>CM024636.1:13653657-14020580 GCA_014182715.1 Eucalyptus cloeziana
TTAATGACATTAATGATTTAATTCAACATGCGTGGTATATGATTTAATGAGCTTAATCTTAAAATAAATATGTAATTAGGAAAGTTTGTGATGAAGAGTAATGAAGCTTACGCTGTAAACGTGAAAAAAAGGCACGATCCTAAAAAATCGTTGGACATAACAGTAATAAGTCAATTAAAAATTCTATATTATTCAAGCTAGTGGGATGATAACCATAAATTCTACGACAAGATTTGTTGATACCATTAAAGTAATTCTTGAAACAGAATGACTTATGGAACTCATGCATCGTAAGATCTTACTTCTTTTTCTTTTGAGAAAAACTAAAAGAAAGAAATGAAGCAAGTAGGAATTAGAACAACTAGTAAACATCCACGCAAACTACAAGAAAATTTTTTACCCATTGGCATCAAATCCTTTCAAGGAACTAACTTCCTCGAGTGCTTGCTTCCATTTCTCCATAGTCGTTGCGTCGAAATACTTCCTACAGGTGCGAAATGCCTTTCCAAACCTCCCTTTTTGAAATCGCACGTGAGATGGTTCCACTTTGTAGAATATGGGCAACACGGTATAACCCATGTTACTCTTCTTGCACTCCAGTATTTGAACTAGTTCATCCAAGCACCACCTGCTCTGCCCATAATTAACGGAGACAATGGGGATCAGGATCTTACTGTTCCTGATGGCTGTCAAAAGGTCTGGTCCAATCTTTCGCCTTGGCGGAGCTCGTTATCATCTTTGAAAACAGAAATTCCAGCATCAACAAGCCCATAGTAGAGGTGATCGGTGAAGCCTGTTCGAGTATCTCGGCCTCTAAAGTTCAAGAACACTTCGTAGTTTCCAGTCGACGTGGTCAACGAACCAGATGTGGCAGCGTCAGCATCTTTTACATTTTTACGCACGCTGGTTTTCTTCTTGTTCAGAAAATGGAACGCAAGGACGGAGAGAAGAATGGGTGCCACGAGCACGCCGAAAGAATGCCCAAAAATGGGACGATGCATTTCGTCTTTGCTCTGACTCTGCCCTTACTGTTTGCTTTCAACTCTTGAAGGAGGAAAAACCAGAATGCTTCTCAGGAAACACGAAATGCCTTGTTGCCCACTACTCTTTATTGGTTAGAGCTATATAATCGAAGCAGTTGGCAATCAGAATCGCACCAATGCGTCAAACGGGTTGAGTTATATGTAAATTAGTAATTAATGCACCGGGAACAGTAACCACGTGCTTAGAGTCGTTGTCTTTACATGGCGGAAATCTCAACGCCCAAGAAAATCCAACGCGATACCTATCCAAGAAGAAGAAAATATGCGAGGAAATTTCAATGCAGAAGAAATGAAAAGAAATAAAACCAAAGATAAATAGACAAGTGGCGTTAAAATTTCAATGCACTTTATTTTTTTGGTCGAAAAATTTCAATACATTAAAAATGGTGGATTTTTTGGGAAGATGAAAAGTGGAGAGAGAGAGAGAGAGAGAGAGAGAGAGTCGGGATGAGAACGGGACATGGACTTGCCGGAGAAGATAAAAAGTGGGGAGAAATAGAGCAATGATAATGGAGACACTACGTTGAACCAAAATTAAGAAATTGAAATGCTTGATCAAAGAAAAAAAATTGCAAGTACTCAATTACTCATCGAGCAAAACACAAACCGTCATTATCCCAAGAGAAGGAAATCTCTTTCAATTTCACTAATAATGTAGAATAATCCTGTATATTCGACCTAACCTGACCATGCATGCAAACCTAACATTATTGTGAAGGGTTAAAGTTTAAAAGAAATGAATTCAATCATATTAGTCTCATATATAGTGCCCACATGAGATCCACATAACTAATTGTTATAATGAATGCAGTCCATTAGATCCAGATCTAGGCAAGTATTCCTTCCCTCCTCCCTGTGGCATTGCAAGAGGGAAGGGATGAAGTTCGGAATAAATGAGTTCTAGTAGTTCTGGACTTAATTGTAGATAAGTTTTCGAGGGCGCCATGATGCTAGTGTTTAGAAACATTAATTTAAGTTCCCAATTCAAGAGATTATTTGGTATCACTTCCCTATAGTAAATTGCAACTTTTATAACGTGGCAAATACTTCACAGCTGCATCAATTATGAAGTTAGCTGCAGCAATTATAAATTTACAACAGTTTCAAGTGTTACAACTATAAAATATGTTTTATCACACACAAATATTGCAACACTTCACGGTACAGTATGATTACTTTTCAATTGTAACTATACCAATGTAATCAGGATTGGAAAAAAAAATTATTAATCATTTATGTTTTCTAGAGGAGATATATATGTTCGCTCACAGCTATGATCTCCACCAGTGCTCAGCCTTCAACGTTGCATACGTAACACTCTTTACGGTGCTTTGCTTGAACAATGCTGAGCAACTTAGAACTATGTGGAAAATGTTTTAATTCAAAGCGGGCACGACCTTGAATGGCCTTTTTTATTAATAAACATATAGATAAGAAAATCAAAGGGCATCGTTGCACGCGTAATTTATGCATCATTTTGCGGAAGGTGCGTGGAACCATCCTATGTTGGTGCTTCTTAACTTGACTTTGTCTTTTTCTACTAATAGAAGAAATAGAAGAGAAAACTAACTAGCAATACTCCCCCGCTCCCGGTGCTATGGACATGAGTCAAGCACAAAAACATATTATGACATAGATGTTAGCAGGACACCTTGTTAAGACATTCGGATAAGGAAAGCTTATTATTTTCTATCCAAAATCTATTCTCTTTTTTTATTTTTTTCTCTTTTAAAAGAGATTCCTCCAAAAAAGCACATAATGCTGAGTTGCCATCCAACTGTCCCAGAAACATGCTGCGTGCAAGGACAATTATTGCATGCGTAAATCCCGCGGCATTACGGGGACGGTGGGTGTACTTTTTGACTTGACTTGCTTTTTCTATGAATGAAGAAACAGAAACGACAATCAACAATCAATTCTCATGCTTCAAGTCAGTAAGGACCTTCGACCAAAAAAGAGTCAGTAAGGACCGATTGATAAGCGGTCAATTCTTAGCGAATTTTGTTCTTTGATTTTTCTTTTTAAATTCATTTGATAATATCAATTAACTTTTATACTCTCAAAAATAAATTTTGAATAAAATTGAGAAGTAGAAAAAGATTTTTTTTTTTTTTTTTTTTTTTAGGAATAATTTTAGAATAAAGTAATTTTTTTTTTTCTTGTCTTCTTCCTCCTCTAGCACAGCAACCAGCCAAAGATAAGGTCAGCTTCGCCGATGCGAGCTCGGCCTTGCCATGGCTGGGCAAGGCTAGGAGGCAGGGGACCGGCTAGAGAAGGAAGAAGAAGAAGAGAAGGAAAAAAGAAAAGAAAGAAAGAGGAAAATCTCATAAAATTGTTAAAAAATTAAAACAAATTCTATGGCACAAAAAAATTGAGGATTATATCAAACGCATTTTTGTTCTTCTTCTATTTCGGGCCAAGCTATAAAGTTAAACAAATCAGGGTTATCCAAAAATGTCCTTTTACACTATCAAAATATGCAAGATGGATTGGGGGTCCTAGAAATTGCTAAAACTGGGAAGTATTTAGAAATTCCTTGTGATTGGGGTGAAACAAAAAAAGAAATGTTCGCTTGGATATTCGCTAGGGTAAACATAAAACTAAAAGGGGGGAAGGAAAAACTTATGTCTAAGTCTAGAAAAGAAGTTCTCATCAAAGCAGTAGTGCAGGCTCTTCCACAATATGCAATGTCAATTTTTAAAGTTCTAGTTTCTATTTGTCAAAGTATTGAAAAGAAAATCACAAGCTTCTGGTGGAATACCGATGAACAAAAATCTGGAGTACACTAGAAGAAGTGGCACATTCTTAAGAATAGGAAAGACAATGGAGGTTTGGGATTTCGAAATTTAATTGCCTTTAACAAAGCCATGCTCGGTAAACAAGCATTGGCGTATGATGCAAACTCCTTCATCACTGTGGTGCCAATTACTAAAAGGTCTATAATTCCCTCATTCTGAATTTTGGTCAGCTGGAAAGGGGTATTGAATTTCATGGGGCTGACAAAATCTTCTAATGAGCAAAGACGAGATTCTTCCTTCAGTAAAATGGATAACAAGGAACGGGGAAAAGATTGATATCAGAGAGACAAAATGGCTTCTCAGAGGAGTTATAGGAAGACCCGCAAACAGGGATGAACCAAAAAAGGTCTCTAAGCTTATTCATAGAGATTTCCCAGCTTGGAATGAACAAATTATTGGGACTCTGTTCGATGAGCACATAGCTAATGAAATTCTAACAATCCCATTGGGCTCCAAGGCAAAGGAGGATAAATTATGTTGGACAAACAAAAGCACAAGATACTATACTTTTAAAAGTAGGTATAATAGAATCAAAGAGAAGGAAGGACAGAACAATAACACCACAGCCTTTGCCTCTCACCAAATCCCTAGATCTCTTTGGACAAAGATCTAGAAGGCTAAGACAAGCCCGAAAATCAAAATTTTCTTATGGGGATTATGTCAAAACGCATTGTCGACAAAAGAAAATCAACAAAAGAGAGGTATAGTGGAAGAAAGTACCTGCGATTTATGTAAACAGAACCTAGAAATGGTAGAACACCTCTTCTTACTTTGCTCTCACACGCATAGAATTTGGATGGATCCTGCACTACAAATTAAGATCTCACCTTATGGACTTGGTCGAATGGATGAATGGCTACTTAAATTCAATCATCCTCTGAATGTTTCGAGCTCCCTGCATCTATCCTCTGGCATATTTGGAAAGAAAGAAATTACTCTGCTTTCCGCAAACTAAAGCCGAATCCGAAGCACCTTAAAAGCTCATCCGTGGGGAAAAATCAGTGCTTCAACAGTTGGGAAAAGGCAAAGAAGAAGGGGAAAGGTGTAAAGGAAGCCTCACCTCAGATCTAGTTTAGCCCAAGTGAAGACACCCCGAAAATCAATATAAATAGAACCTTCTTGTTCGGAAAGACGATCGGAGCGATGAGCTGTGTTTGCCAAAACGATTATGGAGATTTGATGGTTGAATTTGCTAGATCAGTAAGAGTAAACTCTGCTATGCAAGCGAAGGCCTTAAGCAATGGTGGAAACCCTAAAGTAACTTAACGAAGACTTTTATCCACGAAAACTGAGTAGAAATTTGCCTCGTGGATTCTACTTAGGTTGTCTCTTCACGCGGACCCACGCCGCTCCTCCTCTCCGCGTTGCTCGACCGCTACGACGGTCAGCTGCTCAGAAACCGAAGCCAACGTGTGGTCCCCACCTCGCATCTCGAGGATATCTTCGGCCACTCCGAATGTACCGAATTGCCCCCTCGAGCTCACGTGGCGCGCGGTCCGAGCGAGTTCCCGTGTTCTCCCTGACCGAGGCGACTGGGCGGGTTGGACGTTCGGGGCGATTTCTTTTGGCTTTTGAAAAAGGAGATGGGCAATATGCAACGCCCCCCGACGGCGCTAATTAAGAGGTGGCTCCATGTTTTGGCCTTTTTCTCTGCCGACTAATGAGGAGCATTACCTCTTTCAAAATAAAAGAAAATTTTGGTTTGCGGCCCTTTGATAAAAATTTAGGTTGCACTTAAAAACATAATTGAAGTTTTACGTTTGAAAAATTTTAAATATGTACATTCTTTAAGTTAAATTACAAACATAATCGTATAATTATCTACGTGACAATATTTGCATATTTTGAATCTTTTAAGTAATTTTTGTTGAGTAAAAGTTTGACTATGAGAAGTGCGAGGGAATAGAAAGTAAAAATTAGTATATGGAGCCTAAGTACGCGATTTGTGTTGGTTCCTCATATTTGTAAGCATAAACTCATTCATATTTGGAGACTTGTGTCTTGCCTGATATTTTGCACTAGTGGAGAATTTGTTGATATGCGGATTAACGTACCAAGAAAAAGCTAGAAATCAAACTAAATAAATTGTTAAGATCTAAAATATATTTAGCATTGTACTCTGATGGCTTAAAGTAAATGATTGCATTGGTAATTTCAAGTCGAACCTTATGCGATAGAACTTGATTTTCAACTTGACTCGACTTTTTTTTTTTTTTTTTGGCTAATGCTAAACTTAATTCATTTGTGAAAAGTAAGCTGCGAGTACATGCCCGTTTAGATAAAACTGGAAAATAATTACTAAAATTTTTAGTACTGAATTTCAGACCATTTTAAGTACTTAAAATGAAAGAAAATGTTGTTTGATAATACCCCGGCATTATGCGGTAGGTACAGGAACCTAGAGGTGCGTGGGGCCATTCTATGTAAGTGTTTTTTTACTTGACTTGCTTTTTTAACTATTAATAAAAGAAAAAGAAAAGAAAACTAACCAGCAAGACTCCCATGCTGCCGGTACTAATATACATGAGTCAATCACAAAAACATATTATAACATAAATGTCGGTAGGCCACTTTGTTTAGATACTCGAATAAGGACAATTTATTATTTTCAATCCAAAATCTGCTCTTCTTTTTTTTCTTTCAAAGGATATTCGTCCAAAAGAGCACATAATGCTGAGTTGCCATCCAACAACTAAAGTCACGTGCTGCGGACAGGATAATTATTGCACACCAGTATTCTGCGAAGGTACGTGTGCCTTTTGACTCGACTTGCTTTTTTTTTTTTTTTTTTTGTGAATAAAGAAATAGCATCGAAAAGCAACAATCAATTCCGATTGTGTAGATTGCGATAATGCTCTCTCTCTAGGATAAATGTGCCATCCAACGATCCAAGTCGCGTGCTGCAGACGGGAAAATTATTGTACACCAACATCATGCGAAGGTACGTGTGCTTTTTGACTTGACTTACTTGTTTTTGTGAATAAAGAAATAGAACGGAAAAGCAACAATCAATTCCGATTGTGCAGATTGCGATAATGCGCTCTCTCTCTCTCCCTCTCCCTCTTTCTCTGTAGGATGGATCATGACATTCATATTGACGTATAGTTATGAACAGGGGACCCATTTTATCAGAAAAGCAGAAGACGACCAGCAAATTCATGTGTGTAGAGTCGCTTCATCATTGTTTACGGTAAATTGAAGATTCGACGGAGACATTATACGAAATATCGGAACCGGATGAAACCCTATATCCCAATGAATATTAGATTATCGAGAAAATTTAAAAAAAAAACGATTTGATAGTATATATGGGTAGGTTTGTTTGTTATTGCTTGGGCAAGTTGGACAATCACAACGTTTACGTAATTAAAAACTAATTGAGTTGTTGCCTTATGTTAGATCTATCTCCATGCAAATTTTAAATAATCCAAACCTTCCGATCGGCATACTACCATAACATGTGAATAATGAAATCCATAGATTTTGAAATTTCTACCAAATGTGTGACGTTTTGATCGAAATTTGAAATTCATCACGCTTGACTTGACTCCTAAGTAGAATTTGTTTTTGTTAACATTTTTAATTTACCACCTCAAAGTACAAATGGAAAAAGAAAAATGAGACATGGTAATATAGTGGACATTGTAGTTTTCGAGGATGACATTTTACCAATTACATGTATCCTTATGTAAGAAATAAATAAGTATATGCACGAAAACAAAGGTTAAATAGCAATGAAAAACAAATTAAAGTTTTGGGAAAGAAAATGAAATGCAATTCCTTCTTCACATCCTAAAGTGTATATTTTTTTTCTGACGGTGCTTTTAGTAATTAGTGGGCGTGCTCGATGGATAATTCCCCTCTTACGCTTATGCTGCTCGCCTGCCGCTGTGACCTCCACTAATTGTCAGCATTTTACTTGACTTGCCTTGCCTTTACTATCAATAAGATAAATAGGAAAGAAAACCAAAGGGCAATCGTTACCCGCGTAATTTCCACTGCGTTTTGCAGATGGTGTCGGGGACCATCATCTGCTTCTTGACTTGACTTGCTTTTTCTGCTAATAAAGGAAATAGAAATGAAAACCAACGATTAATTCTTCACGATCTAATTTCCACAAGGCAATCAATGCACGCGTGATTTCCACAGCAGTTATGCAGAAGGTGCGTGGAACCATGCAATACTGGTGCTTCTTCACTTGGCTTTGCTTTTTTTCCAACTAATAAGAGAAATAGAAAAGAAAACTAACCAGCATAGCAATAATCCCATGCCGCGGGTGCTACTATACATGAGTCAATCACAAAAACATCACTCATTGCATCATTATTTCCACGGCATCACGTGGAAGGTGCGTATTCTCCGCCAACTAATTTTAATAAAAAAAAAAAAAGTAGATTGATGTAGTGTTTAATGATGATGGTATGCATATTGGCATATAGTTTTGAAGAAGATACGTATTTTATCATAAAATCGTAATACGACCATCAAATTTGTGCATAGAACTAGTTAGTTCCTACTCTTTAATGCCGATTGAATATTAGATGTGGAAATTTTACTAAAGAGAGGAATCTGGTGAAACTCTATGTTCAAGTTCGGATGGAGCTACAAGCATGTTAGCACATTTAATCTAGTAACAATTGTGAAGAATCTACAATTTATGGATTTTTTATTATGGAGACAATTAAAAATGAAGTGATAGTAAATACGGGAAAATTTGTTTGTCCTTGCTTGGGCAAGTTGGACAATTATGACGATCTTGTTAGCACGATTAATAAAAATAAGATGACTTTGATCAAATGTTTTTTTTCATTTTCACAAACTCACAAGACATTGTAGTTGGCCCCACCCAAGTAAACTTTGCGATTGACATCCTACAACAACATGCAAACAATGAAATCCATAGACTTGAAGCTTCGAGCAAGTGCAAGTGATGCTTCGATGAAAATTTGAGATCCAGCTCACTTGATTGGACTTGCATTTTCCATCAATAACAAAATATATAAAAGAAAATTCACGAGCACTACTTGTTACAGGTCTCTATCATTAGCATTTGAATAGTACGAACTAACTATACAATGATATCACAACCTTGACCAATCACACTATTAAATATATCACCATAACTAAATGATGTTTAATACACTACCTCAATTTACGAATGAAAATAAAAAAACAGAAAAACATAACAAGACATTATGATATGATGGACATTGTAGTTTATGAGGACGGCATCCAACCGGTTATGTGCTTAGTTATGAAAAGAAAAAAACAATCGATGGATTAATAATAATTATATTGTGAAAGATAAAACAAAATATATTTTAAGGAAGAATATGGAATGTAACTTTGACGCATAGTAGGGCGCATTTATTTTTTTCCTAACGATGCTTCTAATAATTGGTGGGCGTGGCCGATGGGTGAATCCCTCCCCGAGGAAAAGAAAAAAAAAATTGAAATCCTAGATATCTAGGAGGAAAAAAGTTTGTCATTATGTAAGTTGTCTAGACAAATGATAAATATTGATCCAGACTCTTTTGAGGATCAAGAAGTTATCTAGACAAATGATAAACATTGGTTCAGACTCTTTTGGGAATCAAGAAGTGTAGCGAGAATGGATGGAATTAGTGAGCTCCTGGATTTTTACTTGCTTGGGAGGCAAAATATCTAAAGGAAATGAATGAAACTTCCATTATTTGAATGAATAATGGAAATCGGAAGGGTTTCCTCATTATCTGAAAAAATATATATGAATGAGTTAGTAATTTATTTAGATAAAAGAAAGTTGATGAAAGAATAAAAGAAAAAAATTCTAATTTTCCTTTCTAGTGCACTCTATCATCATCATTAAATGCTATCGCAATCTATTTTCTTTTTATTTATTTATTAAAATTAGTTGGCGGAAAGTACGCACTTTCCGCATTATACCACCGAAATAATAATCTGACAAGTGATTTTTTTTTATTAACTCGTTTAAATTACCGCCGGGAGCATGGGAGCATTGCTATGCTGGTTAGTTTTCTTTTCTATCTTTCTTATTAACAGAAAAATGCAGAGTCAAGTCAAGAAGCACCAGCATAGGATGGTTCCACGCACCTTCTGCAAACTGCTGTGAAAATTATGCGGCATTTGACTATCCCGTGGAAATTAGATGGTGGAGAATTGCTCGTTCGTTTTCATTTCTATTTCCTTTATTAGTAGAAAATGTATGTCAAGTCCAGAAGCAGAGGATGGTCCCCGGTACCTTCTGCAAAATGCAGTGGAAATTACGCGGGCAATGATTGCCCTTTGATTTTCTTTTCTATTTCTCTTGTTCAAAAGGCACGACAAGTCAAGTCAAAGTCTTGCTTGCTTTTTAAAAAATACAAAATATATAAATATAAATTATCATTGATAATTAAAATATTTTTATTAACTAATTATTTTAAATGATATAAATAGTTAATTTTAGGAAAATAATTCAAGTGATAGTGCAATTGGGTCCTTAATGTGAGTGCAACTATTTTAATTGCATAAGATTAAGGAATATTAAACCCAGAGTGCGGAAAAATCTAAAAAAGATGAACGAAAAAACAAAAGATAAATTCTCTCCAAACAGACCCGGTGTTGGTAGTAGTATTTTCCGATTCTTTAATCATGATCGATCTTGGGCAAGGATTTCTAGGCTCAACTTGCCCATTAATCTTCTACTATTTGAAATTAGATCATGCAAAATACTGGTGAGGTCAGTGATGGATTTCCACTCACACTAAGGTAAAGACAAATTAGCACCTTATTAGAAAAAAAAAATGTTTGCATATTCGGAGACCACAACCTTTGAAACGCACCTACATTATATATTAGGATATTGGATTCCTGCGCATCCAATGAGAATGAAAGACATGACCGGTCTATAGCCTAAACACACCACAAAACATATTATAAATGAATTTTGAGCCTTATTTTGTGATATCTGTATCTCTCGTTTCATTGGGTGTTCAAGATTCCATCCTTATCTTTGGTTCATCTTACAAGGCTCTTTCTAGTCCACCAGTTTGTCTTGTTCATATCAGTGCGGGTAGATTTTTTTTGAGTTTCTTTGATAGGTACAAGCGGTATGGCAACTTTGAGGATTTCACGTTGGGGGCCCTTGATAGGGCACCTTAATACTTCATCACATCAGTTTAACATTTGTTCGGAGCTTTTAGCGTGCGTTTGTTCCATAAAATAAAAATAATTCAAAAATATTCTTTTAAAAATAATCATTTATATTACTTACTAAAATTAATAGATGAATTGTTCGTGAAAATATTTAAATATAAATTATCATTGATAATGAAAATATTTTTGTTTTTTAATTTTTAGAGAAATATAAGTGAATTCTTGAAACGATAAATCTTATGTTTACTTGTATTATTTGAAATAATTAGTTAATAAAAAATAATTTCATTATATCATTTAAAAAAATATTTTTAAATGATTATTTATATTGATTAAAATAATCAATTAATAAAAATATTTCCAATGTTAATGATGTTTCATTTCTAAACATTTTATTTATCCAAAGCGAGCAAGACCTTGACTTGACTTGCCTTGCCTTTTGTATCAATAAGAGAAATAGAAAATAAAACCGTAGGGCAATTATTGCCCGCGTAATTTCCACTACATTTTGCAGAAGGCGTGGGACCATCCTACGCTTTTTGACTTGACTTGCTTTTTCTACTAATAAATAAATAGAAATGAAGACCAACCATCAATTCTCACCAAAACCAATTTCCACAGGGCAATCATGCACGCGTAATTTCCACAACTGTTTGCAGGAGGTGCGTGGAAGAATCCTATGCTCGTGCTTGTTGACTTGACTTTGCTGTTCAGTTAATAAGAGATATAGAAAAGAAAACTAACCAGCATAGCAATATTCCCATGATTCCGGTGCAAATATACACGAGTCAATCACAAAAAATCACTCCTTGGATTATTATTTCCGCAGCATTATGCGGAAGGTGCGTATTCTCCACCAACTAATTTTAATAAATAAATAAATAAATAAAGTAGATTACGACAGCATTTAATGATAATGATATACTTATTGGCATATAATTTTGAAGAAGATACCTAATTTATTAGAAAACCAGAATACAAACCCTCCACGCAAAGCCACTTCTTTTTTGCTGTTTAATGGCCTTTGAAAAATAGACGAGAAAATTTAACTAAGATGGGAATCGGATTAGGCTCCATATCCTAGTCTGAATGGAGTTACAAGCATATTAGCACATTTAATATAGTAACAATTCTGAAGAATCTACCATATGGATATTAGATTATCAAGATAATTAAAAATCAATTGATGGTAAATATGAGAAGATTTGTTTGTCCTTGTTTGGGCAAATTGGATGATTATGACGATCTTGTTTACACAATCAACAACTAATTGAGTTATACATTACATTACATCCATCTCACGACCTAAACGAGATAATTTTGGTCAAACTTCTTTTTCCTTTTCCCAAACTCTTGGCCCTTCCTGAGTTGTTGGAATCTTGGGTTCATATTTGGGAATATATGTTAATGCCACATCATCTTGGCACAAACCTTAAATAATCCAAACTTTGTAATTGACATCGTCCAACAACATGTGATGAATTAAATCCATAAATTTGAATCTTTGAGCAAGTGCACATGAAGCTTTTACTGAAATTCAAGATCCAGCACACTTGACTGGACTTGCATATTCAATTAATAACAAAATATATAAAAGAAAATTAATGAGCAATACTCGTTATAGGTCGATGTCATTAGTGATCGGATAGCATGAACTGACTATACAACAATGTCACCACCTTGATCAATTACATTTTCATATATATATATATATATATATATTATCTTAACCAAATGGTTACTTTTTGTTTCCCAAATAGAATAAAATTTGTTAAGATGTTTAATGCAATACCTCAATTTACAAGAAAATAAAATAAAATAAAATAAGATAAGACATGTTAATGTGGTAGACAATGTAGTTCATGAGGACGATAGTGTATTGGTTATGCGTTGCGTTATAAGAAATAAACAAGAAGATGTATATAGTAATGATGATTATATAATGAAAAATAAAACGAAATATATTTTTGGGAAGAATATGAAATGTGACTTTTTCATTTGGTCACCCATACAATTAAACCTTGGTTCTAAAAAATAGAACGCTTATGTTATGGAAAGAAACTTGCCTTTGAAGATGATTGCCAATCAATCAAAATATCTTACAAGATTGAGTCTTCTGCTAAGACAATCTTTGAGATAGACAATCAATATTCCCTTAAGAGGCAATCCATACCAGAGTTGTTAAAAATGAGATAAAATGTCTCAAAGAATAATCTTGTAAAACAATTTCATGCTTATACTTAGCTTTTGTGGGACTCTGATGATATCCAGCCTTTGCCTTGCTGACATCAATGCAGTTCACTTGCTAATATCACACATATATAAACTCTCCATTCTTTGTTTGATAAAAATTATTAGACAAGAAGAATCCTTTCGACATGGATAGTACCTAAAACACAAATGCCTTTTTTGCGATTACCAAGATCAATACAAACATGGATAGTTTTGTTAATTTTAAAATATATATGGAGGTTTTATCGACACTTTAAATGATTATGACATTTTTTTGATGATTTGGAATAGGTCCATGGTGTGGCTTCTTGGACTTATTTTTTGATGTTTCTTATACTCTGACACGAGAATGTTTGCAGTGTCTCATTATTGTTATTTGATCTAATGGTCCTGTCACCCTTGTGTCCAATTTATTGTGAGTCCAAGGGTGATCGCAATAGCACTGGCCAATAATAAATTATCGAGTTTATGCGTTGAACTTAAGTACTCATTGTTGACACAGGTGATCATAATGATGTCAAAGTGCTGATCTTTGATCTCAAACTTCTGGCTGTTAGATAAGATGGCGCTTGGTCATTTTTCACATTTCAAGCTATATTCCACTGATTGTGATAATGCTCCATCCATGTGAATTTGTAGCAAAGAAGTAACTTTGAGCTCGAGTATATATCAAAAGATGAAAAAGTGCCACGTAGGATATCCATTGATGGACATGTGCTTACTAACCCTTCCTTGATTCGTCAATCTTTATGTTTAAAATAGGTCAATATGATATTCTCCAATGCTGGTGATGTGCCAAGGGAGTTCCTTTGATTTTATTGCAAGGTTCAATTGCATTGCTAAAGATTTCGAGTGTGGCACATTCTTGATCAGATTGCGAGAATTAAACATTATCGCATATGTGGCTTCATATTGCAACATCGTCAGGGATGCCCATCTGTGAACTGACTGTGAAAAATATTTTCGTTCTACTCTATCTCAATTTGCTCTATCTTTGGGTTTGTCTGATATGTGGTTTTGGAAGATGTGGAAGGTGTATGATGATATTCGGTCTATATTTTAGTGTTTTGGTAGGCTGTCTTGTTACAGCTTTTCCTTTTTGGATTTGTAGATGCAAAGATAAGCACGCAATCAGCCATTGGAAAAATACACAATATTGCTATTCTCTAGATTTAAGAACGCAGCAAATATGGGACTACGTTGGTGACACTTACATTCATCGACTTAATGAATCAAAAGTTGACGGAAAACTTTGGGAGATGAATTGATACTGTAAATCACTTCAAGGAAATTGTGGTAGTTGCAGTTGCAGTTGCAGTGAGGATTCCGAAAATAGTGGGGCGCTCTTCAGCAGCAAAATTGAAGCAATAGCTTCATGTGCCCTCTTATTTGTATGCTGTGAACATTTTTGTTATCCAATTCTACTTTCCATGCAAAGATTTGGAGTTTGGACTCAGTCAAGTGAGATGTTTGAAGTTTGCAGGCGCGGGATGCTTTTACCGGTGCCGACAGGTGACAATGAAAGATTTTGTTTCTGGTTTTGTGCTTCGTATGTTCATTTTGTTGGCCAAATGTCACATGTCCATTATTGGGCCTGCAAAATGTATATTACCTCCATTATAATAATCAGACTTATCTCGTTTACTCTGACACTGTAGATATACTTTTTCATGGATGCACGCCGACTATATACATCTAGCTTCAACTCAGCTGGAAGCGCAAAGAAAATAAAGAACGCGGATACCTATCTCAATTCTCCCTGCTTAACATATAGTCTTGTACATTATACTATTTGACAGATCAGCCACGGTTATAAGCATTACTCTCGAAAGCTCTCTCTCGCTTGTGTGTTGCTTTAGGTATTCAATGGTTCTAAGCACCACATATTTTAGGAGAAAACCATAATAGAACACTAGTTTAGTTACTTCCGATTCAAAATGTTTCTCCATTTTATGTTTTCTTATTTTTAAGTGACCTCATTGTACTCTTGGAACTTCTATGGAAATGGTAGAATTGTTGCGAAGAGAAGGAATGTAATTACGTTTATACCTCTCCATTTCTTCAACGAGTGGGTCCAAGATCACGAGGGGTTGGCACCTTCAACACATATTCACTTCTCCAACATCATAAATGATTTTTCCTAAAAACAAGTACATAGTGTGACATGAAGGAGCACTGTCATCACCAAACTGCCAGTTTCAATGCATCTCTCACAATTGTCATGTGTCTTTATCAAAATCTTGTTAATTGAAAGTGATAAATCAAACGGTTCAGCAAACATAGATGAACAATAACCGCTAAACTACAGCATATGCAACAACAGGACACACCAATTCATATAACTTGTAAATTTCGGGTACTCACTGCTTCATAAGCATTCCATCGATTTTTATGCAAGTTCAAAGAGGACAATAAACTCTTTCCACGATCAGAGACAAAGCAATGACATTGACACTTCCAAGAAAGAAGTAAATTCTCATTTACTAATTCTGAGCAAGCTACTAACTAGTTTCATTCCATGATTGTCATACCCAAAAGCTTATCGACTAAAGATGAAGAATAAATATAATTTGCTCACTTCACATCGATTGTCAACCATGATTTCCCTCGACAGCACGTGTGAAGTAGAATATGTCATGCACAGAGAATAAAGCAGGAAGTAGACGATACAAACAAAATATTATTTTAGTGGGTGTTCTCAGATTTATTACTTGCTTTTTTGGACAATGAAATTGACGAAGGTGGAGTAATCAATAACCAAAGGACAAGACAGGAATGGCGAAGCAGGTACCGTGCGATGATTTTGTGACAAAGTATCAACCCCATGATGACTAGAATTTGAACCGCCTAGCTTTCCCATGATTCGGTTTAAGAAGATGCGCAAAATCCTGAACATAAAAAACAAAGGAGTGAAGGAAATCTGAATATACAGTCAACTCTAAAAATCAGTTGGACCAGAAACAAGCCGGTGGTATGAGGCAATCCGATTTTTAACAAAATGCAGTGGATATAGCTCTATCGGTACGTCAATCCATATCGGTAACGCATGGCGGTATGGCAAGGTAGGTTTACCACAGCAACTACAATGGCAACGATGGACTGCAAGGCATGGACAAAAGAAAAGCTCGGCGGTTGAGGAAATTGTGAGGCAACTCAACAGCAACGATAAGGCTAGCAAGTAGCCATAACATTGCTCCAGTTAAGTGACCGAAACATGTGTCGTGGATTCTGCCTAAGTTGTATCTCAAAGCGGACCCACGTCGCTCTTCCTCTCCACTTTGCTTGACCGCTACGACGGTCAGCTGCTCAGAACCGAAGTCCAACCGTGGTCCCCACCTCGCACCTCGAGGATATCTTCGGCCACTCCGAATGTACCGAATTGCCCCCTCGAGCTCACGTGGCGCACGGTCCGAGCAAGTTCCCGTGTTCTCCTCGACCGAGGCGACCTGGGGGTCGGACTTTCGGAGCAATTTCTTTTGGCTTTTGAAAAAGGAGACGGGAATACGCGACGCTCCTCGACAGCGCCAACTGAGGTGGCTCCATATTTGGGCCTTTTTTCTCTAATGACTAATGAGGTGTATTAGCTTTTTCAAAATAAAAGAAAATACTGGTATGCAACCCTTTCGATGAAAAATTAGGCCGCATTTAAAAATATAATAGAATTGTATAATTAAAAAAAAAAAAAAAAGGAATTCTTTAAGTTAAATCACAAGAAGAATTCTATAATTATCTACGTGATGGTATTTACATATTTTGAATCTTTCAAGTGATTTATGTTAAATAAAACTTCGATACGAGAGTTAAGAGGGAATAGAAAGGAAAAATTAGTAAATGGAGGCTAAGAACACCATTTGATTCTTCATATTTGTAAGCATTAATTGTTTCGTATTTGTAGACTCGTGTCTTGCTCGATGCTTTGCATTAGTGGAGAATTTTTTTGATCTGCGGATTTATGTACCTAATTTGTGCTTCGTCATTTAAAAAAAGCTAGAAGTCAAACCAAATAAATTTCTAAGATGTAAAATATATTCAACACTGTACTCTAATGGCTTAAAGTAAGTGATTGACTTACATAGGTAATTTCAAGTTGAACCTTATGTAATATAAATCAACTTTCAACTTGACTCAACTTGTTTTTTTGCCAATGCTGAACTTAAATTCATTTGTGAAAAATAAGCTCCAAGTACGTGGCCGTTTAGATAAAACTGAAAAATAATTACTGAAATTTCGAGTACTGAATTTCAAATATGGACCATTTTATGGACTTAAAATGAAAGAAAATGTTGTTTGATCATAATTAATTTCTGCAGCATTACGCGAAAGGTGCGTGGAACCTACCTATGCCAGGTGCTTTGATTAAAAATTGGGATACGGCGCGTCCTGATTGTCAAATCGGGGCGTGAAAACTATATTCCACTGATAGTTCACACATGGGCTTTCGTTTTCCTCGTCTCTTATGGCGAAGGCTTCATGGATCCTATAAACCAACTATACTATAATATGATGACTTAGATCAATGATATTGCTCTATAATATTGCATCACAACAAATTGTTTTGATTTTTTTTTTTTTGTTTCCTTTGTAGAATCTATTTTCTTAACAATGTACCACCTCAAATTACAAATGAAAAAGTAAATGAGATGTGATAAAATACTGGGCATTGTATCTCACAAGGATGATAGTTACTAGTTACGTGTTTTGTTATGGAAGAAATATGCATATAATAACGATTAAATAGCAAAGAGAAACAAATTAAAGTTTAGGGAAGAATATGAAATGCAATTTTTCCACATCATATAGTTTATTTTTTTTTCTCCTAATGGTGCTTTTACAAATTAGTGCGCGTCCTCCATGGATCAACCCCTCCTTGAAAAAGAAAAGTTGGAATTTAGGATGTAATTGGGCAAAAGAAATTTTATAAGTCATTTATATTGTCCAGAGGAAAGATAATCATTCATTCAAAGTTTCTTATGGATCAAGAACTCTAGCAGCAAATGATGGAATCAGAACTTTAGCAGCAAATGATGAAATCAGTGAGGTCCTAGACTTTTACTTGCATGGAAGGCAAAAAACTTTTAGAGTGAATGAACCAAACTTCCATTATTAAAATGATACAGTGGAAATTTGTCTACCTAGGTAGGGTTTCCTCTCTATCCGGAAATATATGTACATACATATATATGGGTTAGTCAAATTATTTAGATAAAAATTGTTGGAGCATAGAAAGATCGATTGGGGCTATTTCTGCAAAGCACATCATCCTGAGTTTTTGCCATCCAACGGTCCAAACACTTCATGCTAATTGAACCGCCATGAGGCATGCCGCCGTAAGAACAATCATCGCACGCATAGTTTCCTTTCCGCAGCATCTAGCGGAAGGTGTGCGGAACGAACAAAAATACTCACGTGCACACATGCAACCACGTGCAACGCTCACTTGTTCCTAGTGCTTTGATCAGACCTCGAGATCCGGCACGCCTTGCCTTTCATATTAATGAAAATAAGTAGAATTTTATTTTTATGAAAGAAAATAGAAAAGAAAACTAAGAAGCAATACTCACGTGCTCCAGCTGTGATTTCCACCGACTCTCAGCATCATACGAGGAAGGTGCATGCAGGTGCTTTCATTGAGATTTGAGATCCTCCAGCATTGTCTTGAATTGGCTTTGCCTTTTCTATTAGTAAACAAAACAGAAAAAGACAACTAACGACCGACGCTCACATGCTCCTGCTGCTAAATGTTTATGAGTCAATAACTAAAGCATATCAATCGTGGGATTATATAGGATTTTGTTATTAAAGGCATGCAGGACGCACTACTTTTTTTAGTTGAGATCCATCCGGAGTAAGTAATTTTGAAAATAAATCTATTCCCAAATAATTTTCTCAAATTAGATTTCTCCATGCCACATCGTGTTTAGAGATTATCCAATATTTACCCTCCGCTCAAGTTACTTCTATCTCTCTCCTCCAAATTAATAGCTTTTTAAGGTTTCATGTTGAATTCTAACTTCCCTCCTATTTTTCATTCATTTTCCAATATATTTTTTAAAGGCATGGAAATTTGAAAAAGAAAATCTGGAAAAAGGCAACCCTAAAAAAATGTGTCAGTGATCACTTACGTCTATCTATAGTTCTCGAGCCGTAAGCGAATGCAATTGAAGCTTCTCCTCAAGGTCCAATGAATAAATTTACCAATTAGCATCAATATGAGGAAACTTATGCTACAAATATCTAAAATATTTTGGTCCATTCAACCCAGATTTTTCCACGAGTGCCCCTGACATCGTCTCCACCTAGTTCATTCTTACAAGTGTACTTTTCGAATATCTTCACATGCAATTTACAGTCCACTTTTAATTCCAACTAATGACTTTGAGACATGTAAATCAATCTCCAATGTCGTTGAACCCATATGTTTTCTCCCGGTCCTAACATCAAAACATAGACACACTTATTGCGTAGGGGCTAGCTTTTCGAGGCACAGAAAGAAATTGAGTTCTCCTTTATGTATTGCCCACGCTTCTCGTTAATTGCGAACGTGAATTTATCGAACATTTTGTCTCCCTCCCTCGCCTTCTCTTCTACGTGTTGCAGTGTCATCTCTTCATACGTGGCGAGAACTCCTTTCAAGCTGACCAAATTTCACTTCCCTCTTGTGAGTGCGTATATTACTCTTTGGTCTATCATGCTCAGGCCGTGAATTTCTTTCTTTCTTCACCGTTTTCTTCCTTTTTCTTTTTTCTATTTTTCTTTTTTTCCTTTCAAATAGTGTTCAATTACTTCCAGTTTTGACTAAGAAAAATTAACTTGCCTACTTTCAGCATGATGTGCATCTTTAATAATGAAAAGAATTGTCCAGTTAATTCTCCCAAAAAATTGTTCAGAATATATTTCTTAGTAACGAATATTTGCTCCTTCATTCTTGCTGAAGTCATTGTGCTGCATATTTGATGTCTGGTCGAGCAAAGGAAATAAATGGATTAGGCTGAATTTCTCATTCCCGCAGGCTTAGTCTAATTAACTCGATTAAGTTCAAATCTCCTTGCACCAGTCCAATCAAAATGTAATTATATGTGGACTTACTATTAATCAATGAAGAATGCTCCTAACATCAACATCCAATTTAACTAATTTTTTAGGGGCTGGGGTTGATTTTAATTTTTCTATGCAATAAATAACTAATTGAGTGATCAAAATTTAGGTGTGAAATCCACTGCCGATTATATTTTCCTCACAGCTATTGGTTTGGCTTGAAGATTTTGTTCCCTCTTGACGCATATGATGAGACAAGTTCATAGAGAGATGTTCATAGTTGTGACCTTTTCTCGGCATTTGATGTCGTTGAGATTGGACCCAGACACCATTGAAATTGTGAGTATGAAGTGTGACCATTCCATTCATTGCTCATGAAATACAAAGTAGACGTACTTGTCTTGTCAGGTTAGGCATTCTTCTGCTGATGCAAATTATATTAATTTAGACCATAATTTTTCAGCTGCTGCCACCATAGGTGCGTGTGCTTTTTGACTTGACTTGCTTTTTTTATTAATAAAAAAATAGAAGCAAAAACGAACATGAATTCCGATGCTCCGAGTTGGAAAGCATATTCCCCACCAACTAATTCAATCAAAAAGCAAATTGCGAGAACCACTTTTCTCTCTCTTTGCATGTGCAGGATCGATGTCAAATCCAACTTAATATCACAAAGGTCCTTACTCGCCCATGCTAGCGCGTAACAATCATCGCATGCATGTTGGCATATAATTTTGAAGAGATGCCCTATTTTTATAAGAAAATCAGAGGCGGACCACCAAATTCATGCCTAGAGTCACATTGTTACACGTCATTTAAGGTCAATTAAACATTCGATGTAGATAATTCACCAGACACTAGAATTGAGTGAGACTCTATATCCCGGGTATATTAGCAAATGTACTATATTAACAAGTCCGGAGAATCTACAATATATGGATATTGGATTATCATTTGGGAAGGTTTGTTAGTTCTTGCTTGGCCAAGTTGGACAATTATGACAATTGTGTTTGCACAATCAATAATTGATTTAGTTGAAGCATTATACTAAATCCATCTCTTACGTAAATGAGATGATTATATTCGATCATTTTTTTTCCTCCACGTACTCCCCCTCCTTTGTAGGTGGAACTGCAAGTTCATATGTGTTAAGGTCATATTATTTATGAACAAACCTTAAATAAACCAAACTTTCTAATTGGTATCCTGCGATAACATGTGAAATGGCAAAATCCATAGATGCGAAACTTCTAGTAGTGAAGCGTTGATTGAAATTTGAGATTCAAATTGCCTAACTTGACTTTATTTCCTGCGATAACATGTGAACGGAGAAATCCATAGATGTGAAACTTCTAGCGGCGAAGCGTTGATTGAAATTTGAGATTCAACTTGCCTAACTTGACTTGCTTTTCTATTAATAAAAGAAAAGAGAAACGAGAACGACCGGTACTTGTTAAGGTTGTCTGTAATTTAGTGATTGGATATTACAACCAACTCAATGATAATATGATGATTTAGACTTGCCTTTTCTATTAATAAGAGATATGGAAAAAAAAAATACCGAAATAATTCTCTCCCGATTCTCAAAATTTCTCCATACCATACCACATCTAAATTATCTAGTCACCTTCTCCTCCCCTAAGTCATTTTTATCTCACTCCTTAAATAATTTTTATTGAAAAAAAAAAAAAAAAAGAGATGTGATAATATGATGGACATTGAGGCCCCACAGTTTACTGGTTACGTGTTTCCCTATGAAAGAAATAAACAAGTATACGCATATAGGAAAGATTAGACAACAAAGATAATATATATTAAATTCAGGGAAGAATATGAATGCAACTTTTTTCATATTGTAAAGTATATTCTTTTTTTCTTTTCTTTTTTTGCATAATGGTGCATTCAATAATTTGTGGGCTTTTCTTTACCAAAAAAATAATTTTTGGGCTTTCTTGATGGATAAATTCCTTTGGTCCAAAAAAAAAATTCAGTATCATTTATGTTCAGATAAACATTCGTCCAAAGTTTTTTGGAGGATTGAGACCTCTAACAACAAAGGATGGAATTAGTGAGGTCCTAGACTTTTACTTGCATGGAAGGCAAAATATTTAGAGTGAATGAACCAAATTTCCATTATTAGAATGAATATTGAAAATTTGTTCAACATAGGTAGGGTTTCCTCTTCATCCGGAATTATATGTGAATGGGGTTGTCATTTGTTTGGATTGAAAATGTTCTGAGTATTGAAAAAATCAATCTGCCTACATGTTCAAAGTCCATAATGCGCCATCCAACGGCCCAAGACACATACCGCACGGAGAGGATGATTATTGCACGCCCAATTTCCGCGGCATTATGCGGAAGGTGCGTATTCTGCACCGACTAATTTAATAACAAGCAGATTGCGATAGCGCCTAATGATGATGATATGAGCATTAGCATATAGTTGGGAAGAAGAGACCTATTTTATCATAAAATATAAGACGGCCATCAAATTCATGCCTAGAGCCACCTCATTACTGATGTTTAATGTCGATTGAAGATTAGATGCGGACATTTTATCAAAGATGAAAATTGGAGGAAACTCTATATCCAAATTTGAATGGAGCTACGAGCATATTAGCTTATTCAGTATATTAAAAATTCTAGAGAACTTATACTATATTGATGTTGAATTATCGAGGCAATTAAAAATCGATTCATAGTGAATATATGAAAGTTTCTTTTTCCTTGTTTGAGCAAGTTGGATTTGCACCATAGAACAACTAATTGAGTTACAGTCTTGTGTTAAATTGATCTCATTACGTAAATGAGATGATTCCGATTGACCCTTCTTTTTCCTTTTCACAAATTTACAAGGCATTATTGTTGGCCCCATTTGAGTAGGTGGAATCGTGAGTTCATATTTTGGAATACATGTTAATGCCATACCATCTTTGTTCAAACCTCTTGTGCTAACACGTGAACAATGAAAATCATAGATGTGAAACTTTTAGCAAGCGCATGTGAAGTTTTAATTGAAATTTGAGATCCAGCATGCTTGATTTGACTTGCTTTTTTATTAATAAAAGAAACAAAAAAGAAAACTAACGACAAAACTTGTTAAAGTTGTTTATTATTGATTGGATATTACCAACCAACTAAACGACAATATGATGACTTAGACTCGCCTTTTCTATTAATAAGAGAAATAAAAAAGAATACAAAGGATAATCCTTTGCCCCTGTAATTTCCACAGCATTGTGCCATCCTACATAGGTGCTTCTTGACTTGCTTTTTCCACTAATAAGAGAAATTAAAAAGAAAGCTGTCTAGCAAATGCTCCTGGTGCTAATATACATGAGCCAATCACAAAAAATTACTCGTTGGATTATTTTTTTCAATGCACAATCTGACCTTTTTCTTTCAAAAAGACTCCTTCCCATAATAGATCTTCTTTGATTCTCAAACTAGATCTTTTCCTACCATATCATGCCTAAAGATTATCTAGTTATCACCTCCTCACCCCAATCACTTTTATCGCACTCCTTAAATTGTTTTTTCGTTTTTGACATTTTACATTAATGTTATACTTTTGATGTCATGTTTAGAATTTCTCGGCTAACGGGTTATCCACGATTGAATAACTATCCAGCAATACTTTTTTCCATTTCATTTCATTTTGTCGAACCTCTTATTTCATGTTGACAATCTTTTTTTCTCTAACTTCTTGGTAAAGATTATCACTTGTTCATCTGTAGGTGTTTTTCATTAGTGATCGAGTATTATGAATCAATGACATTACAATATCATGATTTTGACCAATTATTTTGGTTTTTCACTATTGTATCATTAGCCATCATTAGCAACTGCTTTTTTTTTTTCCTTAGTAGAATCTATATAAAAAAAAAAAAAGAGATGTGATAATATGGGGGAAAATTTATCAAAAAATCTTAAACATATTACACTTATGTCAATATCGGTCATAAACTTTTCAATTATGCTAATTTAGTCCTAAACATTTTCACATTTTGCAAATTGAGTTCATCCGACCAATTTAGACTTGAAATTAAATTACTAATGTAGACATTGGTCATCCTACATGGCATGACCGATGCTTATATGATATTTTTAAATAATTTTTAATATTTTTTTGAATTTTTAAATAATTTTTTCAAATTTGTTATTTTCTTTTATTTTCTTTCTTGTTTTTGGACAGAGGGCTAGCAAGTATCACGCAGCTAAAAAAATTAAAGAAAAGAAAAAACCAAAAACATTTTACATGCTCTTCGGTAGTCCATGGCCGAGTTGTTAGTAGGAGTCTTGGGATGCTTTAAGATAGCCATATCACAAGGCAAAAAGTAAATAGAATGTCAAATTAATAGCTTGAACTTGTGGAAACTACAAGATGAAATTTCACTAGTCTGCATATAATAAAGCCTCATGTTATCCTAAATAATATTTTACATGTTCCGACAAAATACCATCCACATTGCAACTTCTCATAAACCTAGCTATGTGGCCCTGGTAGCCATGAACTTGAAATTGACATTGTAGAGCAGCTTCATGTACCTGAATTATTTTGTGCGGTCAAACCTATTGGTCCGGCAGATCTTGAGGGCGAGCTACCGAGGATGGATTTGCCATCCATCCAGCAAGAAATGTTGGAAGAGCGGCCGGAGGAGGCTGTGAGGGCTGTAATAAAGAATGTGGAAGGCACAAAAAAAAAAAAAAACACTGACGTGAGTTGCCAACATCTAAATGGAAAAACTACCGAGGAAATAGACTAACTATTCTCCTCCAGACTTACACCAAGAGCGGTCAATGGTAGGAAGGCCCCCTGGTTTGGGGACGGTACCCATTGAAGGATTAGCAACAGGGGATGGCACCCGAGCACCATTTGGTTGTCCACAAGTGCGGTCTACAAATAGAGTCTTCGTGTCAGGGTTAGGCCTATGTTTCTTGCATAGCTGATGCTGCCAATTTAAACTTCCAGAAGCCATGAAACAGTCAGTATGACAATACTTCAGTCAAGAAAATACATACGGCAATAGGACAGCAAGGACCTTTGATTTATTAATGCGCGTAATCTTGAGCTCTTCAATGTGGAAAGGCGAAGCTTACCACGAAACGGGGGTTAGCCTCTATCAACTTCTTCGGTTCAGCCAACATTATACTCCGAGCCGACTCGGAATCACCACATTTTGATAGTTGCTCATTCTCTCTGCAAGCGGGATATACGTTTAATGCCAATGTGAGGATAGCAAAAGACTAAAGGTCAACTACGAAAAACCGTCGGTTACAAATTAAAAGATTCTTCAATGCAAGACCTCGTACCTAAAGTTCTCCGGCGTCGAATCTGCGTAATTTCCTTGAACAAATCCTCATTCGATGCAGCAAATACTTTCAAATCCTTGACTAAAATTTCCACAGCTTTAGCACGATCCCTTCTGCAACCATCAATAATGCAAGACCAACAACCAAGAAAATTAAAATGCTTGTTGCTTAGTAAGCTAACACAGCCCTAAACAAGTCGAACCATCAATTGTCAAAAACTTTTGATCTACTTGTCTAGAGCTTCGAGATACTTTCGAGATACTTTTGCTCTGAATCTTGAAGAAAATCTTCATGGAATATTTATTATTGTCTACTTTCGTGAACCCAGATAGATACTTTCCCACATCGTCCCACTCTCTGTTTGTGGCCAAATCCTCGAAGTACCTCATGTTGAAGTAGAACCCCAACTCCCGCTCCAATCTTTCAACAGCCCAAGGGGAAAACAAACATTGAAAGTGCTAGTATGAACACCTAGAGGGGGGTGAATAGGTGTAAAAACAGATTCTGCAAAATACAGTGAAAACCTTTACTTTTAACCTGAGTCTGAATAACAACAGACTTTTGAAACTAAGTCTGAAGAGTAGCAGACTTTGAGCGAGATCAGACTTTAGCAGTTAAATAGAATTATGAACAAAATAAAGAGATTCAGGGAAGAGAATAAGAACACAAGGTTTATAGTGGTTCGGCTTAGACCAAGCCTACGTCTACTCTCCCGCACTAACAGCCTTCTTGGTTGGATTCCACTATGCAATCAACAAGAGATTACAACTTTGAGTGCAAATACTTAGTAGTAGATCACACTATCTCACTAAGTCACTCTTTTGGTATTTCTCTCAAGATCACAAACGTTTAAGCTCACCAAAGACAAGTGTATGATCGAAGTTGCTTAGACTTTGGAATTATAAATTCCGTCTCTTACTTGCTCATTGGTCCTTCATCTCCTTAAATACTCCTCCACTTCCAAACTAGCCGTTGGACAACATCTCGAGAATCATCTTCCAATCTACCCATTGGACATATATGTATCTAGAAGATTTTGGTAGCCGTTGAGTGATAAAAGTAGAATCCCAAATTGATTCTGATCGCCCATACAAATAGAATCTTGGTTTCCATAAATAAAGCTTCTTCGTATAGAAAGTTCTTGTCTTCAAGATCCAATTGTCAATCAATTAGATTGAGTCAATCAAATCAATCTTGATGTGGAATCCAAACCAGATCACTAGCCGTTATATCTTCGGGCTTGAGTTACGTTCGTCGAGTTACGGATGTAAAGTCCGAGAGCAATAGACTTTACAATCTGAGTCCGAACATATTCTGCTTCTGAACAGATTTAGCTTTAAGGTCTGTACCCAGTTCAGCTTTAGCACAGAGTCTATCTTCTAGTTCTTCATTCACGTTCAGTCTGGAATTTGTCAAAGTGTGCAGACTTCTGATGTAGAACAGACTTTGACACTAAAGTCTAGCAGTCTTCAGACTTTGACACAGAAGTCTAGAAATCTTCAAAATATACTTTGGACATGTGTTATGTTCAGTCTTCTGGCCATCTTCAGACTTTGACAATATCCTTTACATGTTCTATCATATGCATGGTCTATTACTTAACCATTAAATACGTTAGTAGCCTTTGATTTATTTTGTCATCTTCAAAACATCATAAGGGATTTCCCTAACAAACATCAATTAAACAGATATCCTTACTATGCAATGCGACTTTTTGGCATAGTAGAGTGCATTTTTTATTTTTTTTCCCAACGGTGCTTTTAATAATCGGAGGACTTGCTTGATGGATCATTCCCTCCTAGAGAGAAAAATAAAAAAATTGAAATCCCGGATGTAATCTAGGCAAAGAAAAGTTTTGTTGGTCATTTAAAATATCTAGACAAACTACAAATATTGGTTTAGAGTCTTTTGAGGATTAAGAAGTGTAGCAAGAAAGGATGAAATGAGTAAGGTCCTCAATTTTTACCAGCCTAGAAGGCAAAATATGTAGAGTGAATGAACCAAATTTCCATTATTTCAAAGGAAAAATGGAAATCGATAGGTTTCCTCACCATCCTAAAATATATGCGAATGAATTAGTAATTTATCTAGATTAAAGAAAGATCAATGGCGACCTGTATGTGGGAAGCCCATAATGAGCTCGGAATCTAGGGGGTCACACTCACCTATAATTGCAATTTGTACCGTGGTAAGCATTTTGAGATTTCTTTGACTTGGCTTCCAGTCAAAGATATATTACATTCGCATTTCCTTTCAACTAAAATGGACTATTTTCTTCCCATTCCCACCCAAGAGACTAATCGTTTATTGGTTTTCAAAATAATGATACATCACTTCAGCCGTAAAATCACAATGCGCCACTCCAAAAACAAAATAAGTTATTTAAATCATATACACTTGTAATCATCGGTGTAGTTGGGTAGGGAACTATTATTTAATTTTCCAATAAAGTTGTTGTCTCATGAAAAATCGCTTTTGTTATGGCTTTTAGTTTTCTTTTTTTTTGTTGGAAAGCACATTCATTCCTTCAATCATGAAGGCTCTACTAGAGGAAGACAAATAAGTTTCTAAACACAAAATATTTCAAATGAGCTGAAAGGGTAAGGATCATCAATCGGTAGGGAGATTTCTATTTCAATGGGCACTAGTGAACCAATCCGTAACTTGATTAGCCTCGTAGGGACAATAGACAACTTCCACCTTATCATGTCCCTAATATCTCATGGGCTTTCCATAATGCACTTCACAATTGAAAGGCAGTCACTAGATATCATAAAGGATAGATCTTTCTTCATGTGCAAGATGGATTCTACTAGTAGACACACACTACTCACTTTCACATGCTGGATTCTCTTCCTCTACAAGAGCAGGAGGCATTCTTTTATGGCTAGGGCTCCTGTGTTTATTTGGTATGGAGCAGAAACTTGTGGTTATTTAATTTATTTAATTGAAACGAGTTCAATAAATCATTAGAGGCATTGGCTTCAAGTTAGCTCAGTGCATCACGACCCTTAGATCATGTGGGTCTTACATAAGATGTACCAAAATTAACCGAGGTCTCGATTTATTGATCCATGATTTCATATTTCAAAATTTATTTTTTTTGGGTATGAGATGAGATCGGTCAAGACATGCATTAAAAATGTGATCCAATTTTGCTAAAGATTTGGATAGTGGGAAATATCACTCCAGGGACCAAAGGAGAACAATCATGTCTAGAATGCAAAAAGTATTTTTCCCTTCGCCTAAGTGTATGCTTCTAAATAATGTGAAACACATAGACATGCCCAGTCATTAATGTACTAAATTGGATACATCGGTCAAATTAAGGTTCACAATTTTAAATAAAAGTAAACAATTTAACACATTGATAATCCATCAAAATAAATGTTGGATGATTATTAATGTAGTTGGTAATTTTTATAGTATATTTTTCAAAACCTGTTGGTAAGTTTCTAACATAAAACAGGCCAGGCAACTTGTCAATCTTTTTTCCTTTTTTTTTCATTGACGGGACGTGACGGTCCCCAACAATGTCAAGATTCAAGAACGTTGGAAATTGATGGTGGTGGCAAGCGGCAGGTGTGGAAATTGATGGTGGAGAAGGCGATGAGGGCCGGATGCATACCGGGGAAGGAAGAGGGAGTAAAAAGAAAGAAATGGAGAAGGAAAAAAGAAAAGGAATATTTTTCCTTTGTTTTAAATTGAGTTTGCATGATTTTCGTTGTGTATGCTGCCATGTCAGCAATTATGTTAAATAAGCATGTCAGGGAAAAACGCATGACCCGGCAATAATAGTGGAGACGCCACATTAAACGAAATTCAAGAATTTAATATTTGATTACATAAAAAGAAAGTTCAGGCACTCAATTACTTATCGAGCAATGTCGCTGTTAGGACTAGAATTAGCACCTAGAGAGGGGTGAATAGGTGATTAAAGCAATTTTAACAATTTAATCCGAATGAGAGATTAATGAATTAAAACCAACAATCGCAGCAAATGAAAATAATAAAAGATAAAAGGATTAGGGATAGAGAATCAAGACTCCTGATTTATAGTGGTTCGGCTTAGACCAAGCCTACATCCACTCTCCCGCACGGACAGCCCTTCTGGCTGGATTTCACTAAGAATAAAAAAGAGTGATTACAGTTTCATGCTCTTGAGTCCACAGTGTAGACACTCTACTACACTTCCTCAAGGTCTCACCACAATATGATCTCTCTTTTGATTACATATAATGCTCAAAGAATATGATCACAAAATAGAAAAGGAGATTCAGACTTTAGAATTCTTCTATCTGACACCCTTCAAAAATTGGAGCATCTCTCTTATATACTTCTTCATGCCTTCTATACCATTGGCACCTTCCAAAGAAGTTCTTCCAATCAACTCGTTGGACAGAATCAATTAGAGAGATCTCGAGCTCTTTAAGGTAAGTGTTGATAGCCCATCAATCCTGCTCGCCCATACAATCAGGATCTTGGTTTCCATAAGTAAATCCTTCCAATTATAAGTTGCGAAATCTTTAGAGAATCTATACATATTCGAATACGAAAGTAAGATCTTCTAGTGCTGAATCCAGTAGAAAGAAATTCTCTAGCCGTTAGAGTAAGAAACCATATAAGATCGGAATAGAAGTTGGTCTGGAGACTGTCCATGAGAGTAGACTTTGAAACATGAGTCTTGCTAGCTTTAGACTTTGATCTTCAGACTTTACCAGTAGAGTCTGTAAGTCTTTAGACTAGACTGAGGAAAATGTTTTGTCAACTTCAAAATACCTGAAGAGAATTTATCCAACAATCTCCCCATTTTTGACGGTGACAAAACTTTCCTGCAGATTTGAATATTATTGCCCTGCAATACAACTTTTAAGCAAGTATTGATATCTCATAAAAGATTAGAATAAAAATTGTTAGAAGTTATCCTGTACACAAATGTCATGTACACGAGACTTACCCTGCATACACAGATCTCGCATCCACGAAACTTCATTAGTCAAGTGCGAGACATTACTATCTTTATCTAATTAAATAGCTTAAAGTAATGCAATGATGAGCACACATTCAAAAAAGAAATTCAAGATAAAACCAAAATATCAATCCCAATCATAACAAAATCAAAAAGTTTAAAAATGAAGATTTGGTTTAGTTTAAAGATAGAGTCTTGAAGTTGAAATGTGCTTGAAATCTGCAAGGTCTTCTCCCCCTTTTTGTCAGCATTAAAAAAATCAAGGAGCATGAGGAATGCGAACAAGTTGAAAGTCCTCCATAGACTTGACAGTTTCTTCTAGCTTCCTCAAATCTTCCTGTAGTTGGGTAAGAGCAGTGCCTTTTGCAGTGTCCTGAATCTAACGCTGAACCTCTTTAAGCTGATCATGCATGGTGATGAACATTGCATGATTTTCATTTTGCAGAGTTTGAAATTCATACCCCATAGCATAGATTTGGCCTTTGAGTTCCTAGATGATGTCAAGCAACCTTCCAAAATCTCCTGAATTGTTAGTCTGTGTGCTTGCGTCAACTCGGTCTGATGGTGGAGTCAAACCAGTATGAATATCAGCAGGAAGATCGGTATTTGGAGATGATGCCTCTCCCTCGGAAAGCGAGCGAGCATAAACATCTTCGCATTAGGAGGTGATCGACTAACTTTTTGTTTGTGTATCTTCTACGTAAAAGTCGGTAGAAGAGAAGTATGTTCTCTTTGGGTATCTCCCCCTGTTTCAATGTCTTCTGGAGAAAAATACTCTTCTTTCTGAGGAGTTTCCGCAGTAACAGATTGTCATTGATCCTCTTTTTCTGCCGAAGAATCTGTTTTTGCTAGTTCGTCCCCTTGTTCTTCTTTCTTTTCTTCCTCTTTCTCTTCTTCTTTCTCTTTCTCTTCCTCTTCTTCTTCTTTCTCTTCTTCTTTCTCTTCTTCTTCTTCTTCTTCTTCTTCTTCTTCTTCTTTCTCTTCTTCTTCTTTCGCTTCTTCCTTTTCTTCTCTCTCTTCTTTCTCTTCTTCTTCTTCTACAAAATGTTGTTCTGGAACATGTGCAGAAAATTGAGATACAAGAGCAGAGATGGGTAAAGCATCCTCATCATCTTCATCTTCCAAGATGATTGTTCTTCTCTTCTTGATAGAACTAGTCACCGGTTCATTTCCTTTTCTTTTGGCCCTTGAAGAGTCTGGGTCCGAACTTAACGGGAGTCTTCTCCTTGAAGCTGCTCCGACTTCTTCTTGCCGAGTTCTTTCGAGACGCATCTTTGTTATCATCCTCAGTCCGATGACCATTTTATCAATAGTCTTCACGAGAGAGAATGTGAGGAGGCTGAATGTTCAGGTGTCCGAAAAGTCGAGTAATGAGAACAAAGCATAAGGGAGATTTCCCTTGTCCTTTGCCATGGACCTATACATGTGAAACATGATAATGTGTGGCGAGAGAAAATTAAGACCAATCTTGATTGCATACATCAACTTAGCCTCCGAGATGGATACATCTGTCTTTGATGTTGATTTCGGTCCGAGACAGGTTGATCACTATCTTGTGAAGCGAGTGTTTGTTGCATTCATCCTGGAGTAGGAGAGACGACCTTTAGCAATTCGGTCTCTCGCAAGTTCTAGAGTTGCATGACTTACAGACACACCAATTGATTGGAAAGCACCTCTTTCCACACCAATTACATCTGCCAGAGTGTTCGTATCAACAACATATTCTCTATCTCTCACACTGAATAAGAGGCTATTCGCATCAAGGAAATTGAGATTTGAATAAAAATATGCTATCAATTCAGAATAAGCCACATCACATTCAGTACAGAACTTATGAAGTTGAAGTTTCTCAAACTTCTCTCTCAGATTGATGCTTAATAAGTCCAGAAAATCAAAGTCCACTGTTCGTGGATTCATCACCCCACGCTTCATCAGTTTCTCATACATCTTTCTGTGTACATCTGATCGAAACAGTTCATCATTCTTTCCTCGAAGGTTTGCAGCCACACCCATCCAAGGTTTAAAATGTATAAACATTTTCTCATCATCATCTTTGCCCACTGGTTGATTTACATTACTAAACCTAGGGTCACTGGGAAAGTTTGCAAAAGCTTTGCTGCCGTTCTAGCAGGAACAACGCCTGATCTTTCCATTATAGTGAGAAAGTGTGTCTCATTTGCGTAACCTTTTTCTTTCAGAAATTCATCAATGAAGGTCATTGCAGAACTTCCTTCCTTCAATGTAGAGTAGAGCCTATATACAAAAGCAGGCTTGAGTAATCTTACAGGTTTAATGCCTTCAGAAGAATAAAGCATAGGCATTTCCACTATTGCTAGAATTTTCTCAAAGGTAACTATCTCGGTTTCATAGAGAAATTGATATAGAATCTTCGAAAAATCTTGAGGGCGACGATCAAGAGGTCTAGTTGAGGAAGTACGCTGTTGAAATCGTTGAGGAGTCTGTTCTGTTGAAAAGTCACTTTCTACTGTGAGATCGAAGTGCGTAGGCCCCTCATTAGAGCCCTGTGGTCCCCTGTTTGCTATCCTTAAGGATTTCCTTTGGTAAGACATTGTCGCTTCCTTGAAGAAACTTTCACACTTGTGTCGCAAGAAAGTTAAAAGCTTTGAGACGTAGAAATTTAGGAGAGAAAAATACAGAGAAGTGAAAAGCTTTTGATATAGGGTTTCTGGGTAAAGTGAAAACGAAGAAGAATGAGTATATAAAAGATAACGAGATACGGGGTGATTCAAGCATCGCAATTTTGGAAATATGAGGAATTTCCTTTAAAAAAAAACTGCCTTAATAAATCGATAACCACCCTTTTTTTAAATATAACTGCCTTAATAAACTCAATTAGAGATAAACAGACAATCTTACATTTTCGAAATGATAGTTTAAGTAAATGAACTTACAGTCGTGTCGATTGGTATTTTCAGTCTTCAATCTTTTGAGTCTGATACTCTGTCAAACTTTAGATTCTGAGTCTGAGCTTCAACATTCTTCAAGAGATAAAATATTGAGTTTTGAGCGAATAGACTCAAACAAGCTTTTCTCAAGTGGCTTTATGAAGATGTACGCGGTTGATTCTTTGAGTCTATGAATTGTATCAAGACTTCTTTGTTCGAACATGATCTCTTATAAAATGATGTCGAATCTCAATATGTTTTGCTCTTGAATGTAGAATAGGATTCTTTGTAAGATTGATTGCACTGGTATTATCACATTTGATCTCTGTGCAAGAATCTTCAATGCCAAAGTCTTGTAATTGTTGTTTTATCCACAGTATTTGAGAACAACAACTTCCAAGAGCTACGTATTCTGCTTCATTTGTTGAAAGAGTCACGGTACTTTGTTTTCTTGAAAACCAAGATACCGCCCCTGTTTCCAAGCAATTGACAAGTACTGTAGTGTTTTTCTTTCAACACTACAACCTGCAAGATCTGCGTCTGAATAACCAAGAAGAGTAAAGTCTCATTCTTTGGGACACCATAGACCAATCTTAGCAGTAGTAGCAACATATTTAATGATACGTTTAGCAGCACTTAGATGAGATTCCTTAGGATCGATTGAAACCTAGCGCATATGCAAACACTAAATAATATGTCAGGTCTGGATGCGATAAGATAAAGAAGTGAACCAATGATACTCTGTATAATTTTTGGTCGATTTTCTTCCTGCTTCATCTTTGTCTATCTTCAAGGAACTTGACATTGGTATGTCAGTCTTTTTGCAATTTTTCAGACCGAACTTTTTAACAAGTTCTTTGCATATGTCTCTTGATGAATGAATATTCCTTCCTTTAGTTGTTTCACTTGTAGACCAAGGAAATAGGATAGTTCATCCATCATGCTCATCTCGAATTCATCCTGCATAGTCTTAGAAAATTTCTTGCACAAAGTCTCATTAGATGATCCGAATATAATGTCATCAACATAAATCTGAACAAGTAGAAAACTTTTACCTTCCTTTTTAATAAACAAAGTTGTGTCTACATTTCCTTTAGAAAATCCTTTATGAATTAAGAAATTACTTAGCATTTCATACCAAGCTCGAGGGGCTTGTTTCAGTCCATATAAAGCTTTCTTCAGTCTGAACACTGAGTCTGGTTTTTTTGAGTCTTCAAATCCAGGAGGTTGTTCTACGTAGACTTCTTCTTGAATAAATCCGTTCAGGAATGCACTTTTGACATCCATTTGAAATAACCTGAAATTCTTATAACAAGCAAAAACAAGTAGTAATCGATTGCTTCTAACCTTGCTCTTTGGAGCATAGGTTTCATCATAGTCTATCCCTTCTTCTTGCGTGTATCCTTTAGCTACGAGTCTTGCTTTGTTTCTCGTTACTTTGCCTTTTTCATCAACTTTATTCCTGAAAACCCATTTGGCTTCAATAACTTATTTACCTTTTGGTTTAGGAGTCAATTCCCATACGTCGTTAATGTTGAATTGTCTGAGCTCTTCTTGCATTGCTTCAATCTAGCTTTCATCAGCTAAAGCTTCTTCAATATTTTTGGGTTCTATTTCAGAAATAAGAGCAACAGCACTAGACTCTTCTCGCCTTTTGGATCTAGTTCGAATTCCCTCATTAATGTTTCCAATAATGAGTTCTTCAAGATGACTAGACTTGTGCTTCCGGTTACTAGTCGATCGATAGATTGTTGATCTTTTTCTTGAATAGATTCTTCATCGGTAGCTTATTGTGCGATTCTGAATTAGTAATTGCTTCAATGGAGGTAGATCTAGCGATTAATGGAATAGATTCTGAATCTTGATCTGAATTTGCTGAATTTGTGGAGAGTCTTGAAATTTGACATTCATTGATTCTTCCACGTCGAGTCTTCTTGTTGAATACTCTAAAGGCTTTGCTTGTAGTTGAGTAACCAAGAAAGAATCATTCATCTGATTTTTCTTCAAACTTACCAACACGATCATTTGCATTCTTTAGAATAAAACATTTGCAACCAAATACTTGAAAATAAGAAACTATTGGTTTCTTTCCTTTAAAAATTTCATAAGGGGTTTTCTCAAGAATTGGCCTTAAAAACACTCGGTTTATAATATAGCAAGCAGTTGAAACAGCTTCAGCGCAAAACCTTGAAGAAATTTGATTTCCAAAAAGATTTCTTGCCATTTCTTGTAAAGATCTATTCTTTCTTTCCACAACCCCATTCTGTTCTGGTGTATATGGAGAGGAGAATTTGTGCTGAAAACCAAATTCATCACAAAGTTTAGTAAAGTCTTGATTTTCAAACTCACCTCCATGGTCTATACGAATACTCGAGATAGTATGACATTTCTCATTCTGCACTTTCTTAGCAAACTTTGAAAAGAGAGAGAAAGTCTTTGACTTACTTGAAAGAAAGTAGACCCAAGTAAATCGTAAGTAATCATCCACAATTACTAGACATAACCTTTTTCCACCAATGCTTTGCGTTCTGGTAGGTCCAAATAAATCCATATGCAGAAGCTGCAGTACATGATTAGTGGAAACTTTATTTATCGATTTGTAAGAGTTTCTAACCTGTTTACCCGACGCACGGTGTACATAGATCAGACTTTGAGTAATTGAGAATAGGCAATCCTCGAACAAGTTTCTTGGTAGAGATCTTGTTGATTTGCTTCATATTGGTATGGCCTAGCTTTTTGTGCCATAGATTAGCTTCATCTTGTACGATATTAAGCACTTTGTGATCTTTCTTGATTCACATCCGGAAGATAGATATTTCCATGTCTTCGTCCAGTTAAAGATTGAGTAGAGTCTTTGCGATTCGAGCACGTTTCTTCTGGAAGTTGATCTTGAAACCGAGTATCACATAACTGACTTATGCTAAGCAAGTTGTAATTTAATCCTTCAACTAAGAAAATATTTTTGATTGACAAACTTCCAATCTTTACTGTTCCTCGACCAGTAATTCTTCCTTTGTTGTTACCACCAAAGGAAACTTTTCCTCCGTCTATCTGGACAAATTTTATGAAGCAACTTGAATCTCCTGTCATATGTCTTGAGCAGCCACTATCAAGATACCACTTAATCTTCCTTTTGATAGTAACTTGCAAATAACACAAATTCAAGCTCTCTTTGGTACCCATATCATCTTGGGTCCAGAAGTGTTAGAACAATAAACAGTCTTAGCCCAGCTCTTTTTAACAGGTCTCCAAACCAAAAGACATTCTTTCTCAAAATGTTCTGAGCTTTTACACTTGGAACATTTCAAGGCATTTCTGCCAACAGGTTTTACAAAAACTTTATGGAAATGATTCTTATAAATAATTATTGCTGGTCTCTGCTTAATTCTTTCCTTTACCTTTGGAAAATCAATTAGTGGAATAGTTTCAGAAGTCATACCAAGACCTAACTTATCAAAGTATGGTCTTTGTATTGAAAGAATCTTATCCAACTTTTCAGAACCATTTGAAAATCTTTTTGATATGTTAGTAATATCATTTTTCAAAAGATTATTTTCATTTGAAATAAAGTCTGAGTTTTCTTTCACAACAACAAAGTCCTTTTCCAACTTTTCAAACTTTTCTTTCATAAGTTTATCATGTTGCTTCAATGTAGAATTTCCCCTTTTTAATTCGGAGATCCTCTTGAGAGAGGTTTTAGACTAAGACAAAGTTCATCAATATATTTAGAAATTTTGACAGGAATTTTCAGATTACTGACCTCGAGTTCGCTGTCTGAGTCTGTGTCTGAATCAAGGTCTGAGTCTGAATCTGATTTTGCCATTAAACAAATATTGGCATAATCGTCATCACTTTCTTCACATTCAGTGTCACTCCAAGTCTCTGCTTTGAGTGCCTTCCCTGTTTTTTCTCGGTCTTTCCTTTTCTCTTCTTTAACGAGAGGACAGTTGGGTCGATGTGTCCATTTTCTTGCATTCAAAGCAAGTCACTTCTTTGTTAGAATCATCTTCCTCTGTTGATTTGTTTTGAAACCTTTGAGAGCTTTGTTTCTTCCAATTGAATTTCCTTCCTTTTTTGTTCAACTTTCTGAATCTCTTTATCATGAGCGCCAGTTCTTCATCATCTAGATCTTCTTCAGAGTCTGTAGCATCAGAATAGTCATTAGACTTTAAGGCAATAGATTTCTTACCTTTTGAATCTTCCTCTTCGTTGGTTTGTTCCACTTCATAAGATTGAAGAGTCCCAACCAGTTCGTCTACAGAGAGTGGAGCAATCCTCTGCGTCTCTCTTATTGAAGTTTTTATGTAATTCCAGTCTTTAGAGAGTCCTCGTAGTAGTTTGTTGATCTTCATATGTCTTGAGATTGGATGTCCCTGATATTCAAGACCATTCACAATTTCAGTAAAGCGACTAAACATGTCAGTTATTGATTATCCTGATCTCATCTTAAAGACTTTATATTGTCCCAAAAGTATATTGATCCTCGTTTCTTTCACACGATCAGTTCCTTCATAGGTAATGTGAAGCCTATCCCAGACTTCTTTTGCTATATCACAAGAAGATATTCTGTTATACTCAGTAGGGGATAAAGCACAATATAAAGAGTAAATAGCTTTGGCGTCAAGAGTCTGTCTCTTGGTGATTTCTTCTTGAGTTAGAAGAGTGGGATCGGCGGCTTCTTTTCCTCTCTCGATTCGATGCAGCAGCGGGAATGATTCCTTTATCAACCACTTCCCATGCCAAAGGATCTTTCGATCTTAGGAATGCCTTCATCTTATTTTTCCATATCTTTGTAGTCTTTTCCATCAAAGTATGGAGGTGCGGTATTGCTTTAACCTTCAACCAACCCTATAGGCAACATACTAGCCATAGATCTTTTACTCAGAAGTAAAAACACTTCTTATGAACGAGTACACAAGGCTCTGATACCAATTGTTAGGACTAGAATTAGCACCTAGAGGGGAGTGAATAGGTGATTAAAGCAATTTTAACAATTTAATCCGAATGAGAGATTAATGAATTAAAACCAACAATCGCAGCAAATGAAAGTAATAAAAGATAAAAGGATTAGGGATAGAGAATCAAGACTCCTGATTTATAGTGGTTCGGCTTAGACCAAGCCTACGTCCACTCTCCCACACGGACAGCCCTTCTGGCTGGATTTCACTAAGAATCAAAAGGAGTGATTACAGTTTCACGCTCTTGAGTTCACAGTGTAGACACTCTACTGATCTCACTTTTGATTACATATAATGCTCGAAGAATATGATCACAAAATAGAAAAGGAGATTCAGACTTTGGAATTCTTCTATCTGACACCCTTCAACAACTGGAGCGTATCTCTTATATACTTCTTCATGCCTTCTATACTGTTGGCACCTTCCAAAGAAGTTCTTCCAATCAACCCGTTGGACAGAATCAATTAGAGAGATCTCGAGCTTTTTAAGGTAAGTGTTGATAACCCATCAATCATGCTCGCCCATACAATCAGGATCTTGGTTTCCATAAGTAAATCCTTCCAATTATAAGTTGCGAAATCTTTAGAGAATCTATACATATTCGAATACGAAAGTAAGATCTTCTAGTGCTGAATCCGGTAGAAAGAAATTCTATAGCCGTTAGAGTAAGAAACCATATAAGATCGGAATAGAAGTTGGTCGGAGACTGTCCATGAGAGTAGACTTTGAAACATGAGTCTTGCTAGCTTCGGACTTTGATCTTCGAGACTTTGCCGGTAGAGTCTGTAAGTCTTCAGACTAGATTGAGGAAAATGTTTTGTTGACTTCAAAATACCTAAAGAGAATTTATCCAATAGTCGCGACCCGATTTTTTCGAAAGTGAATCACCTAAAACTAGGTTAATGGATTACTAAGTCCAAAGACTTGGTGCGGACCCTCCCAAGTCCTACCAACCGCGACTTGATACTAATTAACCCATTTAAACATGCAATTATATTTCAATTTGGAGCCGCCACTAATCAAATAAGGTTGATTTGAAACCCAAGTAAAGTATGGGAGCTTACTTTACTTTTGCGAACCAGAGATTCAATAGATCCGGGGACATGATTACGCTAGATTAATCTAACGCCCTTTTAGTACCTTTTATTTTAATTTCAAAAATATTTTGCAGGCATTATTGATCAATTTTAACCTAAGTTACTAATATGCAAATGGTGGTCATGCGGGTGCACAATCAATGAAATAACATTCAATAAACTGAAATGCTAGATTCATGAGAAATTATAAACTATAACTTTATTAAAGTTCAATATCTATAAAAAAAAACATTTACAAAAACTATTAATAAAAATGCATGCCCTAAACATGATTTTCTAAATGACATGATATCTAATTAAATGCATGGTATCTAATTAGACGTAATCTTAATTTATTTTTTGATATGCATGACTTTTACTTTAATGATATGTGAGATGCAATTTATATGGAATAGCTTAAACTATCACTATATGTATGCAATCTAATTTATATAATCTTAAATGTGCATATACTACATGACATGGGATGCATGACATAACAATTCTATATGCATGTTCTTTTGTGATTTTTTTTTTTTTAATGTATGCAACCTACACTAAACAATGATGACATAAAATTGGATTAATTACGGGCTAACCCATTAACTAACCAAATACATGACCTTTTGTGTTTTATTTTTTATTTTTTTAAAAATGTTAATTATGTGCAATTAAAAAAAATCCAAACTTTTCCTAAATATTTTTTTTAAGAAAAGGTTGTTTAAATCCTATCCTAACTAAAAAAAAAAACTATCTAAGGGCGAAATTCTAAAAAAAACAATCCTAAAGATCAATTTATTAAACCTACGTGTCTTAATTTAATAAACCTATATGACCTATATGCTCATGCAAGATTTTAGTTTTCACTATTTTTTTTTTAATTTTCATTTTCTCAAACAAGTAATTATTTTTACATAAAAACTAAGATAAGAGTTAAAATAATCAAAAAGATAATCCGTTGTCTCACGGATTAAATTAATAATTATTTTAACTCTACAATCACAACGAGGAAATCAAAATAATTAAAAATTTAATCCGAAGTCTTACGGACCAAATTAAATAATTATTGTGATTTAACAAATGAAATTCTACCACAAAACCAAAAATTATTATAATTAAAAAAAGATCCAACATCTCTCGGACCAAATTAATAACTATAACAATTTTAGGTAGGATCTACGGATAATGCGTATATTAACACCCAATATTTAAATAACTAAACTAAATATGCTATCAAATAAACAGCAAAAATAACATAAAAGATAAAGAAATAACCTAAACTACTAAGTAATGAAAAATAAAAGTAAGAAACTAAAACAACCTAGAGGTAAACCCGCGGGGATAGGAGAGCAACCGAGCGGAAGATGGCCGGCGGCCGGGGCTCCGATGAGGGATGGTTGGCAGCGACAACGTCGGGCGCGGGCCTGGTATCGCAGAGGTGCTCGTGGTGCGGGTGTCGATGGATGGCGAACGGAGCGGAGCAGCAACGTCCCGCAGGCAAGGGACTCGGTGGCGTCACTTCGGGCAGGGGACTCGGTGGCGTCGCTTCAAGTTGCATAAATCTAGTGCAGGCGGCGAGTGCGCGTCGCGCGGGACTCGCGACCGTCGATCACCGAACAGGGCCGAGGGAACGCCGGCGTCGATGGCTTCGGCTATGGGCTGGGCTCGAGCAGGAACGGATTTCTGGCGAAGTTGGCACCAGGTCACCGGGGAACTCATGGATCAATGCGTAGTAGCGAGGCGACAGCGGGCTGGACCGTCTGGCTTCGGGCGGATGTGCAGGTGGTGGAGGCCTCGGCTCGGCATTAGGCGAGTGGTGCGCGAAGGCGAAGGCGGAGCAGGTCCGGAGGCGTCGCGGCAACGTCACTCGGGTCTTCGTGGCGGTGGAGACTAGCGAGGGGATTCACCAGGCGGAGCAAGGACAGTGCGGCGAGATCGGGGGACCGACGTTCTGTTCGGGACTTGCTGGTGGAGCAGCGATTTCGTGGGCGATGGAGGACGATCGGACGTGGGCGCACGAACAAGACGATGAACAGTCCTTTCCTCTTCTTTTGCTTTTTTTCTCTTTTTGCTGCACCCTCACGTCACTTCCCTGTACACTTCTCTGTTGAACTTTCACCTTTTTAATTTTGTTTTTTGCTCATTCTCCACGCACGGACAACTTCAATCTCCTTTCTTCACTTTTGTTTTTTACTTTTCTTCTATTGTTTGTCAGAAGGATCGATTACTTTGGGGCTCTTCTACGGACGTGAGGAAGAGATTTCTTCCTCCTCTCTTTCTTACTTTTTTGACATTTTTGATTTCTTTTTCCTCCAACCCAAAACGGAAGAAGAAAACCCCCCACCCCTTTGTTCCGAAACCTCGCCTTCATTTTATAGGGGAAAGACTCGAAGTTGTTTCTGCCGGTAGAGATTTTCCTTCAACTTCTCAACAACAAAGTGGCTCCAAGATCGCACTGCTGTTTAATTTTTGAATTCAATTTTTTTTTTAAAAAATTTCCCTCTAACCCGAGATTATCCTCTATTTTAATTTTCTAAATTCAAATTAGGTGTCAACAGCCGCCCCTCTTTAAAGGGAAGCTCATAGAGGTTTCCTTCAAAGATAAATGACACCTAATTTTAAACTATGCAAAATGAATATGCAAATGTTAATTACAATGAATTTTTTTTTTAAAGAAATAAACTCAAAAAAATTTAACCCCTAAAGAATGCCATGTAAATTGCAATGATTTGGTCAGGAACATAGATCTCAATGTGTCTATGCCCAATGCAAATGCAAAGAAGAACACGTACCTGTCGTACTTATGAAATGATTCTTATGAGACCTAACAAACATCTGGAACTCTCTTCAGATAATTGAAAGGTTCAAAGTCTTCGAGGATCTGAAATTTTCATCAGATTCTAAGCACCTGGAAATTGCATGAAGTACTTGAAATTTCAAAAAATCTGATTTTTATGTCAGGCATTTGAAAACATTTACTAAACATTTGGAAATCACATCAGATGTTTGGAAAGACAAACACTTTGAAATCACATCAAGCGTTTAAAAGTTCAAATATCTGGAATTCACACTAGACATTTGGAAACATTTTATAAATAGGTGCTTGGAATTCTCATCAAGTACAAAGATGATTGAACAAATTCAGGGTTTCAAAGACAATTCTTTTTGGTCTTTGAGGAAAAATTCAATGAAGGCCCATGCATGATGGCTTTATCAAGCTTTCATCGGAAAAATTATCACTAGGACAACTTTCAAGTATAATGTGAGTCTCTTGGACATGCTAAATGAGACACTTTTGGTGTGAAAAGGCTTTTTCACTCGCTCTCATTTAAGAAGGGTTATTTGTCCCGACCATTGATGCGGGAATATATCACTCGATCTTATCATCATCTTGTTGGCAAGAGTTCAAATTTTCTTGCAAGTAGTACGGCCTTACCAATCTTAGAGGTCTTTGACAATGACTGTAATGCAGGCTTGGTCAATGGCTTAACAAAGGGACTCTTTGAGTCAAAGCAATTGAAAGAACAATTCTGTAATCATCTCTAGGTTTACAAGTCAAGAACCCTGCAAAATGAGAAAAAAATAATCTTGCTCGCACTTCTTCGAGCAATGCTTAAAACATGTGAATTCCTATGCTAATTCAAGTGCCCTAATCTGAAGAGACTTTGTAAGGGACGTAACATAGGTTGGATTCATGGGTTGAGAAACGAAATGATCGTTAGGCTCAAAGATGTGTATAGGGGTCAAAGTTGGTGATCATCTTGACATTGCCACCAGTTTTCTTCGCCACGGATTGTCTTCTTGACAGATTTATTTATTGGCTCAAGAGTTTATCACCTGATGCCAATGATTATTCAACTGGAAATCTTTTCTCAACATCATTTTCTTTGATGATGGGCATTGATCGAGCACACCATTTTTATGCCCCCTAATTCATCAGTCATTTCTCTCTTTTTCCCACGGGCATTGGCCTTGCTTTTACCAGGCACACTGCTTTTTCATGCCCCTTAGTTCTATTTTGATTTTAGTTATTGCGCACAATGCGTGTGTCAAGTATACTTTAAATGACACTCGAACCTTCAAGGGTCTTCATTTGTCTCTTGCCTTGCCCCAGTGTGAGGGATGATCATCAACTGGGTTTTAGAAAAAACGAAATCACAGGCTCAAGTGGGCTATGCAAAGGATATAAGTGTGTAGGGTAGTGAAAGAAACACTCTTCGTCATCCTAAGGCACTTAAATTAGCATATGAATTCAATGTAATAGCATAACTTAAAGATTGATGCAAGTGAGAGTAAGAAAATTTCAATTCATTTTTCTCACTTCATGATGTCATTTTTATCTCCCAATTGCCCTGATGTGGGGTGATTCTTGACAGGGGTAATTTGAAAAGAATTTCCATAAGTGTATGGGCTTAAAAGTGTTAAGCAATGGATCACCTGTAGTGTTTGGGATAGAGAAATGAACTGCCTCTCATCATTTCAGCTGTTGTACTTTTTGCAAGAAAATTCTTCACCTTGAAATACAAAATATTTCCATACTCACCTCACAATGTATAGACAGGGGACGGTGTATGGGATTAGGCTTGCCTTTCACACCTCATTTGGCATGCTCAAGTAACTCGACATTTTTCACTGAATTATCCATTTTGATAAATTTCATGTGGAATTGACGAATTGCACAATATCATATGAAAGCATTCTATAATGATAAAGAGGGCATGCTCATAAAGTCAAAACTATTATGTGTCCATGTCTTGCCCTTCCTTTGTAAGGGAGCTCATAGAGATTCCTTACAAAAATAAGACACCATCGTTCACATCCATTCTTTGCCCCTGCATCGAGTTTACGGGATTCGAATTCACGCCCATCCATTTACGTTAAGATCAAAGCACCTGAAACATGGAGTAGATAATTAAAAGAAACAAACAAGGTAAATTAGATGCATGCTGAAAATTTATTTTGAAATTTTTTTAAAGGAAACATGAAGAAGCCCAGCCTTCAGAATTAGCTCATTGCTGTTTTCTTTTGGTAGGATTTCATCACAGGGCTAGTTTGGTGTACTTCAACATGCTCTTAAAACATGAAAATCTCCATATATTTTATTGGATGAAAAGCAAATTACATTATTGAAATCAAGGAAATCCTAGAATTGAAAATGCAAATATGCAAATACAGAAAGCGATAAAGACTCCTGCGTAGAGGAGTGTGCAAATAATTAAAATTCTCCTACTCTCGAGCTTCGTCGATGACAAACACTGAACACTTCAGTCATTCCTTTGAGTGCGTCATCAAAGCTCTTAATCTTTGGAGGTGCGGGATCATCTATGCCACCACATCCATCTGGGATGATATCTCGTGGGTCGATGTAGGAGCTGGGAGGAGCCGAATACTTTACATAGTAATCGAACTTGCCACTTGGTTGCCCCAGGGTATCCATCACTTCTGTTTCTTCATGCATCATCTAAAACATGGTGGGCTCAAAATCAAAACTGAAAATGGCATTCACAGCTTTTGGGTGGTCAGAGAGTGGGTTATTCTGGATGTTCGGCTGTGCATCGCGGAATGAGACCACCTTGGCATCCAAAAGATTTTGGATTTTGTGTTGCAGTGTAAAGCAATCAACAAAATGCCCTACTTCCCCCATATGATAAGCACATGTCTTGGACGGATGATAGTTGGGGAAACGCTCGAGATTAGGTCGCTTAGGTTCCTTAGCGAGTAATCCATTTTTCTGAAGAGTCGGCAAGATTTTGGACAATGGCTTAGGAAGAGGCGTAAATTGATGCCTAGAAGAGTTCTTCTGTTGGCCAAAGAATGGTCGTGCTCTTCCCTGTTGAGTGTTCGAAGTTGGGCGAGGTGCCTAAACATAAGCTGCATTAACCTCCGCTATAGGTTCCTTATCCTTCTTGGCAAAGACTCCCCTATATGAGCTGGTTTGATTAGACGCCCATCCATCACGCAGGGCTATTTCAATTCGCTCACCAACAGGGACTAGCTGATTGAACGACTCGGCAGTCGATCCTAACATCCGATTTCAATATTCAGGCAGGAGCGTCTTCATGAACAAATCCATCAGCTCCTTTTCAGTCGGCTCCGGAGTAATTTGAGCAGCTATAGTCCTCCATCTCGTGACATATGCCTTGAAAGATTCTGTCTTCTTCTTCTCGGTGTGAAGTAAATCCTCTCGAGATGGAGTGACATCAATATTATACTTGTATTGCTTGAAGAAGGCATCAGTCAAATCCTCCCAAGTCTCAAGGAGATTAATTTTCTTCATAATATACCACTGGAGTGCCGGTCTTGTCAGGCTTGCTTGAAATTGCTGAATCATCAGGGGTATGTTATCAACATATGGGGTCATATTAACCACATAAGTCTGCAAATGGATCTTCAGGCAAGATGTGCCATTATACTTTTCAAAGTCTGGCATTTTGAACTTCTTTGGTATCTTGATCTTTGCATAATGGGATAGATCAGTTGGGTCCTAGCTAAATGCACCCTGTAGCTGCTTAAGTTTCTCCTCGATTTTCGCCAAGTGTTTTTCTTGCTCGGTCTTCAGTACAGCCGGTTGTATCACTTGTATCTCCTCATCAACAACAATTTGAGGCGTGTCAATAGTTTTCTCCCTAGAAACATCATTAGAGCTTGATGGGCCACTTGTGGATACATTCTTGCCTTTATCTTTCGGATCAGTCATAGGAGCATGTTGTGGTAACACCACTTCGACTTGTGAAGCTGATGGGACAGTATTTGCTTGGAGAGAATCTATTTGTTTAGAGAGCTGCTCAAGGACATTCAGGACTTGCTTCATTTCTATTTCGAGAGCGGCGACGCGAGCTTGTTCAGCACCACGCATTTGTTCGTTGTCATCAGCCATTGTTACTCTAGAACGAGTACGGATTGGTGATCTTGGATGAGCCATGTTGTTACCTAGGGAGAGAAAGAGATAATACAAGAAACAATGACAAGATAGGAAAATGGCCCATGACAATGGTCTAATCACCTCATTTTATTTATTTTAAATGTTTGAACCCAACTTCCTAACAATGAACTAAGAATTGAAATTCAAATCCCTAAACATTGAACTAAAATTGAAAACACTGAATTGAAATCAAGATCCCTAAACATTAAAACATCTCATTTTATATGCTTTCGGGAACCCAACGCCTTGTGAAGCTTCTTATTTTCAGCTTCAATCATTTCCAATTTCCGCTTAAGATGCTCAATTTGTGCTTGTTGGGTGGGCTTCTCGGTCACATCGGGGACCACTTTGGACGCAATGCCAGGAATCCGGTGTTGCTGGATGTAGAACGCCGATGCGTGGTGAATCTCCTCCTCGCCTTTCAGCCTCTTGGGCTCCAAAATCTTCTCTATATGGCATTCATTCCATGCAGTAATGATCATCTGGACCTCGTTGAAGTAATCATAGCTCTTATGATCAAAACGAACTTGAAATAATTCCGTCTTGAGGGGCGGAGGAACTTCTTGGAAAGCTCTGTACTGACGGGCCACCCTATGTGGGTAATAAGAAGTCGCACCGGAAAAGCCCAGCAATGGGACTGGCTCATCATACTTGTGTGAGAAACGAGCCTCCTCAACTCGTAACCATTTAGTATGCCATAGGAATGCTTTAGGATCAGGATCTTTCAAAAAATTAATCCAACGGGTGTACTGCTTGTGTGGAGAAAAACGTTCTAGGACCGCAATTTTTTTTATGGGGTGCCTAAAATCGTCAGTCTTAAATTGTTTCATAAGGTGTCCAAACCCTCCTATGTGAGAGAAAAACCATATTTGCAAAAGCTCAGGAAGGGCACGCATGGTCTTTTCCTCATTTTGTTTGAAACGAGTTAATGACAAAAATGTTTCAGTTAAAACCATATTAACATAATTCAACCCATCACAAACTCGATTGACCACCCACGAAATTGAGGGATTAATGGCATTTTTCGATAAGGAAAACGATTAGTCCAAAAAATGCCAATATGAAAATCCTAGCTTTTGAAATCATTGGTTGGTTTGCAAAACACTCTTTCGAAATGAAAATGGGCATGCATAACAATTGGCTTTAACAACCTTTCTTACCATTTCGGCCTCGATTTTTAAAAATTGTGATAATTCAGAAATGGAATCAATACTGATAGGTGGCTTAATAAGCTCTTTCTCTAGAGGCATTCCCATGGCAATACTACACTCCTCTAGTGTTGGAGTTAGCTCATACTTGCCAAACACAAAGGTTGAAGTTTGAGGACACCAGAAATGGGGCAGCGCTTGTATAACACCGGAGTGGATGCTGATATCTAACAGTGGAAGAAGTCGAGCGATCCTAGCTTTCACATATCTCTGGCTGTCTTGATCTAACTGGTCCAGCCACATTTTGAGCTCTTTTTTTAGAGTGGAAATGAATTGTACGTCGGTTTTCCTCATCGCATATAAGACAAGACTGACGACGAAATCTATTGTCATGGACCGACAAAATTACAATAAAGTAAGTAAATTGCAAAGTAGGAGTTTAGACAACTTACTTTTACCAGAAAAGGGATGACAATCACATAAACACACGCATGAAATATGCGGCCCGATTTCTATCTAGATGGCTTAACAAAGTGGAGCTAAGGGGATGATCTGACCGTTGCAATCTCGCATTAACGTGTCAAGTCCCCCTAACTCCGGCTTAGTCGAATGGAATGTCCAATAATCACGCAATCTTGCGGATATGGACAAACACATTTGACACAATGAAAGAAATTTCAAGGAAAATAAGGTCAACCTCTATATAGCAGTCTCGCTTTAGAGGAAGTATCCTTCTCAACACCATCCTAGAAATCCTATCGCAGCCCAGGTTCGGCTACAGGTCGTGTGTGCAATGTGTAGTGCTAAAACAATTTGAAAATCATGCACAACAATCTATAATACAAACAACACTTCAATATAGGAAAAATAAATCATTCATCTTTACACCCTCCTGCAAGACAAGGATTAGCAAAGACTACTCCCCTTTATACCTCCCATATGCAAGAACCTTTAACACTTTAGAAATGTTAGTGACATACCTAGTTTCCTTGCTGCCAAACAAAAATATTTTTTAAAAAGAAACAGGCCTATGTCCACTATAAGTTTTAACTCTAAGTCTCCAGTGGAGTCGCCAAGCTGTCGTGACCCGATTTTTTCAAAGGTGAATCACCTAAAACTAGGTTAATGGATTACTAAGTCCAAAGACTTGGCGCGGACCCTCCCAAGTCCTACCAACCGCGACTTGATACTAATTAACCCATTTAAACATGCAATTATATTTCAATTTGGAGCCGCCACTAATCAAATAGGGTTGATTAGAAACCCAAGTAAAGTATGGGAGCTTACTTTACTTTTGCGATTCAATAGATCCGGGGACATGATTACGCTAGATTAATCTAACGCCTTTTGGTACCTTTTATTTTAATTTCAAAAATATTTTGCAGGCATTATTGATCAATTTTAACCTAAGTTACTAATATGCAAATGGTGGTCATGCGGGTGCACAATCAATGAAATAATATTCAATAAACTGAAATGCTAGATTCATGAGAAATTATAAACTATAACTTTATTAAGGTTCAATATCTTAAAAAAAAAAAACCATTTACAAAAACTATTAATAAAAATGCATGCCCTAAACATGATTTTCTAAATGACATGATATCTAATTAAATGCATGGTATCTAATTAGACGTAATCTTAATTTATTTTTTGATATGCATGACTTTTACTTTAATGATATGTGAGATGCAATTTATATGGAATAGCTTAAACTATCACTATATGTATGCAATCTAATTTATATAATCTTAAATGTGCATATACTACATGACATGGGATGCATGACATAACAATTCTATATGCATGTTCTTTTTGTGATTTTTTTTTAATGTATGCAACCTACACTAAACAATGATGACATAAAATTGGATTAATTATGAGCTAACCTATTAACTAACCAAATACATGACCTTTTGTGTTTTATTTTTTATTTTTAAAAAATGTTAATTCTATGCAATTAAAAAACATGCAAACTTTTCCTAAATATTTTTTTTTAAAAGGTTGTTTAAATCCTTTCCTAACTAAAAAAAAACTATCTAAGGGTGAAATTCTAAAAAAAACAATCCTAAAGATCAATTTATTAAACCTACGTGTCTTAATTTAATAAACCTATATGACCTATATGCTCATGCAAGATTTTAGTTTACACTATTGTTTTTTTTTTTTTTTTTTTTAATTTTCATTTTCTCAAACAAGTAATTATTTTTACATAAAAACTAAGATAAGAGTTAAAATAATCAAAAAGATAATCCGTTGTCTCACGGATTAAATTAATAATTATTTTAACTCTACAATCACAACGAGGAAATCAAAATAATTAAAAATTTAATCCGAAGTCTTACAGACCAAATTAAATAATTATTGTGATTTAACAAATGAAATTCTACCACAAAACCAAAAATTATTATAATTAAAAAATGATCCAACATCTCTCGGACCAAATTAATAACTATAATAATTTTAGGTAGGATCTACGGATAATGCGTATATTAACACCCAATATTTAAATAACTAAACTAAATATGCTATCAAATAAACAGCAAAAATAACATAAAAGATAAAGAAATAACCTAAACTACTAAGTAATGAAAAATAAAAGTAAGAAACTAAAACAACCTAGAGGTAAACCCGGGGATAGAAGAGCAACGAGGCGGAAGATGGCGGCGGCCGGGGCTCCGATGAGGGCTGGTTGGCGGCAACAACGTCGGGCGCGGGCTTGGTATCGCGGAGGTGCTCGTGGCGCGGGCGTCGATGGATGGCGAACGGAGCGAAGCAACAACGTCGCGCGGGCAAGGGACTCAGTGGCGTCACTTCGGGCAGGGGACTCGGTGGCGTCGCTTCAAGTTGCATAAATCTGGTGCAGGCGGCGAGTGCGCGTCGCGCGGGACTCGCGACTGTCAATCACCGAACAGGGCAGAGGGAACGCCGGCGTCGATGGCTTTGGCTATGGGCTAGGCTCGAGCAGGAACGGATTTCCGGCGAAGTTGGCACCAGGTCACCGGGGAACTCACGGATCAATGCGCGGTAGCGAGGCGACAGCGGGCTGGACCGTCTGGCTTCGGGCGGATGTGCAGGTGGCGGAGGCCTCGGCTCGGCATTGGGCGAGTGGCGCGCGAAGGCGAAGGAGCGGAGTCCGGAGGCGTCGCGGCAGCGTCACTCGGGTCTTCGTGGCGGTGGAGACCAGCGGGGATTCACCGGGCGGAGTAGGGACAGTGCGGCGAGACCGGGGGACCGGCGTTCTGTTCGGGACTTGCTGGTCGAGCAGCAATTTCGCGGGCGATGGAGGGCGATCGGACGTGGGCGCACGAACAAGACGATGACCAGTCCTTTCCTCTTCTTTTGCTTTTTTTCTCTTTTGCTGCACCCTCACGTCCCTGTACACTTCTCTGTTGAACTTTCACCTTTTTAATTTTGCTTTTTGCTTCTTCTCCACGCACGGACAGCTTCAATCTCCTTTCTTCACTTTTTTTTTTTTTACTTTTCTTCGCCGTCCGTCGGAAGGATCGATTACTTTGGGGGCTCTTCTACGGACGTGAGGAAGAGATTTCTTCCTCCTCTCTTTCTTACTTTTTTGACCTTTTTGATTTCTTTTTCCTCCAACCCAAAACGGAAGAAGAAAAAAAAACCCCCTTGTTCCGAAACCTCGCCTTCATTTTATAGGGGAAAGACTCGAAGTTGTTTCTGCCGGTAGAGATTTTCCTTCAACTTCTCAACAACAAAGTGGCTCCAAGATCGCACGGCCGTTTAATTTTTGAATTCAATTTTTTTTTTTTTTTAAAATTTCCCTCTAACCCGAGATTATCCTCTATTTTAATTTTCTAAATTCAAATTAGGTGTCAACAAGCAGCAATACAAACCCTTATCATGTCTTTTTCGTAAAAAAAGAATTTTTTTTTTCACTAATGATGGAGCACAATCCTTTAATTATGATCCCATTATTTCTTGGAAACCTAGCATTGTAGAGATGGGATATAGTTTTAAAAAAAAAATTAATTGGATCATGTATATCTCACATATAAGGCTCATGTAAAATTCATATGATCAAGATTATGATAAATGCGATTTATTGGATATGGATGCAGGCAAATACTCACTCCCCCTTCCCCATGGCATTGCAAAATGGGAGAAATGAAGTTTCAAAAAAGTGAGTTCTAGCAGTTTCAAACTTAATTGTAGATAAGTTTAGGAGGGTCAGATAATGCTGGTGTTTGGAATAATAATTTAAGCCACCAATTCAAAAGGCTTTCCTGTGGCAGCTTCAACTATGAAAATGTGTATTGCATATAATGTATTTAACAAATACATCACAGCTATAGCACCTTCAAAGTTGCAATAGTTTTTAAAAAGCCATCTCATCCAACTTTTAGATGCCACAACTATAAAGTATGTTTAGAAGAATGTCTCTTTTAGATGCTACATCCATAATTGTCGAGGGTTGAACTTGCTATATATGAATCAAATCAAGACACTCTCGGATTGCACTTCTGGCTTCTCCCCTCATTTCGCCGTTTTTTCCATTCGTTTAAAGCGCAATAACAATATACTAGGCTCATGTGATAGAGAGATAATAACCTTCGGTGGCAGATACCGTAGTACATAGGTAAGGGTGATCGGAATACATGACATCAAAAAAAGGCTCATTCTCATGCTCCTATCTGCTAGTGTTCATGCTGTTAAACACACCATAGAAGCTTGAGGTATAACTGACTTCCGTCTCAAGTGGAGCTGTCTGAGAATAATCCCAACAGGACTAGCCATTCTATCTGTAACCACAGTTTTACACAATGTCATCCTTAATAAGATGGAACTTAATTTTGAAAGGGCATAGTTTAATAAGCAAAACATCGAGATTGACCATGGGGAAGTTTATATTGTCATCCGAGGTCTTTGAGTATTGTTGCACTGAAATCGCAATCGTAGTAGGAGTGCAAGATGAAGATGAAGTTATGCTTTTGCGGGGAAAGAACAAGCAGGGGGGACCTACTAACAAGTGCTCTTTACACAAATTGAAAAGAATAAATAAAATAAATAAAAGAAGTACTTTCAGAATAACGCAGAAGGAACAAGGGAAGAAGCCACCTGAGAAAACTAAATCCTGTCCCTCTGGTCCTTTAGCCTGCTAACTAAAATCAGATACCTGCCTCCATCTCGAATATACAACGCCTTCTAAGCGACAACCTAATCTCATGTTTCTTCTTTTTTCACTTTCAGTCAGCCTAAATGAATATAATGAAAACAAACTATTGCCACAAGACTTGAGCAGAAGTCGGTTAGGATGCTAATTGTACCACTTTAAGACAAACTGTACTGAACTACGTCCAGAGGAAGTACCCCAAGGCTGTAAAATCTACCCCGTGCAGCATCCCTCAAAACTTGAATCAAGTGCGGAGAAGGAAAGTCAATAGTCAGTTTAAACAACCGAGAGTCAATATTTTAAACGGAAATGCCTACAATTCCATTGGCTTCCAAAGGGGGGACCATTCGAGAAGCAGGTATAGTCTGCAAATTCATCATGCATGTCAGCTCGATTCTCATTATATTGCATGGGACTCAGCTCTTTGAAACCTTATGCATGAATTTCTAACTAAATGGTACATTTACTCTACAAAGGACTAAGTGATGCACTACTAGGCGACAACTTTAATATGCTCAGATGACAGAACTTGATTGGCTCAAACATGCTGCTAATTGTCGGCAGTGACTTAGATAATCTAACATCAAATTCTTCAATTTCTCTCAGTTTTGAAATTCCAGCACTACTCAAATGCTAGCCTCAACCAATTATGCAAATTAAATTCAATAAGCACGCAAGAAGCTCAGCAGCGACCTATTCACATCGTCCATGTATAAATTATATCTCTCCATTTCTTCAATGAATGGATCCAAGATCACTAGGGTTTTATTATTACCAATCCAAGGCACCTTCAACACATATTCACTTCTCCAATATCATAAATGTTTTTTTTCCTAAAACAAGTACATACAGTTGACAGGAAGTAGCACTATCTCCAAAGTGCCAATTTCAAGACATCTCTCACAATTGTCATGTCTTTATCAGAATTCTGTTGATTGAAGTGATAAATCAAATAGTTCAGCAGACATAGATGAACAATAAGCGCTAAACCCCAACATATGCAGCAACAGGACACACCAATTCATATAACTTGTAAATTTCAGATACTCACTGCTCCATGAGCATTCCATCGATTCTTATGCAAGTTCAGAAAGAACAATAAACTCTTCCCACTATCCGAGACAAAGCAACGGCATCGACGCTTCCAAGAAAAGAAGTAGATCCTCATTTACTAATTCTGAGCGAGCTATTGACTAGTTCATTCATTAATTGCCATACGCAAAAGCTTATCAACTAAAGACACAGAATAAGTACAACTTGCCCACTTCATATTGATTGTCGACCATGATTTCCCTCAACAGCACGTGGAGAAGTAGAATATATCATGCACAGAGAATGAAGCGGGAAGTAGATGATGCAAATAGAATGTGATTTTAGTGGGTGCTCTTAGATTGATTACCTGCTTCTGGACAATGAAATTGACGAAGGTGGAGTAATCAATAACCAAAGGACAAGACAGGTATTGTGAAGGAGGTAATGCACATTGATTTTATAAAAAGTATCAAGACATCGCGTGGTTGAGGACATTGCGGGGCGACTCAGCGGCGAGGAGGCAGCTAGCAACCAGCCATAACATTGCTCCAGTTAGTGAGCGTAACATGTGTCGGCCAAAGTTCGGTGATCTGTATTGGTGTGATCACGATTCACGCTCAGCGTTGTCGTCTCGATTCTGTTCGACAGGGCGTACTATGATCATCACCAAAGATCATGCGTGTGCCAGCGACTCCAAGGCTTCTCCTCTCGCCGGCAACCACCACCAATCACCAAAGGATTACAGGAACCACTGAGAAAACAAACGGAGAGTCAGTTTCATTCTTGGCAACTATGGCATATACTTGTAATCACGTCTAAAGATTGAAAATCAAACAATATCAAGTGAAAATCACTGATGTGCTTTCAAATCGGATGATTACTGGAATCAATTCACAACAAGGTCTCGGACACGTTTCATCGAACGGATTATGGTCGATCGGTTGCAGAACAGATTGAAACCATTTAGAACTCAAATTTACAACTAGACTCAACCTAAATCAGTACATGATGGTCGAAATCAAAGAAAAAAAAAATCAACTAACAATTTCATCATTATAAGAGAATCGGACTCTCGGCCTATCACTTGTGACAACAGAACAGGAGATGCTACCTGGTCAATCAAGTGGACTGAGGCCTCGGTTTGGCGCACGAATCACTGAAAGAAGCGCTAGAACGTGTCGATGATCGAAACCTGAACAGGTGGAGAAGCTTCGAGCGGAACGACACCATTTCGAAGCTCTCGGCCGCGGAAGGGAAACGAAGGAGATGAGTCGCGGCATTGAAGAGGCTGTTGATGCCCGCGACGGCCACTGGGATCGATTCAGAACGCTTGAAATCGCCAACTGAATCGAACGGGATCGCTTTTTTGAGATGAATTTTCCTTGCTCGATTTTATTTTGGGTTCTGGAATGGTGCTCTCGATGAAATGAACAAACGTGATCCTCCCGAGACTGATGGTCGACGGCGGAGACCGGCGAAGGAGTTGGAACTTGTAATGATCGGGCGATGGTAGCAAGTGGCCATTTTGGAACTTGGGATGTTATGGTGACTGGAGATGATGGAAGGTGGAGCCATTTTCCCCCGCTTCCTTCCATCGGTGGGCGTGAGTTCTCCCTTAGCGAACGTCAAAAACCTTGAAAAAATCAAAGAGGGAACTTTTCCTTCTTGGGCCGCCCCCTTTCTCAACGAGTTCCACCAGAGTTTTGTGCCCCCGCGCAGTTATCGCGAAAATTGATTAAACCATCGGGTGAAAATGTCCTATTGTGGATAGCGAGGATTTTGACTAATTGGAGCGTGCTATGTGGCATGGGAATTTCAGCCAAAGAGAGACGCACGGTTTAAAGCTTGGCCCATCCAAGTTCTATCATGCCAGACCTAATGACCCGCCATTTAAGTTAGGTTGATCATGAAAGAGAAGGTTGAAATAACATTTGGGAAGATGAGAAAAAAGTGAGGATGGTAATGTGAAAAGGAAGAGTTCATCTAGCATGAACTTTTAGACGATCTCAAATATTGAGGTAAAAAGGTGAAAGTTAGAAGAGGATAGAGGAAATACAACACCTAATATCTAAAATGTGATTATAAGTGACTTGCAACACATCATCATAGGCAAAAGGAAAAGTCATTTTATGTCGAGCGAAATATACTTGCCTTTCGCCATGCTTTGGAGGGGAAAAGCCAAGTTCGAGCTAATATTGGTTAGAGGACGTGGCAAGAAGTTTTAAAAAAGTGGCGAGAGGGACAACCTCATATATATGAGAAAGAAAGAGACAATATAAGGAAAAGGTATGAGGGACAGAATGCACCATGTGTGGTGAAAGTTCCATGTGTCAGCTTTGCTAATACATGTTTCATCTGTAACTTCGTTTCCCTTCGATGTTTTAGTGCTACTACTTTAGATGTTGAACTTCATCGACAGAAATTTAGTGCTTAAACTTCATGGTCATTGTTCGAGTTCAAAGGGCTTTTTAACATGCTAGTAAAATTTGCACATTATTTTACCATTGCAACATTGAAATTTTACTAATTCCAACCGTAGCTCAATTGGATGTTCATATTGCGTTGTGTTGAGATTTCCAACTTCCAGAAAATAGACCATAAAAGGAAAAGAATATGCACTTAGGAGACATAACACTTAGTTGAGCTTTACAAGTCCAGCAATGTAAGTTTAGATGCCTTTTTTTTTTTTTTTTTTTTTTTTTTTTGAACAAGTGCCTTAATTTGCATACAACATTTTGCTTATAGAGAATAATTATATAGCATTTTGAAGTATACTTGTCTTGTTCATCTTCGTTCAAGTTATGTGGGCTCATCTTCCTGGATAAACATCATTATTGATTGTACTCAATGCGACTTCCAGATGAGTTCAGTCAATTTAAAGCGGTCCAGGGAACTTAGTCCCTCCTTCTGATTTGACGTGAATGAAGCACACATATGCTTTCTTTGCATCTGCAGGAAAACATTATCATTAAAGTCAAAGGATGACTTGACCAAATATAAAAAGTCAAGGACTCGACGTGGAAGAACAGACATATAACGCCACCCATGCCTTTGGAACAATCAATTCTAGCTAGAAAGAGCACAAAGCCCAGTCAAAGATGGAAAAATGTAGGTGTCACTACATATGCTTGACCGGTCAATGAGAATTATGCGACAAGTTAAAACATATATTTAAATTTGCTTTTTATGGAACAAAATAACAAGTTTATAAGGCAACAAGAGATAGAAGGAAATTTTGATTCCACCGATCGCTTTCGGTTGTTTATATTAGTATTGCTTCTTCTTTTACATGATTAAGCACCACCGATTGATTGATATTTTGTTGAGTTCCAACTTATTATACCTCTTAGAAATACTTCTTTCACCAAATTGCCTCCCAATGGCATTGGCAATCTCTTTTTATAATTATTTGCTTGAAGATTTCGAATCAACGATTTAACTCCGATAGCATTTTTTATATAACTTATTCATATTACGACTATATAAAAATATACGAATGATTTTGGAAAGAGTAGAAATACTTTATGTTAGATGTACGGAGCATTTTTTTTATAAGACTATTTGATACACCTTTCATGCAGCAACTTTGGCCATGAAAAATGGGCGGCGTTTGACAAACATTTCACAGTTATAGCACATTCAAGAATACAGTAGCTTATGGTCGACACCCTGATTTGTCTCCTTCTTGACCCTGCGACTTGACGGAACAAGGCGGGGAGCGCGTGAGGATGGGGGAGAGAGCATGAACTGTGTCCCGAGGAAGTACTCTAAGGCGGTAAAATTTACCTCTGCAGCATCCCCTCAAAACTTGAATCAAGTGTGGTGGAGGAAACCGACTCAGCATTTTAATGCTCAAAAAGTTTCACAGGAAGAGACATGGCCTACACTATCTTTGCGGTCGATCTAGACCGGTTGCGCCAGAGGTCGTGCTAGGCCGAGCACCATTTTCAACAAGAGGAAAAGTACCCGACTCTCCTTTAGATTCCAATGGCTCAAGCACATGGATGCTGCCATCAGTAAGCCCTAGTGCAAACTGGTTAGGTTCGAACGGTTGTGATGCAATGACTAGCTAGTAGCTTCTCAAGCTGCCAAGTGCATTAGCGAGGAATGACTTATTTGCGAAACTATCGAAACTTCACGAGCGAGAAGTTTTGAAATTTTAGCACTACTGATTGCTCCATGAGCATTCCATCGATTCTTATGCAAGTTCAAAACAAACAATACACACTCTTTCCACTATCAGAGACAAAGCAATGGCATCGACATTTCCAAGAAAGAAATAAATTCTCAATTTACTAAATCTAAGCAAGCTATTAACTGGTTTAATTCGTTGATTGTCATATGCAGTAACTATCAACTAAAGATAGGGAATAAGTATAACTTGCTCACTTCATATTGATCGTCGACCATCGATTTCCCTTGACAACACGTGTGAAGTAGAATATGTCATGCGCCAAGAATGGAGCAGGATGTACATGACACAAATAGAATGTGATTTTAGTGGGTGCTCTTCTATTGATTACCTGCTTCCGGACAATGAAAGTGACAAAGGTGTAGTAATCAATAACCGAAGGACAAGACAGGATTTGTGAGGCAGGTAACGCACATTGTTTTTGCAACAAAGTATCTAGACATTGTGCAGTTGAGGACATTGCGGGGGGACTAAGCAGCAAGGATGCGGCTGGCAACCTGCCATAACATTGCTCCAGTTAGTGACCATAACATGTGTTGGCCGAATTTCATGATCTGAATTGGCGTGATTGCGATTCACGCTCAGCGACGTTGTCTCGATTCTGTTCGACAAGGCATACTATGCTCATCACCCAAGGTCAATGCATGTGCCAGCGACCCTTAAGCCTTCTCCTCTCGCCTGCGACCACCATTAATCACCAAGGGATCTCAAGAAGCACAGAGAAAACCAAGGAAGAGTCAGTTTCATTCTTGGCAACCATGGAATATACTCGTAATCATGTCAGAAGATTGAAAAATCGAACAGTATCATGTGAACATCACTAATGTGCTTTCAAATCGGACGATTACTGGAATCAATTTAGAACGAGGTCTCAGACACATTTCATTGAACAGAGTATGGTCAATCGGTTGAGGAACAGATCATAGCCATTTCGAACTAAAATTTACGACTAGACTCAAGCTACAGCAGTATATGATGTTTAAAATCAAAGAAAGAGATTCAAATATGATCAATTTCATCATAATCAGAAAATCAGACTCTCGGCCTCTTACTTGTGAGAAAAGAGCAGGAGATGCTACCTGGTTAATGAAGTGGATTGAGGCCAACATTGGCCGCACGAATCACTGAAAGAAGCTCTAGAACGTGTTGATGATGGGAACCTGAACAGGTGGAGAAGCTTCGAGCGAACTGGAACATTTCGAGGCTCTCAGCCGCGGAACAGAGGGGAACAAAGGAGATGAGTCGCGGCATTGAAGAGGCTGTTGATGCCGGCGACTGCCACTGGAATCAATTCAGAACGCTTGAAATCGCCAATAGAATCGAACGTAATCACTTTTTTGAGATGAATTTTCCTTGCTCGATGTTCTTTTTTTGTTGGTTTTGGAATGGTGCTATATCGGAACTTGAGATACCGCGACGAAAAGGTTATGTAATGGTGACTGGAGATAGATCGAAGATGGGAGCCATTTTCCCCTGCTTCCTCCCCCCCTTCTGCGTGCGTGAGTTCTCCCTTAGCGAATGGTATTGCTTCTTCTTCTTCTTCTTCATGATCAAACGCTTCCATTGACGTTTTTGTTGAGTTCTGACTTACTATACCTATTGGAAATACTTCTTTTGCCAAATTGCCTCCCAATGCCATTGGCAATCTCCTTTTATAATTCTTTGCTTGAAGGTTTCAAATTAATAATTTGACTCTCGTAGAAATTGCTATTTAACTTATTCATATTATGACCATCTAAAAATATGTGAATGATTTTGGAAAGAGTAAAAATAATTAATGTTAAATGTACGAAGTTGTTTTTTTTTTTTGAGAGACTATTTGGTAAGCTTTCCTGCGGTAATTTGGACTATAAAAGATGGGTGATGCAGGTTTTGTAAAGTGTTCGACAAATATTTCGCAATTGTAGCCCCTTCAAGATTACAATAGCTTTTAATGAAATGGCTTCATTGGATGTGGTTCAGTAACAATTTTTGAGATGTAAGGTGTTTGAAGCTTCGTTGCTGGTGCGTACTCTCATGGGCAACAGTTTTCAGATCTTCTTCATGCAAGCTTGACCCAGTAATCGAAACTGAGAACTCCTTCTTGACAAGGTGATTTCATTCCCCTTTTCTGCCCTATTTTGGAAAGATGTGTGACTGAACCACGTTCATGTAAACTCATGCGAAAATCACTTGATGATCTGGGTTGTAATTTGATTATTTGTGATGGCTTTTTGGTTCTAACACTGATTTTAGACAAAAACACAGCTTCGATTTCATGACCAAATTCAATCCCTTCGGTGCGCATAGACTATTTGATGAAATGTCTTCAAAATACGTTAGTGAAATAATTCCTAATCCGCTTCTATCTGAAGAGATTTTAGCATAGATTACTTGCTACATGTCAGTCCTAGCATTTAGATTCGATTCTTATAATACAATTGGACAACGAAATATAATGCTCATGTTATGTGGATTTAATGTATTTAACTACGAATGAGCTGGCAGATTATCGGTTTGCTCTGAAGAGGATAACGGGCTGAAAGAAGAAAGAAGAATAATAATAAAGAAAAATGACGAAAGATGTAAGAAAAGAGGAAAAATGGGGAACAAATAATAACAAGATGGGGTTAGTGTGGGATTAGGGCTTGATCTATTTATAACAGAAATTGGGCTTAAAGATGGACTTGGTGTAGTTAGGAGAGACCGTGTCCGTATAATTCATTACTAATGTTAATCCGGATACATCATCATTTTAATAATAAATGAGAATGAGATGATTACAAAATTATTTTGTTCATGAGCAATCACATGACATGATTCTCAACTCAAAATGAATAAAAATGGTCTATTTTGTAAATCTCAACTCAACAAGCAATACCCAATTCTTTCTTAAATTTCTCCTATATAATTATTGAAATTAAGTTAGTTGTATTAGACAACAAATTATTCATTTTGCACCAATTAGTTTTTTTTCTTTCTTTCTTTTTGGGGATGGAAAGTAGCAACCTTTATAATTCCAGGAAAAAGGCGTGCCTAATCCTCCTCTCTTTGCTCCGCAATGCTGCAATCTTCTCCAACTCGGGCGATTCGACTCAGCCGGGCGATCGCAGCAAGCCCGGAGGGGAAAAGATGTTCTTCCTCCGGGTCTACTCGGTGGACACCGACCACCCCCTCGCCACCGACTACGGCGGCTTCTCCTCCTCCTCGCCGCCGCCGCCGGGGAGCCCTAGGTTCACCGAGCGGAGGGGCATGGTCCACCTGTTCCGGACGCTCTCGCACGCGCCCCTCTCGAGCCCCGGCGCCCGCTCCACCACCCTCTTCGTCGTCGCCGTCCCCAATTACTTCTCCCCCGACGACTTCATCCGGTTCTGCGGCCCCCGGATCGACGACGTCTCCGAGCTCCGGTTCATCAGGTAAGGCTTCCATCGTTTCTGTTTTCTCTCCTCCTCTTCTTCGGGACTTCGGACCGGCTTTTTCAGTTGGTGAGATGAATTGGGTAAGCGAAAGAGAGAATTCGAGGAATTCGAATTCGCTGATGAAAAACTAAGAGATGGACTCGATTACTGAAAATTTGCTTGTGATCATGCCTTAGGGGGTGTCCGATGATGAAAGTTCAATTTTTTCGAAGTATTCCTATGGTGGAACTGGCTTTTCCGATCTGGGTTCTTTTTCAAATGCTTTTTAATGGTTTTAATGATCGTTGTGTTGCAAATTGTGCGTTTGATGTAGGAATGATGGGATGGAAGATAGGTACAGTGTGCTGATCGAGCTTACCGATCAAAAGGCTGCTGTTGGTTTCTATTGCACCTTCAATGGCAAGAATTTCTCGCCTGCTGAGGTATTTGCAATTTTTGCACCTGTTGTTTGCTGTGAGATTTCACATAGTCGATTTCTGTGTCACTTTTAATACTCATCTTCTGGACATCCAGGCTGAGGTATGCCATATTCTATTTCTGCACGAAGTGGACTATACGGAATCAGCTGATGTGGCCAGCACTCCCCCGTCGGGCTTTACGGAGCTACCCTCTTGTCCAGTTTGTCTTGGTAGGCCATGCCTGTACTCCCTTGCTGATTATATTTCCCTTGCAGTGAGACGAGTTTATAGAAAGTTGTTTACAATGGCAACTTCTTTTCTTTTGATGTCAGAGAGATTGGACCCAGATACCAGCGGAATTTTGAGTACGCAGTGTGATCATTCCTTTCATTGCTCACGTGGTACAAAATGGACTTACTTGTCTTGTCAGGTTAGACATTCTTCTGCTGATACAGATTAGATAAATTTATAATGTAATTTCTCAGCTACTGCCACTATCACTCTGTTAGCTGCTGACTGTGGATTAATTGTTGGTTTTTGATAATTAATATTTGCTATAGCAGTTTTGGCAGTATTTTTTTTATCCTGTACTTTCACATTTTTTTCCAATCAAGTCCCTTGTGCTTTTAATTTGTTAAATAAAGTTCTTCTACTTTTACCAATTTTCTAATCAAGTCTCTCTGACACCAAATCAGGCCAAATTCAGCTGGTGTGATCGTCAGATGTCTCTATTGTGTGATGTGGATAAAATTTTTCTAATGCGGATGTCCATTATTTTTTTCATGTCGCACTTCGAGGTCGTCTACATTGGCTGAATTTTTCCAAACATGTCCACATGGGCATCCGCATATTTTATCGGCATCATACGTCGTCATCGTCGAACAGCCACTTCAGTTGAATTTGGTCGTATTTAGTGACGGAAAGACTTGATTGGAAAGTTTGTTAAAGTAGAAGGACTTGATTAGGCAAATTAAAAGTATAGAGACATCATTAGAAATAGCATGAAAAGTATATGAATGAACAGTAGAATTTTCCTTTACTCTATTGTGCTTCCTAAGTTCAGGATTTCTTTTAAATTATCATGAGATTATTTGGAGATTTGGAATAGGTGAATGCTGTGGCTCCTTGGAGTTATTTTTTGTTGATTATCATATTCTGACACAAGAATCTTTGCAATGTCTCATCACGTGTATTTGATCGATGGTCCTGTCACTCCCATGTCAAATTTCTCGTGAGTCAAAGAGTGACAGAAGTAATAGCAGTTGCCAAGCGTGCACAATAAGTTATGCGTGTGCTCACAAGTACAGGGTGATCATATTGATGTCAAAATTCTGATCTTTGACCTCAAACATATCCTGTCTTGAAACTAAGACGTCAGATGGTCATATTTTACATTTCAAGTGATGTTTTATTATGCTCTGTCCATGTGAATTTGTAGCAAAAATAGTACCTTTGAACTCATGTAATATCAAAAGGTGAAAAAGTGCCATATAGGAGATACATCGACGGACATGTTGATACTGACTTTTGCTTGATTCGTCAATCTTTATGGTTAAAATAGGTCAACATGATGTTCTCCCATGCTGGTGATGTCCAAAGAGTCTGACTTTGATTTTATTGCAAGGTCCAATTACATTGCTAAAGATGTCAATTACGGCACATATCTTGATTTGATTGCAAGAAATTACCTACATCAGAAATGTACTTTCATTTTGCAACATCATCAGGGATGCCCGTCGGTTAACTGATTGTGAATAAGATTCTGTTTCTGTCCTTTATCAGGTTTGCCGACTATGCCAACAGCAAGATGAGGTGCCATCCTGCTTTATTTGTGGAACAATGGAAAATCATTTGGGTTTTGTCTGATATGTGGTTTTGTTGGATGTGGAAGGTGATAGATCCAGTCATGATGTATTGGAATTTTCGCTCACTCTATATTTTTAGTGATTAGATAGGCTGTCTTTATTATAGCTTTTCTTTTCTGGCTTTGTAGATACAAAGATAAGCACGCAATCAGCCATTGGAAAAATACGCAACATTGCTATTCTCTAGATTTAAGAACACAGCAAATTTGGGATTATATTGCGGACACTTACGTTCACTAGCTTGATCAATCAAAAGCAAGGGCAAGCTTTTGGAGATGAATTCATACTGTGAATCACTTGAAGGAGATTGTGGTAGCTGTGGCTGTAGCGAGGATTCTGAAATTAGCGGGGCGCTCTTCAGCAGCAAAATTGAAGCGGTAGGTTCATGTGTCCTCTTATTTGTGTGCTGTGAATATCTTTGTTTCCTGGTTCTCCATTCCCTGCAAAGATTTGGAGTTTGGACTCAGTTAAGTGAGATGGAAGTTTTGAGGTGCATGATGCTTTTACTGTTTTAGGTACTGACAGATGATAATTTAAGATTCTGTTTCTGGTTTTGTGCTTCACATATTCATTTTGTTGGCCAAATGTCACATGTTCATTATTGGGCCTGCAAAATGTATATTACCTCCATTGTAATTATCAGGCTTATCTTCGTTTACTCTGACACTGTAGCTTTACTTTTTTGTAGATTCATGCCAACTACATTCATCTAGCCTCAACTCAGTTGGAAGCGCAAAGAAAAGTAAGCATGCATATACCGAGACCATCTCACTTCTCCCTGTTTAACAGTCTTTTACATTTTATTTTTTTGACTGATCAGCCATGGTTATAAGCATCACTTGTGAAAGTTTCCCTCAACTATGTTTTTGCTTTAGGTAATGGTTTTTAAGTACACATATTTTAGGAGAAAACCATAATAGAACATTAGGTTAGTTATTTCAGGTTAAAAAAAATTTGTCCATTTTGTTTTCTTTCTTTCTTTCTTTCTTTCTTTTTTTAAGTGAACTCATTTTACTCTTGGAACTCTATGGGATTGTTAGAATTGTTGTGAAGAGAAGGAAAGTAATTACACTGGTGTTTTATAATCTCAGCTTTGTTTGCTTTTATATGGTATACAACATTTTATATCTGTCAATTTGCATACTGTATGTGTCTAATGAGCTTATATAGGAAGTATAAAAGAATTAGTGGGCTTGCACCAGCTTCAGAGAATGGCAAAACTTCTGCTATTCTTCTTTTCTTTTCTTTTTTCTCACAAATATGTCTCTGGTAGAAAATGAATTTGAGTTTCCCTCAGGTGCCAGGACTCTTTTATTATTGACTTGTTGTGACGGATAGCCTTAGAAAGAACGGTGTATCTGAATTGAAAACTTGTTAGTGTATCGGAATTAGGATTACAAAAGCGATTAGATTTTATATCAGCTGCCCATGCTACTGTTGGTGATAGCGTTTTGTTTCTAACCCATGTTTGTCGTTTTTGCTACATGGACTGCCATCATCCTTAGACTGACTGTAAACGACACATTTTAAGTACTTGGACGTATCATCCCCTATCAATTCTTTTGTTTTTCTCTGTTAGCATTATGAGTCTCTCATGTTATAGAAGCCAAAAGTAGAAAGGAAAATTCAAAACTAGAAGCAATCGAGAAAGTTGTGACTTCAAAGATTGAAGACATCCATAGTAGGTTGGGGAAACTTGGTGACGAAAAGAAGAACGTGGCACAGGTAATGGTTTAGTCTTCTCTGTTTTACCTTTTGCGAATTTGGATGTTTAAAGTTTGAGAGGAGGGCTGCCTGAAGCCATGGCTGATTGTTGTTTTGCTTGCTTTTCACATGCCTCATTTTTAACATTACAATCAGATGCAATGGTGTTCACTAGGAGGTAACAGTATTAGATGTCGCTCCTTGTGGTTGCAGCTTAATCAAACTCTTATTGCGGAGAAAAGTTAAGGAGATTGAAGATAGGCATGTTGCCTTTCTGATTTCTCTAGATATATCTAAATAACAATATCTGTCAACTTTGAAACACCGAATATCTTGTGTCAAAACAACCCCCTTAAAAAGAGCTTTACGTCCACACATGCGCACAAAATCCATGGCTGATGTATCTTACCATATCTTGTAATTAGCACAAATATTAGAGTTAGTTTCTCAGATTCATTCATGGGCATTCTGCATAACTATGTGTAGAAAATAGTTAATAAATAAAGAAGCCCGTAGCATCCGTAGTTTCATACAACCTAATCAGTAAAATGAAGCAGCATTGGGCTTTTAGGTGTGAGGTAAAAGAAGTTGGAAGAAGAAAGAGGAAATACAGCTTATAATTCAAAAATGTGAATAGCGACTATAAGTGAGTTGTAACACATAATTAATGGCAAAAGGATGAAAGTCTTTTTATGCTGAGCGAGAATATATAAAATAGTCAGTCCTTTCACCAAACTTGGGAAGGATAATTAAGTTCAAGTGAATCATTCGTTGGAGGATGTGGCAAAAAGATGAAGTAACTTTTGGTATTTTTTATTGAAGTTCTTCTAACAAAGTGGCAGGACGGGACAAACTCTAATAATTCCAATTGAAGTTCTTCATGGTCGTGGTTTCAAAGTACGTTTTTACACACTAGTGAAATCTAAACATTATTCTGTGATGGTTCGGGACTCAAATTTTAATTGATATAGTTCAACATTGAAATGGTATTAATTCCAATGGAAGTTCAATTGGTTGTTAAAATTGCATTATGTTGACATTTAAACTTCCACAAAATTGAAAATAAAAGGAATAGAAGATGCACTCGGTAGGCTTAACGCTCATTTAGCTTCACATGCCAAGCAATGCAGGGTGTAGATGCCCTTTAGGTACCTTAATATGCATAAAACATTTTCTTTATAGAGAATATTCATATAGCGTTTTGATATACTCTTCTTGTCCATCTTCATTCAAGTTATGTGGGTTAATCTTCCTTGATAAGCATTATCATCAGTTGTACCGACACTTCCACAATAGATGAGTCCGGTCAATTTTAAAGCTGTCAATGGAACTTAGTCTTCCCTTTTGATTTGACATGAATAAATAACACTATGGTTCTGTGCATCTGCAGGATAACTCTGTTAGTGAAGTCCAAGGATGAACAGATACTTAAATCGGAAGAACAAGTATATTTTTGAATCTTAAAACTGTAATAATTTGTAGGATTTTGATTTAATGTTGCGAAAACTCTGAGCGTGCGCTGGCAGAGTGTGTTGATAGTAGTATATCTTTTGTCATCCTTCATAGATCAGAGATCCGAAGGTATACATTGGAGCCCTCGATAAGATGAATGATGAAGATGGCATCAAAGGAGGAACTCTGTTGCCAGTACCTTTGGAGCAGTCAACGCCAGCCAGAGAGAGCAAGAAGCCCGAAGACGGAAATAGGCAGGTGTCACCTTTTGTGCATATGCTTGGTAAGTAAATTGAGAATGGCACATGAATGTAGTTAATTTTTTTCCATTATATTGACATTCGTTGTAAATAAGAAGGAAAACTACTGTTAGCGGCATTTGCAAATGCAAGGGGAGGCTGAGGGTGGTATTTCACTGCCCCAGCGTTCTGTAGAACTTGTCTACTAGGGGTTGTGAATTGTGCAATTCCCTGACTTGCCCCAGGCCTCCTCTTCAAATCAGTCTCAGTGTCAGGCGCTTATTGACATTGTAAATATATACTCGGCCAGACGCGGAAAATTAAAGAAAGACCATCACCAGTTTAGTTGTTACTGTTCCACCGATCAAACCAAAGCATTCTTGAAAGTAATACTTTGTAAACTTATTGTAGAAACTACTTTTTCTCCTCAAAATTGAAAAAGGTCTATCTCTCAGCTTCAATTCTTCTATATGTTTTATTATGGTAATATATTTATAATTTGGAACAAAATAACATGTTTGTATACTAATCGTAGTTTTGAATGAAATGTCGATTATACCGTCCTCAGTGTGATGGTGGTATTACTACTTCTTTATTCATGATTAAACATTTTGATCCATATTTTGTTTAGTTCTGACTTGTTATACCTCACAAAAATACTTGCTTTGCCAAGTTGCCTCCCAATGGCATTGGCAATCTCCTTTTATTGTTCTTTTATTGAAGGATTTGAATTAACAATTTGACTTTCGTAGAAATTGCTATATAATTAATTTATTCTATGACTGTCCAAAAATATATGAATGATTTCGTAAAAGGTCAAAATAATTAATGTTAGGCATACCGAGAGTACTTTTTTGAGAGGTCCTTTGATACCATCTCCAAAAATACAACAGCTTTTAAGGGGCTCTTATTCCCCACTGAACTCACAGGTCAAGAACATCTGTTCATAAGGGGGAAAACCAAGTATCGTTCCCATTTGTAAGTGGAACTAATTCTGAATTTTGTGAAAATGTCCGGAGAAAACGTGTCCGCTAGTTTAACTTCGCTATTGATTCTGCAAATTCAGTCGTTTGGCAGAATGTGCCTTTAAAGGTGCAACATCCAAAATTACCAAGGGTTGAACCCGCTGTATACGAATCAAATCAGACATTCTTGGATTGCACATCCAACTTCTGCATTCGTTTAAAGTGCAAGCGCTTTGCGATGACAATATAGGCTCATGTGCTGAGAGAAAGTACCCTTTGGTGGCTGATAGCGTAGTGAGAGTAGGGTGATAGGAATATAGATGAGATCAAGAGAGGCTTATCGTCATGCTCCTAACTGCCCCTGTTCATTTGTAAGTGAAAACATCAAGTCGTCAAACAAACTACAAAAGCTCTGGAAATAGCTGTCTGTCCCCAACGATACATTGTTTAACCTACTTCTATCATCCTCAAAAAGATGGAACAACTCCTAAAAATTGCAGTCTAATAAGCAAAACGTCGAGATAGACTGTAGTGAAGTATTTACTTTCATTCAAGGTCTGAGTGCTGTTGCACTCAAATTGCATTCATAAAAGGAACGCAGGAAGAAGAAGTTTTCCTTTTGCGGTGAAAGAACAAGAAAGGAGAACCTGCTAAGTGCTAACAAGTGCTACTTCAGCAAATTAAAAAAATAAATAAAATACATAAGAGAAGTCCTTTCAGCGTGACGCAGAAGAAACAAGAAAAGAAGCCACATACGAAAACTAAACCCTGCTCCTATGATCCTTTAGCTTGCTAACTAAATCAGATAAACTTGCCTCCACAATGCCTTCTTCGCAACACTCTAATCCCATGTTCTTCTTTTTACTTTCAGTCAGCCTAAATGAATATAATAAAACAAATTATCGCCACTGGACTTGAGCAGAAATCGATTTGGATGCTAATTGTACCACTTAAGACAGACTGTACCAAACAATGTCCAAAAGAAGACCCTGAGGCTGTAAAATCAATCCTCTGCAGCATCCCTCCAAACTTGAATCAAGTGCGGCGAAGGAAAGTCAGCTCAGCATTCAATGCTCAAAGTTTCACAGGGAGAGACATGGCCTGCACTACCTTTGGGGTTGATCTGAACTAGTTGCGCCAGATGTCGTGCTTGGCTCAGCACCATTTTCAACAGAAGGGGAACCAGCCCACTCTCCTTCAGAGTCCAATGGCTCAAGCACATAGACACTGCCGTCAGTAAGCCCTAGTGCAAACTGGTTAGGTTGAGATGGATGTGTTGCAATGACTAGTGGGTAGACTCTCAAGCTGCCAAAAACATCAGTGAGGAATGAATAACTTGTGAGACTATTGGAACTTCGCGAATGAGATTTGCCATTTTCATAAAGGAATGAGGTTAACTGAGCAGTAATAACAAACTTACTTGGGATTTGGACGGATATAAGCAGCAGGATTTATACGACATCTCAATCTGAGTGTCGAAGCAGAAAGAACACTGATGCTTCCGTCTTCAAAGCTCACATATATTGATTGGCCATTGCATGAATATGTAGCATCTGTGATTGGAGCACTAGCTTCTCGAGTATCCCACTAGTTGCGATGAACAACAAATCAAAAAAAGTACATTTGGCACGAAGCAACTCATACTACCTAATATTTCACTAATTTTTGTGCAATTAGGATGAGATAAGAGATTGGTTTGCACGCAATAATAAATATCTTCATTACCTGTTTGAGGCATTCTAGTTCAGGAGCTTTACATGTGGCGATCTGTGTTTCATGAACAACCAGCAGATGTATCTGATCCACATGAAATTGAACACGAGTATCAGCAAAAGGAGCTGCACCTTGCCCAGTCGGCATCTGCAGAAACTTACTAGCCTGCTTCTCCCATCCATCAGTGCTCCAAACACACAGCTGCAGTGACAATCAACAATTATCAAAGGGTACATCAAAATTGATTCACAAATGAAGCAACAAAATTTTACTGTGTTTTTATATCAGATTTACACCGAGCATCAATTGTTAGCAACAACAGGATAGCATAGCTTTTCTTTCTCTCCACTTAATGGGATGGGATTAATATGTAACCACTAAAGAAGAAGTTTTCTGGAAGGATTTATTCTGCCTATTTAAGGATGCCTTCATGAACTGACGTATGATGAGGCCGTAAGCATCAATACATCCAGAGTGAACATCAACCCCTTTTTCTTTTCTTTTTTTGGAGCAGGTTAACCTACATTGCTCTCTCTGCCCAAAACATAGGCATATCTACATAGAAAGGAAGATGCAGCAGTGGTCTTGTACCTGAGAGTCAGCACCAGAAGACACGAGAACATTTAAGACATTGGAGAACGCGAGGCCTGTAATTCTTTTCTGATGTCCTTTTAGGTTTGCCTTGAGCTGAGAATGTGAAATAGTCAATATCCGTAACTTTTTGCAGATAATAGCAAGGTTAACTTTCAACGACAACGAAATCAGGTCTCACCTTATTGAGTTGAACATTGTAAATATGAATAGAGGTGTCCTCCATTCCTATTGCAATAATGTTATTATCTCGAGGATAGAACGCCAGAAATGTTGCTTGAGGTGGTGGGGGCGTAAATGTTGTCATCGTCTGGATATCAGCAAGGAGGATAGTATTAACTACTTTATAAGTAACAGTGGGACATACGTGTGCTAAGAGGCACTTGCCTCGATGGCATCTCCCTTACTGGGGAAGGGAGAGAGCAACTTTGAATAGTAGATTTTTAGAATGTTGAATGAAGCTTTTGCCTTGTTTTATATAATCAGTAGGAGCAAAAAGATTCTATTGAAGATAGAGAAAAGCCCTTGTCTCACTTAGAAAGTAAAAAAGTGGTGGTTTGATACCTGAGAATCAGCACCAGAAGACATGAGAACATGTAAGGAAGTTGAGAACGCAAAGCCTTTTATTATTCTCTAACGTCTTTTTAGTTTCGTCTGGATCTGAAAAAGTAAAATAGTCAATATCCATAACTTGTTGTTGGTAATGACAGCGTTAGTTATCAACGACAATGAAAATAGGTCTCACCTCATCAACTTGACCACTGTAAATTTGAATAGTGGAGTCCTCCATTTCTATTACAATACCGTCATTGTCTAGCAGTGGTGATGGTCGGAATGTTGTCATTATCTGGATATCAGTATGCAGGATACTATTAGAAACTTTTAACAGAGGGACGTGCCAAGAGGCATTTGCCTCAATGGCATCTCCCTTCTTGGGAAAGGGAGAGAGCAAGTTCGACCATTACATTTCTGGATGGGACATAAGAGCAAAGAGATTCCATTGAAGACAGAGAAGCCCTTCACTCACTTAGTAAGTAAAAAATGACATATGCTGCACTTCTAACTAAATAATCCACATGAAAATCGGAGAAGTTGCTTTCAAGGACCTCCTAACAACAGAGTTCAATAGTTTTTTTACATGATAGAATCAATTAATTTTAGCTCCCATGAAAATGTGAAGGAAATAGTGCATGCATATTCAGCACAAAGGGGTATTTCATCATCTCGTGCCTGGTGGATAGTGCTACAAAAAACAGACAAGAGGATGTAAACATGCCTTTGGGAAAATATTCACCTTAAAAGTCATCATATTGAACAAAGAGATCTTCCCCCCTGACGCTGATATTAAATAAGAATCATTCTTTGACAGTGCAAAGCATGGAACTGCGTCTTCAGGATTTGTATCACTTACGTCATTGGTCATCAAAATCCCACTAGAAGGTTGCCACAACTGTGGTACTACGCTAGTTGTAGCCTGGAAAGAAGAATTAATGTAATTTTTTTTTTGGAAGCCGAATTAATGTAGTTATCGATGCCCTAAATTATAAAATAGCTTGCCAATTTCTAGAAGGAAAGAAAGATTCCTTACCCTGCCTGTTAAGTTCCGATAACTTCTTCCCCATTTCCAGAGCTTGTGTACAGCATTCGATGATAAAGCCAAAATGGCAAGACCTGAGTTTGTATAGATTAATCTCGAGACCTGCTTCATTTTATTAGCTTCAGTATTGATAGTTAAATGTAAAACCCAAAGTTAAAAGAAAATGCAAAAGAGAGAGCCTAAAGAACTGGGCACTAACTGGTAGATGCAGAAATTTATGCAAAGAGACACCCAGAGAGGCCGCCGGCATATTTATCAACATAGGGGCGCGGGCGAACTGTATGTTTACATATGAACAGAGCATACGATACGCATGACATCAAAACCCACTCGAGACAATCACCAAAAAAAAAAGGTAGAAACTAGACTTGAACTGTCTAGCTGTATCCCTATAGAACTAAGAGAACTCTGTAAGGTCTCCGTGCAAAAATACAGTGCCTTCACCATGCTGCTCTTTCTGGGAATATCTAACCTTTGGCCTCTCGTGTTCATGAATTTAGATTCAGCAGGTAAATTTCCACTCAAAGTTTCCGGGAGTTGACAAGCCCAAAATAGCTTAATTCACAAGCTTAGCATTCCGACAAGCATCAAAGTGGTACGCAATGATATACTTTGCCTGCCATATATTAAGCCAAATTCATCTCGTGAAGAATCTGTGCCTTTCACTCCATGTAACCGCATGTGAGTCCGCAGAACAATCCGTCTCATCGGATTTCAAGCAAAGGCTAAAAAAGTCTATTTATTTAATTATACCACTACATTCTAAATTTGGAATCATCCGTCTTGCTATTCATCGTTATCATAAAATTCATGACCTCCACAGCCAACAAAACTCAAGCACAATTGCCACACCATAATCATAGATTCATTAATGTTGATCTTATTCTTTTCCTATTTGTATAGTTGAAACAGTCAGGTAACAATAAAAGGCCAAATGAAGAGATGACAAAGTCTTTCAAGTGTTGAGGTTTAAGAGATAAAAAATTGGGCCACAAGTGAATGAAACTAATAAAGCAAACTGCATCAATTTGTGCTTATCTAATAGAAACATAACAGATTAATGTGGAAAAGAAATGCTGCATAAGAACATGCTAATTTGGCAATTATTTGTACCCCCGTAGCCATCGAGTAATCAGGCAGCCTAATGGACCGGCATTGTAATGGTTCTTTGATTTCTGTCAGTCTCCAAATTCGTGATTTGTCTCCTGACTCATCAGCAATCCCGGGCTTCACATCGGCCATGCTCTCACCGTCCTGTAGAGCTCAAAATAGAGGATGTCATTGAAAGACGTCCAATAAACATGCACACACAAATGCAATTAAGGCTGCGTTTGTTTTCATTTCTTTTTTCTGTTTTTAAACAACTTTTTTTTTTTTTTTGTTCTTGGGAACAAAAGAGGAGCAAACGCGTTTGTGTGCGTTTTGTTCCAAAATTATTTTTGTTCCCAAAAACACATCTGGAACGAAAGCAAACAAAAAAAAAAAAAAAAAAAATTATTTTTTGTTTGAAGAACAAAATTTAGAAACACATTTTCTCTCTCCTCTTTTTTTTTTTCTCTCTTTTTTCTTTGGCTGGTCACCGGCCTCGGCCATGGCGGCGCCGGCCAAAGAGGGCCAGCCGACCTTGTCGGGCGTCGCCGCCCAGGCGAGGCCGAGCGTCGCCGGCCCTGGCGAGGCTCGGCCTCGCCGGCCACCTCCAAGGCGGCGTCGCGGCGGTGGCCGGCGAGCCGAGCCTCGCCGTGGTGGTCGAGCTCGGGCTCGCCGGATCCGGGCGAGCCAAGGCAAGCCGTGGGTGGGGCGAGGCCGCCGGCCCTCGTCGGCCGGTCGCCGGCCATGGTCGAGGCGGCGACCGGCCAAAAGAAAAAGAAAGAAAAAAAGAAAAAGAAAAAGAAAATATAAAAAAATTAAAAGAATACAAATTTACTAAACGTGTTTGTTCATTTTTTATTAGAACAGTTTACCAAATGCGTTTTTTTGTTCAAAAATTATTTAGGAACAAAAACACTTTTTTTCTATTTCGTTCCCAGAACAATTTTTAAATAGAAATATTCAAACGCACCCTAACAGAGTAAGCAACAAATAAAGCTCCTTAAAAAAATTTAACGACCTAATGCATTAATGATACCACTTGGCATCCCTACCATTGCTGCCCGATGGCTTTCTAGTTTATCTGCTAGTTTGTGTAGATGTGTGCGGAAAGGGGAAGATATTAGGTGGTTTCAAAGCGCCGCATCAGCTGATGGGGCGAGCATTTTTTTCCTTGATATCCACTTAAAAAAATTTACATGTCTTGAATTAAATTAAAAAATATTGATGTGGAGTTTCTTTGTGTGGTGGAACTGTTTCCTCTAGCTTCATCTTCCTCGTTCGTCCAAAGCCAGCCACTTGACCTCGGACAAGTTGGCATGGCCGATGATGCGTCGGTGACACTGCTGGCTCTTCAGATCTGGCCGACCATGGCCGTGGCCATCACCTAGACGAGTGACGCCACTGGCTCTCCAAATTTGGCCGTCCATGGCTATCGGCGTCACTCGCGAACCTTGCTCCGCCATGGCCGGCGACACTGTTGGCTCTCGAGATCTGGCCGTCCATGGTCGTCGGCGTGGCTCATCCCCGTGATGCTGTTGAAAAGTTGGAAAAGATGTTTCTTTTTCTTATTGTTCCCCACCATTCTTTGCTTCTTCTCTTTTCTTATTATTTTTTTTTGTCTCCTTTCTTGGTACACGCTCTGTCCATGGCCGTCTGCAACTTTTAACGCCGTCTCTTAAGGCGACCTCTTACGGTGGTCATCGCTGCAGCTCAAGGTGATGTCACGACCTTCGCTACGGCCAGATCTGGACGCTCGGCCTCCATTGCCATTGAGCCTCTAGATCTGGAGGTGACGGCCTTCTATGGATGCCAAGCTCGACGTTGTGACCGAGATTTCGGCGGCTTCTCGTCGGTCATGGAGGAGCCGCCGAGCTCGAACCATTTTTAAGGCAGACAATATCTGGCGTGAAATCGAGGTCGACCAGACTTGGAGGCGGCCATGGACGAGCTTGAAGCAAGTGAAGGTGGACTAGATCTGGTGTGGCGTCAAGGCCACGACTCGGCTAGATTTGGAGCTCGGCCTCCGGAGCGGTGGCGTTCAAGGGCGGCAGCCGGCTAGTCCGAGGTATTTGGCCGATGGAACATCGACGAATTTTTTTTTAATTCAAAATCCACAGAAATGTGTTAAAATATGACTGGATGGAGGCGAGGAAAAAATGCTCCGCACGTCAGCTGCTGCCGATGTAAAAGAATCGGGCAAAGAAAGGGAGCACGAGGATTAAAAAAAAAAAAAAAAAAAAAAGAGACTTTTATAATACAAACGAAGGAGAAGAGGTTTATAACCATTCCGTTTCTACGTACAATTTCTAGTCATAAATAGATTTTTCTACTTTGAAGACATTTAGACCTTAAAATTTCTACAGGGTGATTGGCAGGCGGCTGGTGATTGGTGGAGGGCAACCGGGAGAAAATATTAGGTACGTAAGACGCTTCAGCGTAGCAAACAAGAAGGCGGTGGGAGCGCGACACGTGTCTCGTGGACCCACAATTTCAGGCGTCCATTTTGAAAGTTTTCCTGTACTGTAGCTTTTGGAGAGAAAGTTTTCTGTCGCGCGGGTTCTTCTTTGCGCCTCTCTCTCTTCCCTCGCTCTCTCTCCCCGACGAACTCCCTCTTTCTCTGCCGTCGCTTTTTCCGACCGGCGAACCACCGCGAGCAACCGACGAACCAGGAGGACACCGGCGAGACGACCGTGAGCAACCGACCGGCGTGCGACCTCCCTCTCTCTCTGCCCTCTCTCTTTCGGACCGATCGGCGTGCGACCTCCCCTCTCTCTCTACCCTTCGGCGTGCGACCTACCTCTTTCCGACCGACCGGCGTACGACCTCCCTCTCTCTCTGCCCTCCCTCTTTCTGATCGGCGAACCACCGCGCCGCCCCTCTGGCTCCGCTTCCGGCCCCGACTCGTCCGTCCCTTACTCTTTGTCTCTCCTCACGTCTCTGTCTGCCCTCCCTTTCTTCGACAGCGAACTACCGCGTGACCAGCGAACCACCGCGCGCCCCCCTCCGGCTCCAGATCCGGCACCGGCTTGTCCAGATAATTTCTCGCTTTCTCTTTTCTCTCTTTCTCTATTTGACGGGGTGATGGAAGGGATTTTATAGGAGTTCAGCGATGCCTGATGTGGGTAACTTTAGTTGGTGCATTCTGCTATGTTTTACTTATTTTGCTAAATGAAAGAGGAGATTTAGTGCAATGCATTTGGCTTCTTACTTTATCTCACTGTTTGGTATAGACCTATGCGATCTCCTGATGATGATTTTTTTTTTTTTTTTTGGATTTTAACTTTCTCTGCATTTAATCCAATTGCAGGATGTGGCAGTGAAGGTATTCTCGATGCAAGAATATTCAAAAGAATTGATAAATTCCTTTAGACAAGAGGTTTGTTTTCTTTTTTGTTTCACTATGTCTCATTCTCTTTGTTTCTAATATTATTCAGCCAGGACATGCTGAGGGTCGCTTAGACTTTTTAATTTCAATAAGGCATCTCTCGTAGGACATGATATGCAGGCTATGTCTTGCTCTAAGCCTGTTGGCCTGTCCTTGACTTGTTAATTGAAATCATGAAAACATTGTTATGATAGTTTTTAGTGATTGTTGGATGCGACCTGGCTGGTTTAATTTTGATAAGGGCAAGTGATCTATATTATCCCAGGATGTGACGAGTCAACATCGAGGTGCCAAATGACTCCATCTATGGAGTTACTTGCCCCTACATCTTCTGATTGTTATTTTTTTTCTTTTTCCTTTTCCTGATAAGAACTACATAGTGAGATGGTTTAGGAAGAACATTCTGAAAACCAGTGTGATAAAGAGATGAAGTAAGATTGACCAATATGTTTGAACTGCATGCATTTATCTCTATCTCTCTGCACTTGTATGACTAGCCTGTATTTTATTATTTTGTAAAATTCGAAGCCTTTTAATGAATAGAATTTTGGTGCTTATTCTGTAGCAACTGGGATTTTTTCCCCAAAGCACGGATATAGTTTTTGGTGTTAGCTCTATTAGTGATGGCATTGGCAATTTTAATTCAAGTGTTGTTCCACTAATACAGCAACGCAACATTTCCAGTACATGGTACATGTGGAGATAGCAGGTTTTGATCTTTTTTTTTTTTTTTTTTTGCCAAAGGATTATGGATATTTTTCCTTATATTTTCCATGCCTTGATCCATTGCATTATGATTAATTGTGTTGTGTTGGATAGATGTAACAGTATGTGGGTCTACGAAAGGATTATACCTTCTTGTTTTACTCAAAATGAGGAACTTTCTCATAGGACTTTGTGATTGTTATATGTCCATGCTCTCCCCCTCAGCATGCGTAGTACCATGCATTTTCTGAGAACCTCTTTTGATGTTGCCACAATTTTTCTCACTTCTCATGAAGTACCATTAATATGACAGTTTTTTTTTTTTTGTCCTTGCAGGTGTCTCTTATGAAAAGACTTCGGCACCCCAATGTTTTGCTTTTCATGGGAGCAGTAACTTCACCTCAGCGCCTCTGCATAGTCACAGTTTCTTCCACGGTACTTTCTCAATGCTTTTGAAAAGCAGGCTTTTTGATTATATGGTGCATCGTGTTAAAGTTTGTTGTAATGTCTGGTTTGTTGGTTTTCAGTGATTGTAATTTCTGTCGATATCCCGTCTCTATGGAACTAACAGTTGTTACATGTGTTGATGCAGTGGAAGTTTGTTTCACTTACTGCAGAGGAACATAGCCAAGTTGGATTGGAGACGCCGTTTTCATATGGCTTTGGATGTGGTAAGTATCTGCTTCTTATTCGTGTAACTTAATCCATTGTTTTCTAAGTGCAGTATTTTATATTTTGGTCACCTGAATGTTTTTTTTTTCATCTGTTTCTCAGTGAGCATTTGTTTTGCTCCTTTTTATACTGCCTTCATTTTGTTCTTGTTGATATCTTTTACATGTACGTTCAGCATGTAACCAAATTCATCCTCTTGTAGGTGCAGTGTTTAACATTTTGGTCACCTGAATGTTTTTTTCATCTGTTTCCCTGTCAGCGTTTGTTTTGCTCCTTTTTATATTGCCCTCTTTTTGTTCTTGTTGATATCTTTTAAATGTACATTTTACTTCCCTGCTGATAAAAATTTGAGACGGGTGTCTTGAACCTTAGCATTCCTAACTTCCTGAGACTGCTTGGCCCGTGAACTTTTGGCCTCCAGAGTTTGTCAGTTATTTGAATTCTACTATCTCTTGTATGTTATCTTGCTGCTTTTAACATGTAATTATTGAATTGGGTACTTTTCAGGCTAGGGGCATGAATTATCTGCATCATTACAATCCACCTATCATTCATCGTGATTTGAAGTCCTCGAATCTCTTAGGCAGTTTCATGACCTTTTTTTCTTCTGGCATAAGTTGATGTCATTCAGGAGCTTTTTTTTTTTTTTTCCTTTTTGTGAGGACAAAAATTGTCAATTTGTTACAATTCGATACTGATGTGGGAATTGCATTTTCTCCTAACCAGTGATCCAAAGTGCCGACCGACGTTCTAGGAAATACTGGAAAGATTCAAAGATTTGCAGAGACAGAACGCACTTCAATTCTAGGCTTCCCGCTCTGCTGGTGGCGACAGCACTCCAAGGGAAGCGTGAACCATCCGGCGCATCAAGTGGATTTGTCTATTCATTACATTGGTGAACAGTCCAAGCAAACCTGGCTATTCGCCAGGAAGTTGATGTTGCCAACCAATCTCGACTCGGTTTGCCGCTTCTGGACCATGAAATTTGGCAACCAGATTTTTGGGACCATTTCGAGAGGATAGAATGTTTGTCCTTCGTTTGAGCAATTCAATTGCGGGTGGATCTAGGACGATTGTATGTCGCTTTTGTGCATTTACCGGAAAAGTCACAAAGGATCTTTTAGATATGTTGCAAAGTGTTGTGGAGATCGGAGGCTGAGCACATTAGGCATTGCCATCCATTTGAAGCTGTACAAATCAAATTGACTTTGACGGCTCTTAGTGGTGGAACAGAGAGTTTTGCAATGGTAACAGGGGTTGCGCACTACTAAAGCTCAAGGCAGATTCTTTTTCTAAATCGCCGTTAGCCCAAGTTGTTCGCCCCATGGAAGTCCATCAATGAAGATATCCATGCCTTTTCTACAGTCGTTAGCTGATTGTGCCAGGGGCTACTTCAACAAAATTTTACATGCAATCAAAATACTTCAGTTTTCCAGAAAGTTTGATGCTTTAGTTTCTTGAATTAAATTCAGTCTAATGAACTCGGACTTAGGGTCGCCATCCAACCAGGCATCAACCCAACAACTCTTCCAAGCTTTGTATCGGAAATCGACCTCACATTATTGAGCATATGCTCGTGGATTTATGATTTTTGTTCGTCAAAATTGTACATGATTTTCGTACTCTAAAATTCCCGGCATGAACTACATGGAAGGGAAAAAAATGCAGGGCTGAACATTAGCAACCAAAATCGGCGAGTACAAACAATCTCCCAGAAAGCAAGTCATGTATCCCCAAAAGAAGCACGACTCATACAGCTTTTTGATCCTACTTGGACAATGTTATGGGCAAGTCGGTATGTCCTCAGAAAAATCACAAATCCCATTTTTCGTGCCACCAATTCTTTATCGAAGCAAGGAACGAATTGCAGCAACAGCATCACCTTTATGCTCACGTAAAGTCCTTTCAGCCACCTTCCAGTCCAGCTGTTTTCAGAATTTACCATACAATATTAGAAAGCTCAGGCCAGTGAGAATAAATGCGTTCAAGCACATGGCATAAGCTGACTGACCTCAAGTTCATTAGCGATTATATCAACGTCAGCTGCATTGATCTTCACAGCAGCCAATTCTTTCTCCCTAGGGAACAATGGGCCACAAGCGAATTGTAAGTCAAATGAGATGACAAATAACCAAAAAGAAATTTATGCATTGAGTACCTGTGAAACAGCACCAGAGATGCACAAGTTAACACAAGCCAGAAATTAGATGAAACGGTTCCCTGAAAAAGGGATGATAATGCATGGATACATTTTCGCTATGGACAACCTTTGAGCCTAATAGTTGTAACGAGTACCAACCTCAACACACAGAAGATCTTACATCCTCCACAGCTCAAATGTGGTAATGTGGTGTCAACCAAACTATATGATTATGGTGCCATGGGAATTTCCATTTGTCAGAGGGCATGTTCTACTTGAAATGAAGGTGCGCAATGAAACCATAAGCTGAATTTTTTTATAAAGAAACATGAAGCATCTGTGCACACAGTACTCCAATTACACACTCCACTGCGTAGCGGACACTCAAAGCCACTTTCATCTCTATTTCTCTTTCAAGTAACTTCTCTCCTGCAAAGCCTATATGTGCCAGAATTGCTTGCATACACACTGTTTATTCCAAAAATGCTTGCTAGCTTCTTGATTCTGTTTGCTCGCTGAAAAACTAAAAGCAAACGACCCCTTTGATATCAGTTGCATAACTAAATACTCGGACAGGAGAGACCACATAGCCACATAAGTGAAAGGCCAAATTTAAAGAAGATTAAAGCCGAAAGACCAACTCCACAAAATCCTTCCTCATGGGGAGAGATTAAACTCTTCAAGAAGCCAGCAAGTTGGTTGTTATTGTTAACACTCCTTCCAACCTAATTCAGTTTTGCTATCAAGCCAAGTATTCTCTGAATGTTGCCAACTTTGCAGAGGGAAATAACTTGCTTCTGTTTCGACAACTTCACCTCTATTTTACCTTCAAGTACTCTCTCTAATAAAATGGCAGTCAAACTCGACATGTTTTCCTTGAATATGAAAGCAGGCAATTTCCATGAGACATAACGCCAATCAAAGGAGTGTATGAAGTAACCAACAACTTGGGTCTAAATCTCTCATACTTTTTTTAACCAGCGACAGTTCTTGATGCTTATTCAACCTAAAATTCCAACTATTATTATTTTTTATTTTTTTATAACTTCACATTAGTTTGTCACCAGATAATATTTAAGTAAGCTCATGAAGGATGGCCATTTCTGATCTCAGGGGATATCTGTTTTGCATTCTTCAATGACTATCTGTAACTCTTCCTTATTTCCTTTTTCTATTTCCTTCTTTGCAATTATGTTTCGTTTTCTAGGCGGGACATCTTTGGGACCAAGTTAAATGCAGAGAAAGTTAAAATCCAAAAAAAAAAAAAAAAAAATCATCATCAGGAGATCACATAGGTCTATACCAAACAGTGAGATAAAGTAAGAAGCCAAATGCATTGCCCTAAATCTCCTCTTTCATTTAGCAAAATAAGTAAAACATAGCAAAACGCACCAACTAAAGTTACCCACATCAGGCATCGCTGAACTCCTATAAAATCCCTTCCATCACCCCGCAGATAGAGAAAGAGAGAAAAGAGAAAGCGAGAAATTACCTGGACAAGCCGATGCCGGATCTGGAGCCAGAGGGGGGGCGCGGTGGTTCGCCGGTCACGCGGTAGTACGTTGTCGAAGAAAGGGAGGGCAGACAGAGACACGAGGAGAGACAAAGAGTAAGGGATGGACGAGTCGGGGCCGGAAGCGGAGCCAGAGGGGCGGCGCGGTGGTTCGCCGGTCGGAAAGAGGGAGGGCAGAGAGAGAGGGAGGTCGTACGCTGGTCGGTCGGAAAGAGGGAGGTCGCACGTCAGAGGGCAGAGAGAGAGGGGAGGTCGCACGCCGGTCGGTCGGAAAGAGGGAGGGCAGAGAGAGAGGGAGGTCGCACGCCGGTCGGTTGCTCGCGGTCGTCTCGCCGGTGTCCTCCTGGTTCGTCGGTTGCTCGCGGTGGTTCGCCGGTCGGAAAAAGCGAGGGAAGAGAGAGAGAGGGAGTTCGTCGGGGAGAGAGAGCGAGGGAAGAGAGAGAGGCGCAAAGAAGAACCCGCGCGACGGAAAACCCTCTCTCCAGAAGCTACAGTACAGGAAAACAGGAAAACTGGCGCCTGAAATTGTGGGTCTCACGAGACACGTGTCGTGCTCCCACCGCCTTCTTGTTTGCCACGCTGGAGCGTTTTACGTACCTAATATTTTCTCGCCAACAGGTGACAGTCGCGAATGAGGAGGATAAATAATGAGAAAATTTTTATTTTTATTTTTATTTCAAAAATAAAAATATACAATTTTTTTTATTTATATTCTAAATTTATTTATAAGTTAAAAATTTGTCTCAAAATGAAAAATAAAATTATGTTACCAAACGAATTTTATTTCAAATTTATTTTCGAGAAATAAAATAGAGCCCTAGACGTGTTTGATTTTCGATGATCCTAAGCCTTTTTATCGGCTTACATCATCGACTAAGACATGCACAAATCTCTGCCTAAGTCAAAGATTTATTTTAAGGCAGCTATCTCTGTCACGTTGTAGAGATAATTTTATGGATTTTTTGACACAAAACTTTGGTGGACTCCAAACACTTCTGCCATATTTTTTTTTTATGGGATTTTTCTAGATTTCTCTACCAAATGCCCATCTAGAAGATTCTAGAAATTGGATCAAACATTTTAATATTGCCACTGGAACCCCTCTATTACCCAGGCTTGCCCTAGCAGCAGCATCACCAGAACCAAGTATCGCGATTGCTGGTGGTGGTACAAGATTCAAGACATTTAAGGCACATTTGGTAACGCTTCTATTCCCGAAAATTATTATTTTTATTTTGTTCTAAACAATTTCTAAAAGTATTTTAAGTCGTTTGATAATTGTCAAAGTTTCAATTCCCAAAATAGAATTGTGTTTGTACAGTTCTAAAAATTTCTAATCCAAATCATCTTTTTATAATTTTAAAATAATTTTATTACTTTTTCTTTTCTTTTCTTTCTCTTCTTCTTCTTCAACGTCTGTCGGTCGCCGACCTTGGGATGACTAGTGATCGGCTAGACAAGGGCCGGTGACCTCGCTTGAATGTTGCCAGCCCTTGACGAGGCCGCGCCGACAGCTAGGCGAGGCTTGGCCGAGCCTTGGTCGGGCAACGTCGACCTCACGGTGGCCCGGCGAGGTTGAGCCCTACTGGTGGCTGGGTCGAGCCTCACTCGACTAGGCGAGGCTTGCCAGTGGCCAAGGGAGGCCCAAGTGAGGCTTGCCAGACCTCACCCTGGCCTAGCAAGCCTCTAGCGAGCTTGTCGGCAACCAGCGGCGATAGGCGGCGAACGGCGGGGGCGGCAGCAGACAGCAATGGCAGCGACAAACAGCAATACTTGAAGAACAAGAGAGAGGGAAGAATAAAGAAGAGAAAAAAAGGAAAAATAGGTTGACTTGATTCTAGAATTGTTCTCGGAAATAAAGAATCAACTTTTTGTACTTCTCGATTCTATTTCAAATCTACTTCCGGGAACAAAAAATTTGTTCCCGGAAACAAAAAATTTACCAAATGGATTTCTGTTTCAAAACTACTCCCGGAAACAAAAGAATAGAAATTTCCACTATTTGGCCGATTACCAAACAGGGCCTTAGCAAGCTCATCTCTATGAAATCAATGTACACTTGAAAAAGCTTACCTTCATAAGAGGTCTAGGAGTGACTCTAGAAGCATCAAAAGGCCCATTGTCCATTGTCCTTAGCAGCCTAATCCCATTAGCATTTGCTAAAACTTTGATACTATTGTCACTTGTTGAGACAGCTAATAGAATTCCTTCCTTGTTAAATCTAATACAAGGTGAAGCCTGAAAATTTAAGGAGTTAGTTTATTAAAAAGGTTCGCCTAATTCAATCAAAATAAATTAACAACAACAAATTACCAGCAATCCACCATCGGCATCGATACTTGTGAGTAGATTATTATCGTCCATATCCCAAAATTTGACCATGAACTCATCACCAACAGCCGAAAATCTATTTTTGGTGATATCAAATTGCATAACCCCACCAGATCTCTTTCCTAGTCCACGATATGTACGCTTGATAGCCACTTCACTTTCATTCCATTCAACCAAGTACGACTCTCCTTCTTTATTGGCCCCACATGAGAACAACCTATAGCCCAATAAAATTGGTAAAATAGGTTATTTCGATCAAAAAGAAAGACATGGAATGAAATCAAGCTTGAAATGCATTGTGATGGTCTGAACCTTGTTCCATCAGCACTGTATGCCATCACGGTAGAAGAGTGACCCGGTGCATCATAGTTAGCTCTTGACCTCATGTTGTCATAAAACCAAGTCTTAATTTTCCCATCTGTTGCCGTTGAGAAGATGGACTACACTAGAGGAATATTGTATAATCAATTTCAATACCATGCACATATAGAGCATATTCATTCAGAACTCTAGTTATTTAAACATAGCATCCGAGAATGATGAGTAATCATAAAATTTATTTGTAATAAAGTGTACACAGCCATATATATATATATAACATATGTATAACAAATTTAAAACAAAAAAAAAAATAACATTGCCAATTGCTGCTCTACTCAAACACAATAAATAGCCTTCTATTATAAATTTAACCAATCATAACTGAAGGAGAAAACCAAGGGAAAACAAATAATTGGAGCAGAAGAATTTTCCTTCTGAACGTATAATTAAGCAGGAAGTCATTATTGCAAAGACCTTTACTCAGTTGTTGATGCTTAGTAGGATCGCCTAAAAGAATCAAATTTGCAGGTTGATCTTTAAACCATGTTACCATGTTTAACAAGCACATTCTAATGAAGATAGGTTAAAAGTCGGAAGACTTGCAAAACCCTTGAAATGAACAAGGTCCAATAAAACACAAATTCACACTTCTCATACAATTTGAACCAAATTTCTTGACATAACCGAGTTTTAGAAAATAGGAGTCCAGTGTCTAGTCAAGGGTACAATCGATTGGCCATGCTTGCAGTGTGTCCTTATCAGTACGCGAAATAACTAGGCACCTTAATATTTTTTGTGGTGTGGACAAATGGAATATACAGGTGCTTCATGAACCTCAAAAGTCTATTGCTTAACCCCAGTCATTACATCCCATACCTGCATAATTCTACTAGCTTGGTTAAAAGGGATCAAACAACAGAACATTGTAACACTGAGGAAAACAATCAGAATATACCTTGATCGACTTGTCCTCTCCACAAGTCACAACGCATAACTAGTTTTTTGGATATGAAAAGGCAAGATCAGTAACACTTCCAACATGAGCCTCGAGCTATGTCAGACATTAGTTTAAAGTCAAAATCAAGTTGTATTTGCATTTAGGTGGCAATTGTTAGCAGAAGAAAGAAGTTTTAATTTTTTTTTTCTCCTTGTTTAGAAACATACCTCAAGGTGGTTCCTTATGTCATCACCACCATGATATGAGTATATGTGCCCCATGTGCTTGGAATAAGCAACACCTAAAGTAAGCACCACAAATCATCAGTAAGTAGTAGCTTCTGAACACTTCTTCCTCAAAATATTGTAATGAAGTCTAGTTCTCAGCGCTTTAGTTTTGTTCATCAATTTGCATGTATGTATTGCCTAATTTCATAGTTAATATATAGGCAGAAGTGACATTTGTACATGCCAAAAAGGATTCCATCAGGACTCCACATTACATGGTTAACAGATGTTGTATAGTCATTGGCCAGAGAAGCCTACAAAGAATCAAAACCCTTAATCACATGTCCAAAAACATGATACCATGATTCTATTCAGAATTGAACTTCTATACCTGTAGTACCATTAAAGATGTTCCCAAATCCCTAGACCTTGAATATTCTTAGAGCAAACCTTGCACCGTTGCTTACTTCCCATACCATGACATCACCTGTATTTGTTCCCACTAAAAATTATTGATGCAGAAAATTTGAAGAATCATATCCCATGGTTTAAAATAGCTAAAGCTAAAGTCAAAAGAACAACAAAAAGCAATCTTCTAAGCACCAAAGCATGAACTTATGGCCTCCAACGGGAACAAGTATATCCAAGTGCACAAAAGCACGAAACATGCTTTTCATAGAGTAGGAAAGAAGTGCTAACCGAGCAGCAGAACATGTTGCACTGGATGGAAATCCATACTCTTAACAAGTGAACCTGACTACATTTCTAGGCAAGTCATCTAAAGAATAAAAACTCTGATTCTCTGGCAGTTGTACATAATAGGCATAATGTTTACCGATGAATTATTCACCTAATAAAAGGTCATAAAGATTACAAACCCGGTGAGTCCTTTAGAAAATTGATCAAAACCACGGCATTCAAAAGATGCAAAACTCATATGAAAGCACCTAGTTTACTGGCATACATGAGCACAATGCATGCATGATGGAAGAAGATGTAATCAAGACCTGCCTAGTTCGCGCTCCTCATCAATGCTTCTAGTATTGACAAAGACTATTTACATGACAATACCAAACACGAAAAACACAAACACAACCCAATATGACACACCACCATACGTTTAACCGGTTTGTTGACGAGATATTTACATGTTTTCATCTTATTCAATGGTTTGACATGTGTAATAGAAGTAATGATGAATTGACACAGTCGCAAACACTATTAAGACAAGCTAACACAAATTGACAACCTTAGCTCTTTTGCTCCTTTTTCTCTCCATCGGACTTTCTTGTAATCCTTCCAATCCTCAGTTATTTCATTAGGTTAAAATCATGAAAGTTAAGGGTATCCAGAAACCTCAAAACTAGAAGTTTCTCCTCGTTGGGTGGATTTAGGCTTATCTCACCCTAAAAGCTAGCTTAAAGAGTGAGACTTTCACTCACACTTATAAACTGACCACCTACCCATTCCACAACCGATGTGGGATAACTAACACTTCTGAAGATTCTCAATGCATGATCGTATGCCGCAATAGCACCAAAGTGAGAGTGCTTTCAAAAGGTTTTCATTCAATGGCATGCAAAGAAAGATAATTAAGAAAGAGAAATACAAAAGAACGGGCGATATATTCCACCTTCCTTTATAATTCAGGAAACTAAAAGTCCCTACTTCTATGAACATAATACTTAAAATAGCAAGAAGTACATGTAACAAGTCTGAGAGATCTGGTGACGAATGTTGAGAAAAGCATTCCATACATAATAGATAATTGATTACTTGGTATATACTTCTCTTTGTAGATGGAACCATCCTTTAATAACTAAAGAACAGTAAAGAAAAAGCAAGATGAAATAATTACTTCATCTGAGATTCCAAAAGGTCTTGATCTCTTCAAAACATGTTCAGAAACTGCTATTTGGTAGTCCGTGGTTGAGTTGTTGGCAAGAGGAGTCTTGAGATGCTTTAAGAGAACTGTATCACAAGATAAAAAGTAAATAGAATGACCAACTACTAGCTCGAACTTTTGGAAAATACAAAATCAAGTTTCACAACTTTTCTACGTGTTATAGAAAGATTTGGGAGGCATTCAAGCCAATGAGAAAGAGTGAATTTCTTGAGAAAGTCTAGTTGGGAAAGATTTAGTGATTGTGGGATGTGGCAGGAAATACCTAGAGCTAGTACGTGAGAGCGCAATTCTAATAGTATTTGAAACTTGTCCAAATCAAGACTGTTTGGCAAAATCAATTGTCCAATATTACTAGGTGGCCCTTCCATATTTTTCCATCGGGAAGCTATCAACCCTTGGAGTTCTACCAATATTCCTCGATCATCAAGCAATTCTATCATAGGACTTCTACAAATGTCCAACATCCTCAAGTTCTGCATATTCCCATTGCTTTCAAGTAATTCTTCAATGGTTGTAGATTGCAAATACAGCTTAGTCAATGATGTCAACTTTCCAATCGAGTCCGGGATTGGGCTCAACGACTAGCATTCCGACAATAACAACCACCGTAGAGACACAAGGGAGCCTATGGAGTCGGGAAGTTGAGCAAGTTTTTGGCATTTCCTTAGGTCAACGTGAGACAGAGATGCTAAAATCGCCTATTGAGTTGGGTAAGCAAGCTAAAGATACACAATAATAGGCATCGAGAGTCTTCAGCAAGCCAAAGACACGAGGAAGCCTATGGTGTCTGGAAGTTGAGCAAGTTGTTGGCATTTCATTAGGTCAAGGTCCGACAGAGATGCTAAATCGCCCATTGAGTTGGGTATGCAAGCTAGTCATGCACAACGATAGGCACTAAGAATCTTGAGCTCCTTCAACGATCCAATAGATTCTGGAAATTCTTCAATGGCCGTAGATTTCAAATGCAGCTCAGTCAATGATGTCAACTTTCCGATTGAGTCAGGGATTTGTCTCAACGAGTGGCAATCCGACAATAACAACCGCTGTAGAGACACGAGGGAGCCTATGGTGTCTGGAAGTTGAGCAAGTTGTTGGCATTTCCTTAGGTCAAGGTCCGACAGAGATGCTAAATCGCCGATTGAGTTGGGTATGCAAGCTAGTGATGCACAATGATAAGCACTAAGTATCTTGAGCTTCTTCAAAGATCCAATAGATTCTGGCAATTCTTCAATGGCCGTAGATTGCAAATGCAGCTCAATCAATGATGTCAACTTTCCGATTGAGTCAGGGATTTGTCTCAACGAGTGGCAATCCGACAATAACAAACACTGTAGAGACACGAGGGAGCCTATGGTGTCTGGAAGTTGAGCAAGTTGTTGGCATTTCCTTAGGTCAAGGTCCGACAGAGATGCTAAATCGCCTATTGAGTTGGGTATGCAAGCTAGTGATGCACAATGATAGGCACTAAGAATCTTGAGCTCCTTCAACGATCCAATAGATTCTGGCAATTCTTCAATGGCCGTAGATTGCAAATGCAGCTCAGTCAATGATGTCAACTTTCCGATTGAGTCAGGGATTTGTCTCAACGAGTGGCAATCCGACAATAACAACAGTTGTAGAGACACGAGGGAGCCTATGGTGTCTGGAAGTTGAGCAAGTTGTTGGCATTTCCTTAGGTCAAGGTTCAACAGAGATGCTAAATCGCCGATTGAGTTGGGTATGCAAGCTAGTGATGCACAATGATAGGCACTAAGAATCTTGAGCTTCTTCAACGATCCAATAGATTCTGGCAATTCTTCAATGGTTGTAGATTGCAAATGCAGCTCAGTCAATGATGTCAACTGTCCGATTGAGTCAGGGATTTGTCTCAATGAGTGGCAATCTGACAATGACAACCGCTGTAGAGACACGAGGGAGCCTATCGTGTCTGGAAATTGAACAAGTATTTTGCATTGCCTTAGTTCAAGGGAAGACAGAGATGATAAATCGCCTATTGAGTTAGGTATGCAAGCTAGTGATGCACAATGATAGGCACTAAGAATCTTGAGCTCCTTCAACGATCCAATAGATTCTGGCAATTCTTCAATGGCCGTAGATTGCAAATGCAGCTCAGTCAATGATTTCAACTGTCCGATTGAGTCAGGGATTTGTCTCAATGAGTGGCAATCTGACAATGACAACCGCTGTAGAGACACGAGGGAGCCTATGGTGTCTGGAAGTTGAGCAAGTTTTTTGCATTGACTTAGTTCAAGGGAAGACAGAGATGATAAATCGCCTATTGAGTTAGGTATGCAAGCTAGTGATGCACAATGATAGGCACTAAGAATCTTGAGCTCCTTCAACGATCCAATAGATTCTGGCAATTCTTCAATGGCCGTAGATTTCAAATGCAGCTCGACCAATGATGTCAACTTTCCGATTGAGTCAGTGATTTGTCTGAACGAGTGGCAATCCGACAATAACAACCGACGTAGAGACACGAGGGAGCCTATGGTGTCTGGAAGTTGAGCAAGTTGTTGGCATTTCCTTAGGTCAAGGTTCGACAGAGATGCTAAATCGCCGATTGAGTTGGGTATGCAAGCTAGTCATGCACAATGATAGGCACTAAGAATCTTGAGCTCCTTCAACGATCCAATAGATTCTGGCAATTCCTCAATGGCCGTAGATTGCAAATGCAACTCAGTCAATGATGTCAACTTTCCGATTGAGTCAGGGATTTGTCTCAACGAGTGGCAATCCCACAATAACAACCGCTGTAGAGACACGAGGGAGCCTATGGTGTCTGGAAGTTGAGCAAGTTGTTGGCATTTCCTTAGGTCAAGGTCCGACAGAGATGCTAAATCGCCGATTGAGTTGGGTATGCAAGCTAGTGATGCACAATGATAGGCACTAAGAATCTTGAGCTCCTTCAACGATCCAATAGATTTCGGCAATTCTTCAATGGCCGTAGATTGCAAATGCGGCTCACCAATGATGTCAACTTTCCGATTGAGTCAGGGATTTGTCTCAACGAGTGGCAATCCGACAATAACAACCATTGTAGAGACACGAGGGAGCCTATGGTGTCTGGAAGTTGAGCAAGTTGTTGGCATTTCCTTAGGTCAAGGTTCGACAGAGATGCTAAATCGCCGATTGAGTTGGGTATGCAAGCTAGTGATGCACAATGATAGGCACTAAGAATCTTGAGCTCCTTCAACGATCCAATAGATTCCGCAATTCTTCAATGGTCGTAGATTGCAAATGCAGCTCTAGTCAATGATGTCAACTTTCCGATTGAGTCGTGGATTTGTCTCAACGAGTGGCAATCCGACAATAACAACAGTTGTAGAGACAAGAGGGAGCCTATGGTGTTTGGAAGTTGAGCAAGTTGTTGGCATTTCCTTAGGTCAAGGTTCGACACAGATGCTAAATCGCCGATTGAATTGGGTATGCAAGCTAGTGATGCACAATGATAGGCACTAAGAATCTTGAGCTCCTTCAACGATCCAATAGATTCGGCAATTCTTCAATGGTCAGATTGCAAATGCGGCTTTAGTCAATGATGTCAACCGTCCGATTGAGTCGTGGATTTGTCTCAATGAGTGGCAATCCGACAATGACAACCGCTGTAGAGACATGAGGGAGCCTATGGTGTCTGGAAGTTGAACAAGTATTTTGCATTCACTTAGTTCAAGGGAAGACAGACATGATAAATCGCCTATTGAGTTAGGTATGCAAGCTAGTGATGCACAATGATAGGCACTAAGAATCTTGAGCTCCTTCAACGATCCAATAGATTCGGCAATTCTTCAATGGTGTAGATTGCAAATGCGGCTCGCCAATGATGTCAACTGTCCGATTGAGTCAGGGATTTGTCTCAACGAGTGGCAATCTGACAATGACAACCGCTGTAGAGACACGAGGGAGCCTATGGTGTCTGGAAGTTGAGCAAGTTGTTGGCATTTACTTAGGTCAAGGTCCGGCTGAGATGCTAAATCGCTTATTGAGTTGGGTATGCAAGCTAGTGATGCACAATGATAGGCACTAAGAATCTTGAGCTCCTTCAACGATCCAATAGATTCGGCAATTCTTCAATGGCCGTAGATTGCAAATGCGGCTCGTCAATGATTTCAACTCGTCCGATTGAGTCGGGATTTCTCTCAATGAGTGGCAATCCGACAATGACAACATTTAGAGACACGAGGGAGCCTATGGTGTCCGGAAGTTGAGCAAGTTTTTGCATTGACTTAGTTGAAGGGAAGACAGAGATGATAAATCGCCTATTGAGTTAGGTATGCAAGCTAGGGATGCACAATGATAGGCACTAAGAATCTTGAGCTCCTTCAACGATCCAATAGATTCTGGCAATTCTTCAATGGCCGTAGATTTCAAATGCAGCTCAGTCAATGATGTCAACTTTCCGATTGAGTCAGGGATTTGTCTCAACAAGTGGCAATCCGACAATAACAACCGTTGTAGAGACACGAGGGAGCCTATGGTGTCTGGAAGTTGAGCAAGTTGTTGGCATTTCCTTAGGTCAAGGTTCGATAGAGATGCTAAATCGCCGATTGAGTTGGGTATGCAAGCTAGTGATGCAAAATGATAGGCACTAAGAATCTTGAGCTCCTTCAACGATCCAATAGATTCTGGCAATTCCTCAATGGCCGTAGATTGCAAATGCAGCTCAGTCAATGATCTCAACTTTCCGATTGAGTCAGGGATTTGTCTCAACGAGTGGCAATCCAACAATAACAACCGCTGTAGAGACACGAGGGAGCCTATGGTGTCTGGAAGTTGAGCAAGTTGTTGGCATTTCCTTAGGTCAAGGTCCGACAGAGATGCTAAATCGCCGATTGAGTTGGGTATGCAAGCTAGTGATGCACAATGATAGGCACTAAGAATCTTGAGCTCCTTCAACGATCCAATAGATTCTGGCAATTCTTCAATGGCCGTAGATTGCAAATGCAGCTCAGTCAATGATGTTAACTTTCCGATTGAGTCAGGTATTTGTTTCAACGAGTGGCAATCCGACAATAACAACAGTTGTAGAGACACGAGGGAGCCTATGGTGTTTGGAAGTTGAGCAAGTTGTTGGCATTTCCTTAGGTCAAGGTTCGACAGAGATGCTAAATCGCCGATTTAGTTGGGTATGCAAGCTAGTGATGCACAATGATAGGCACTAAGAATCTTGAGCTCCTTCAACGATCCAATAGATTCTGGCAATTCCTCAATGGCTGTAGATTGCAAATGCAGCTCAATCAATGATGTCAACTGTCCGATTGAGTCAGGGATTTGTCTCAACGAGTGGCAATCCAACAATAACAACCGCTGTAAAGACACGAGGGAGCCTATGGTGTCTGGAAGTTGAGCAAGTTGTTGGCATTTCCTTAGGTCAAGGTCCGACAGAGATGCTAAATCGCCGATTGAGTTGGGTATGCAAGCTAGTGATGCACAATGATAGGCACTAAGAATCTTGAGCTCCTTCAACGATCCAATAGATTCGGCAACCCGCAATGGTCGTAGATTGCAAATTTAGCTCACCAATCATGTTAACTTTCCGATTGAGTGTGGGATTTGTCTCAACGAGTAGCACCGCCACAATAACAACGGTTGTAGAGACACGAGGGAGCCTATGGAGTCCGGAAGTTGAGCAAGTTTTTTGCTTTGACTTAGTTGAAGGGCAGACAGAGATGATAACTCGCCTATTGAGTTGGGTATGCAAGCTAGTGATGCACAATGATAGGCACTAAGAATCTTGAGCTCCTTCAACGATCCAATAGATTCTGGCAATTCTGCAATGGTCGTAGATTGCAAATTTAGCTCAGTCAATCATGTTAACTTTCCGATTGAGTGTGGGATTTGTCTCAACGAGTAGCACTGCCACAATAACAACGGTTGTAGAGACACGAGGGAGCCTATGGAGTCTGGAAGTTGAGCAAGTTTTTTGCTTTGACTTAGTTGAAGGGCAGACAGAGATGATAACTCGCCTATTGAGTTGGGTATGCAAGCTAGTGATGCACAATGATAGGCACTAAGTATCTTGAGTTCTTCAAAGATCCAATAGATTCTGGCAATTCTTCAATGGCCGTAGATTGCAAATACAGCTCAGTCAATGATGTCAACTGTCCGATTGAGTCAGGGATTTGTCTCAACGAGTGGCAATCCAACAATAACAACCGATGTAGAGACACGAGGGAGCCTATGGTGTCTGGAAGTTGAGCAAGTTGTTGGCATTTACTTAGGTCAAGGTCCGACAGAGATGCTAAATCGCCTATTGAGTTGGGTATGCAAGCTAGTGATGCACAATGATAGGCACTAAGAATCTTGAGCTCCTTCAACGATCCAATAGATTCTGGCAATTCTTCAATGGCCGTAGATTGCAAATGCAGCTCAGTCAATGATGTCAACTTTCCGATTGAGTCAGGGATTTGTCTCAACGAGTGGCAATCCGACAATAACAACAGTTCTAGAGACACGAGGGAGCCTATGGTGTCTGGAAGTTGAGCAAGTTGTTGGCATTTCCTTAGGTCAAGATTCGACAGAGATGCTAAATCGCCGATTGAGTTGGGTATGCAAGCTAGTGATGCACAATGATAGGCACTAAGAATCTTGAGCTCCTTCAACGATCCAATAGATTCTGGCAATTCTTCAATGGCTGTAGATTGCAAATGCAGCTCAGTCAATGATGTCAACTGTCCGATTGAGTCAGGGATTTGTCTCAATGAGTGGCAATTTGACAATGACAACCGCTGTAGAGACACGAGGGAGCCCATGGTGTCTGGAAGTTGAACAAGTATTTTGCATTGACTTAGTTCAAGGGAAGACAGAGATGATAAATCGCCTATTGAGTTAGGTATGCAAGCTAGTGATGCACAATGATAGGCACTAAGAATCTTGAGCTCCTTCAACGATCCAATAGATTCGGCAATTCTTCAATAGGCCGTAGATTGCAAATGCGGCTCGACCAATGATGTCAACTTTCCGATTGAGTCGTGGATTTGTCTCAACGAGTGGCAATCTGACAATAACAACCGCTGTAGAGACACAAGGGAGCCTATGGTGTCTGGAAGTTGAGAAAGTTGTTGGCATTTACTTAGGTCAAGGTCCCACAGAGATGCTAAATCGCCTATTGAGTTGGGTATGCAAGCTAGTGATGCACAATGATAGGCACTAAGAATCTTGAGCTCCTTCAACGATCCAATAGATTCTGGCAATTCTTCAATGGCCGTAGATTGCAAATGCAGCTCAGTCAATGATCTCAACCGTCCGATTGAGTCAGGGATTTGTCTCAATGAGTGGCAATCTGACAATGACAACCGCTGTAGAGACACGAGGGAGCCTATGGTGTCTGGAAGTTGAGCAAGTTTTTTGCATTGACTTAGTTGAAGGGAAGACAGAGATGATAAATCGCCTATTGAGTTAGGTATGCAAGCTAGTGATGCACAATAATAGGCACTAAGAATCTTGAGCTCCTTCAACGATCCAATAGATTCTGGCAATTCTTCAATAGCTGTAGATTGCAAATGCAGCTCAGTCAATGATGTCAACTTTCCGATTGAGTCGTGGGATTTGTCTCAACGAGTGGCAATCCGACAATAACAACCGCCGTAGAGACACGAGGGAGCCTATGGTGTCCGGAAGTTGAGCAAGTTGTTGGCATTTCCTTAGGTCAAGGTTTCGATAGAGATGCTAAATCGCCGATTGAATTGGGTATGCAAGCTAGTGATGCACAATGATAGGCACTAAGAATCTTGAGCTCCTTCAACGATCCAATAGATTCTGGCAATTCTTCAATGGCCGTAGATTGCAAATGCAGCTCAGTCAATGATGTCAACTTTCCGATTGAGTCAGGGATTTGTCTCAACGAGTGGCAATCCGACAATAACAACCACTGTAGAGACACGAGGGAGCCTATGGTGTCTGGAAGTTGAGCAAGTTGTTGGCATTTCCTTAGGTCAAGGTTCGACAAAGATGCTAAATCGCCGATTGAATTGGGTATGCAAGCTAGTGATGCACAATGATAGGCACTAAGAATCTTGAGCTCCTTCAACGATCCAATAGATTCTGGCAATTCTTCAATGGCCGTAGATTGCAAATGCAGCTCAATCAATGATGTCAACTGTCCGATTGAGTCAGGGATTTGTCTCAACGAGTGGCAATCCGACAATAACAACCATTGTAGAGACATGAGGGAGCCTATGGTGTCTGGAAGTTGAGCAAGTTGTTGGCATTTACTTAGGTCAAGGTCCGACAGAGATGCTAAATCGCCTATTGAATTGGGTATGCAAGCTAACGATGCACAATCATTGGCACAAAGAGTCTTGAGCTGCTTCAAAGATCCAATAGATTCTGGCAATTGTTCTATGGCCGTTGATTGCAATTGCAACTCAGTCAATGATGTCAACTTTCCGATTGAGTCAGGGATTTGTCTCAACGAGTGGCAATCCGACAATAACAATGGGGTTCTAGAGACACGAGGGAGCCTATGGTGTCCGGAAGTTGAGCAAGTTGTTGGCATTTCCTTAGGTCAAGATTCGACAGAGATGCTAAATCGCCGATTGAGTTGGGTATGCAAGCTAGTGATGCACAATGATAGGCACTAAGAATCTTGAGCTCCTTCAACGATCCAATAGATTTCGGCAATTCTTCAATGGGTAGATTGCAAATGCAACTGGTCAATGATGTCAATTTTGTCCGATTGAGTCGTGGATTTGTCTCAATGAGTGGCAATTTGACAATGACAACCGCTGTAGAGACACGAGGGAGCCCATGGTGTCTGGAAGTTGAACAAGTATTTTGCATTGACTTAGTTCAAGGGAAGACAGAGATGATAAATCGCCTATTGAGTTAGGTATGCAAGCTAGTGATGCACAATGATAGGCATTAAGAATCTTGAGCTCCTTCAATGATCCAATAGATTCTGGCAATTCTTCAATGGCTGTAGATTGCAAATGCAGCTGAGTCAATGATGTCAACTTTCCGATTGAGCTAGGGATTTGTCTCAACGAGTGGCAATCAGACAGTAACAACCGTTGTAGAGACATGAGGGAGCCTAAGGTGTCTGGAAGTTGAGCAAGTTGTCGGCATTTCCTTAGGTCAAGGTCCGACAGAGATGCTAAATCGCCGATTGAGTTGGGTATGCAAGCTAGTGATGCACAATGATAGGCACTAAGAATCTTGAGCTCCTTCAACGATCCAATATATTCTGGCAATTCTTTAATGGCAGTAGATTGCAAATGCAGCTTAGTCAATGTTGTCAACTTTCCGATTGAGTCAGGGATGTGTCTCAACGAGTGGCAATCCGATAATAACAACCGCTTTAGAGACACGAGGGAGCCTATGGTGTTTTGAAGTTGAGCAAGTTGTTGGCATTTCCTTAGGTCAAGGTTCGACAGAGATGCTAAATCGCCGATTGAGTTGGGTATGCAAGCTAGTGATGCACAATGATAGGCATTAAGAATCTTGAGCTCCTTCAATGATCCAATAGATTCTGGCAATTCTTCAATGGCTGTAGATTGCAAATGCAGCTGAGTCAATGATGTCAACTTTCCGATTGAGCTAGGGATTTGTCTCAACGAGTGGCAACCGACAATAACAACCGTTGTAGAGACATGAGGGAGCCTAAGGTGTCTGGAAGTTGAGCAAGTTGTGGGCATTTCCTTAGGTCAAGGTCCGATAGAGATGCTAAATCGCCTATTGAGTTGGGTATGCAAGCTAGTGATGCACAATGATAGGCACTAAGAATCTTGAGCTCCTTCAACGATCCAATAGAATCTGGCAATTCTTCAATGGCCGTAGATTTCAAATGCAGCTCAGTCAATGATGTCAACTGTCCGATTGAGTCAGGGATTTTTCTCAACGAGTGGCAATCCGACAATAACAACCGATGTAGAGACACGAGGGAGCCTATGGTGTCTGGAAGTTGAGCAAGTTCTTGGCATTTACTTAGGTCAAGGTCCGACAGAGATGCTAAATCGCCTATTGAGTTGGGTATGCAAGCTAGTGATGCACAATGATAGGCACTAAGAATCTTGAGCTCCTTCAACGATCCAATAGATTCTGGCAATTCTTCAATGGCCGTAGATTACAAATGCAGCTCAGTCAATGATGTCAACTTTCCGATTGAGTCAGGGATTTGTCTCAACGAGTGGCAATCCGACAATAACAACAGTTCTAGAGACACGAGGGAGCCTATGGTGTCTGGAAGTTGAGCAAGTTGTTGGCATTTCCTTAGGTCAAGATTTGACAGAGATGCTAAATCGCTGATTGAGTTGGGTATGCAAGCTAGTGATGCACAATGATAGGCACTAAGAATCTTGAGCTCCTTCAACGATCCAATAGATTCTGGCAATTCTTCAATGGCTGTAGATTGCAAACGCAGCTCAGCCAATGATGTCAACTTTCCGATTGAGTCAGGGATTTGTCTCAATGAGTGGCAATCTGACAATGACAACCGCTGTAGAGACACGAGGGAGCCTATGGTGTCTGGAAGTTGAGCAAGTTTTATGCATTGACTTAGTTGAAGGGCAGACAGAGATGATAAATCGCCTATTGAGTTGGGTATGCAAGCTAGTGATGCACAATGATAGGCACTAAGAAACTTGAGCTCCTTCAACGATCCAATAGATTCTGGCAATTCTTCAATGGCCGTAGATTGCAAATCCAACTCAATCAATGATGTCAACTTTCCGATTGAGTCAGGGATTTGTCTCAATGAGTGGCAATCTGATAATGACAACCGCTGTAGAGACACGAGGGAGCTTATGGTGTCTGGAAGTTGAGCAAGTTGTTGGCATTTCCTTAGGTCAAGGTCCAACAGAGATGCTAAATCGCCTATTGAGTTGGATATGCAAGCTAGTGATGCACAATGATAGGCATTAAGAATCTTGAGCTCCTTCAACGATCCAATAGATTCTGGCAATTCTTCAATGGCCTTAGATTGCAAATGCAACTCGAGTCAATGATGTCAACTTTCCGATTGAGTCGGGATTTGTCTCAACGAGTGGCAATCCAACAATAAATAACCACCGTAGAGACACGAGGGAGCCTATGGTGTCTGGAAGTTGAGCAAGTTGTGGGCATTTCCTTAGGTCAAGGTCCGACAGAGATGCTAAATCGCCTATTGAGTTGGGTATACAAGCTAGTGATGCACAATGATAGGCACTAAGAATCTTGAGCTCCTTCAAAGATCCAATAGATTCTGGCAATTCTTCAATGGCCGTAGATTGCAAATGCAGCTTAGTCAATGATGTCAACTTTCCGATTGAGTCAGGGATTTGTCTCAACGAGTGGCAATCCGACAATAACAACCGTTGTAGAGACACGAGGGAGCCTATGGTGTCTGGAAGTTGAGCAAGTTGTTGGCATTTCCTTAGGTCAAGGTCCGATAGAGATGCTAAATCGCCTATTGAGTTGGGTATGCAAGCTAGTGATGCACAATGATAGGCACTAAGAATCTTGAGCTCCTTCAACAATCCAATAGATTCTGGCAATTCTTCAATGGCTGTAGATTGCAAATGCATCTTAGTCAATGATGTCAACTTTCCGATTGAGTCAGGGATTTGTCTCAACGAGTGGCAATCCGATAATAACAACCACTTTAGAGACACGAGGGTGCCTATTGTGTTTGGAAGTTGAGCAAGTTTTTTGCATTGACTTAGTTCAAGGGTAGACAGAGATGATAAATCGCCTATTGAGTTGGGTATGCAAGCTAGTAACGCACAATGATAGGCACGAAGAATCTTGAGCTCCTTCAACGATCCAATAGATTCTGGCAATTCTTCAATGGCCGTAGATTGCAAATGCAGCTCAATCAATGATGTCAACTGTCCGATTGAGTTAGGGATTTGTCTCAATGAGTGGCAATCTGATAATGACAACCGCTGTAGAGACACAAGGGAGCCTATGGTGTCTGGAAGTTGAGCAAGTTGTTGGCATTTCCTTAGGTCAAGGTATAACAGAGATGCTAAATCGCCTATTGAGTTGGGTATGCAAGCTAATGATGCACAATCATTGGCATAAAGAGTCTTGAGCTCCTTCAAAGATCCAATAGATTCAGGTAGTTCTTCAATTTTTGTAGATGATAGGTCTAGCTGAGTTATCGACATAAGGGAGTCCAAGGATTTTGGAAGGTGAGCAAGATTTCCACATTGTGAGGCATTTAGAGTCTCTAGCTGTGTCAAATATCCTTTTGAAATAGGAATCTCTCGTATATCGGTGTTATTTATGTGAAGCTCCCTCAATTGTTCCATTCTACCTACTCCTAGCGGTAGCTCCTTCAATTTGCCACAATAACTAACATTCAAGGAGATGAGGGTCTTGATGTCGTTGATAGAAGGATGAATCTCTTCTAGACCCTTACAATTTGTAAGTATCAAAATCTCCAAGCTCTTGAAGGTGGACAAGTCAGGAGTTATTCTCAAAGCACAATTCGAAAGGTTGAGAACTTTGAGCTCCATTGCCATCTGAAAGAAAGAGAGGTTACCACATTGAGAATGGACAAAAAAAATTCCCATGCTCCTTACTCCTTAACAGCTATCTAATCCAGCATACAAATGTTTTTAAGCATATCATTGCAAAGAGAACGTTAGGGATGTATAAGTGTTGGCTACAATTATTTGCAAATAAAATTTCATAGAAAATATCATATTTAGTTTTTCGAAGTTATGACTATGCTGTTATTGATTGATTAGAGATACGCAAATCGTAGTATCAAATTACATATGACAAAGTCAAATGGAAGAAAAGAGATGCATTCATTTGGTGCCATGTTTTCCTTCAATATATTAAATTAAAGAGAAATGGCTACTTTAATTATGAAAAGCAATTTTCAAATGCTATATGTAAAAGATATGAAAAAGTATTGTATTAAAAATATTTAAATGCCATTGCAAGGATAATTTTATTAGTCATATAACATTACTACTTTATAAATATGTTGTACGGTGACTTCAACAATCAACAATAATAATGAATAAATATTGTATGCAACATGTTAGAGCAATTCACAAATTATTTTCATTACTCTAAAAGTAACAATGAATTTAGAATTTTAGTATGTATGTAAAACACAAGTCACTATGAGGGTTTTTGTTTCTCCATGAAAGAAGATCCATATATACATGTAACAAGAATTGCTAAAAAGACATACTTTTGCATGGGGAAAAATTAACTAGAAACCATATACCATTTAGATTAAAAATAACATGGGCATAGTATTGTAATTATATTTTTGATAGATGTTAATTTATACAATTAAAATAAATTTAATTAGAAGGTCTGATGTTAAGCATGACTAGTTGTTAAAATATTAAGGGGCATAAACTTCTTACATATTTAAGTGCCTGTAAATTCCTCTTATGCTTAGAGGAAATCCATAATATGAGAAAGGATTTTCAAAAGATATAAAGGGGAAGTTGGTGCAATTGAGCCTGTCAACAACACGTGATTATTTATAAGAGATATGCCTTCTCTACATTTTACCTTTAGTGGACTCCATCTTGCCCAGTCCTCCAAAGTCTCACTCCGCGACAGATCAAGCACAACTAATTTCTTCAGGTGAAAGTTGGTTGATTCAAAATCCGAGCAATGATCCGTCCACTCAAGCCATCTTAATTGAGGAAGCAAATTCTGAAAATCTCCGGTGAGATTCACACGTTTTAGTTGAAGAAACCTCAAGTTGGTCAATTTTGTAAATGTTTCGGTAGAAAAACTTTCTCTCCCATAATCTAAGTCAAGACGAACGGCCTCAATCTTACTAGTGCCCTGCAATTAGGCAACATAGTAAAACAAAGTTTTGAATATTGGGTTGCAACCAATGGTATATGAGAAAAGATGTATTGATTTCAAATTTGTTGTCATACTATTATGATTTAAGCTTCTCACTTTCGATTTTGTGACATGACAGTTTGTGATAATCTATGTAAAAATGTGAAGCTCTAGAGAGTCTTCCCAAACTTTTCCTCTTCCAATTATGCCCTTCACAATTTGCACCTTTGAAATTCCCAAAAGTCGCATCCTTTCAAAATTGATATAGAACGCCCCTCTTCATGCACACACTACTTCATAATCTCGTACCTTTATATGGGGAAATAACAAAACCCTAACTCATGCCCTTCATAAGTGAAACAACATGTCTCTTACTGTTTAAGACTTCAATCGCATCTATCAAACTTACCATCAAAATATGTATCAATACTAAAGAATTTCAATTGTAGAATCCCCCTCTTTTTCTATTATACATTGTTTACAATTCCCAATAGCAAAATGAAAATGAGAATTCCATCCCAAGAAGTACGCACGTATTTTACATTCCTTTGTTATCACGTGTTTCTTCAATGAGTGTTTTTCATTGTATGTGGAAGAAAACATATCAAATGTTATATAAGTTATTTTCACTTCTCTTTTTATTACTACGTATGTTTGATGCTAACTTTCATTTCGTTCTGATTTTGTTACTGAGAAATAATAGTCATCTAATTTTATGATCAATTTTTCCCATAGATTGATAAGATCTTGCCAAGAGACAAATTGGACATGAAGAATAAGTATATTATGTTAATATTACTTCTGTGCAAGCATATAGTTGTGAAATTGTTTAGTTTTATTACTAATCATCATTCTTTTGTAAATTTCTAAAAATGTTGTAACTGAAAAGCTATTTTATCACTCAAATGTAAACTTTGATGATTCTCTATATAAAAAAAAAGGTCATGTATGTATCATTGAAATATTTAACTTCCAAGTTTAATAAGTATCATGTTAAAAAGTTTAGTTTTGATAATACTTCAACATTAAAATTTTTATAATTATGGTATTGAGGATATATGTTTGTTAATATATGTTTTGTTGGAAATACATAACTCTCAAATAAAATTATAAAAGTATTGTTAAAAACATGTCAATTCCAATATATATTCTTATGGAAGTATAATGTAATGTTGTCAACAAATCTACAATTTCACCTCTAAAAATTCTTGTATATGCTTATCATGGAAATTGTGACTTGGGAATTATGCTTCCATGAAATTGTCGAGATCATGAATATTTGTTATCTTGATCACTTATTATATCATTGATATATAAAATATGATAAAGTAGGTAAATAGTTGATGAAATAGAGATTATGTTATCTTGATAACTCATTATCACTTATTATGTTGAAAATTACTTATAATATACTAATTAGCACAATATATTAATTATTTATAATATACTAATTGAATGAACTTCTAGAGTGCGTCCCCTTCCATACATTATTCTACTATCTATTAATATTCCTTAGTTCTTCCATTTGTCAAACCACTTTTTTTTTTCTTAATACCACATACTTCTTTATGCAACATATTGCTTTTTTTTCTTTGGTGATAACTTCTTTATATAATATCTTCTTTATAATGCAAGAAAAGAATGTTCAGATTCTCTATTTTTCAAGTATTGTAGGTTGTAATAGTAGTAGAAATCTACTGTAATGTAATATCTCGTATTTGCGAGGATTAGGTAGAATGAAACATATCAAAAGTTATATGAATGATTTTCATATCTCTTGTCATTACTATATATGTTTGATGCTAACTTTTCATTTCGTGTTGATTTTATTACAAAGAAATAACAATCGATAATTTTATGATCAATTTTGCCCATAAATTAATAAGATCTTGCTAAGAGATAGACCGGACATGAAGAATAATTACATTATGTTAATATCACTTCTGTGCAAGCATATGCTTGTGAAATTGTTTAGTTTTATTACTAATTATCATTCTTCTATAAATATCTAAAAATGTTGTAATTGAAAAGTTATTTCATCACTCAAATGTAAACTTCCAAGTTTAATTAGTATCATGTTAAAAAATTTAGTTTAGCTAATACTTCAACATTAAAATTTTTATAATTATGGTATTGAGAATATATGTTTGTTGATATATATTTTGTTGAGAATACATAGCTCTCAAATAAAATTATAAAAGTACTGTCAAAACATATCATTAATTTGTTTAGATATAAAATATAAATTTTTCTTTTGGTTAGTTTAGCTTATTTTATGATGTAATACAAAAGACGTAATTAATAAACATGAGCCTTGACGTTGCTAAGACTATCAATTGGTTCTTTGCGATTATAAGTAGGTTACGCGTTGAAAAACGCAAACAAGTGCTGGCCTTTTGAGCGACAATTTTGAATCAAACTGGATGATGAATTCAAAGTAATAAAGTCAAAACAATGATTAATTTCACAAATGCAATACAATCACATAATTATATACAAAATAGAATAGGGTATTTATCTCTTGAACTTTTAATGCGGAAAAAAAGAGATCTTTCTCTTTTTAATGGTCATTGCATGAAGTACGCTCGACGTTATGTATGTCTACATATGTTTCTGTTCTATCATGTGAATTTTGGTAAATTAGTAATTCCTAACCTAACATAACATTAAAAAAAAAAAAAAAAAAAACTTTGCATTCTCGATTAAGGTATAATGATTGAAATTTCATGAAAAATGCCGGCACATTTACTCCAATTGTATTAATTTTGGCACCTGGAGATTAGAATTCTATGTTTTATATATCCTAAGTAGTTATTGTTCACAATAGCATAGTCAAGTTATTTGTTGCACGTGTCAAGGACGTAACCCAAACAATTTAATAAATTCAGATTTTTTTCAATGTAGAATACCCTATCAAGTATCTAATAAATTTGAAAGTACCTCATTCTTGGAAAAAACTTCGTAATGTACACTTGTGTAAGAAAAATCTTTGATAAACTGCTGCACTTACTAAGAGAGAGCAATTTTGTGCTTTCTAAACATGTCAACGAAACTACACGAGGACAATAATATTAGAAGGTTTTCTACTCACTAGAGCAAGCACCAAGTGGAGGACCAACGTCACCTTGACAGTAGAACATGGACTAAGGGAGCAAAAGAAAAGAAACGATTACCTTATTTCCTTCTAGCACTTGCAACACTGCCTCAGAGTCCCATAACCTACTACGGTTCCAAGGCTCCAAATTGTTTTCTTTGCGGACGATTTCCCTACCAAGATCTCTCAATTGGTCATGCATTATGAGCTCATGATCCTCTCCAACTTTTATTAGAGACAAAAATCTCAATACTTCAATTCCCTCCTCCGGGAAAAACTCACATGCATCCCACATGTAGGATGCGATTCTCTGGTCAACGCCAATGAAAAAACAAGCGATGTCCAAAAAAATTTGTTTTTGTTCATTTGTTAATTCTTCATAACTTATCCTTAATTTCTTTTGCACTTCCTCGTGAGGAAATTTTCTTAACTTCTTCATTGTGTCTCCCCATACTTTTTCCTTTTTTCCACACAAAAATGAACCTAAGACCTCGAGAGATAAGGGAAGCCCTCCAGTGGTAGAAACAATAACATGAGTGAGGTCCTTAAATTCACTTGGAGGAGAGTCCCTTCGAAAAGCATGTCTACTAAACAAAAGCAAAGAGTTATCCTTATCCAATTCCTCAAGTTCATACTGGTTGTCCACCCCAGCATTGTCAAGAATACTTTTGTTTCGGGTGGTAATGATGATCACACTTCCCGAAGAAAACCAATTGTGATTTCCGACCAAAGCCTTCACTTGATCATCATTGCTCACATCATCGAGAAGAATAAAGACTTTCTTGCCAATAAACTTGGATGAAATGACCTGAATCCCTTCATCCTTATTAGAAACTTGATTTTCTGGCTTCAATATATCCTTGATTAACTGATTTTGCAAGTACAAAAGTCTCCTATCATCACATGTTTCCCTTACATCAGCAATGAAGCTACAACGCTCAAATTGATTGGAGAGCTTGTTGTAGATGATTTTAGCAAGAGTAGTCTTACCAATGCCTCCCATTCCATGGATGCCAATAAATAGGGAGGCACGAGAAATATTATCTACAAATTCCATAACCTTTTTCACATGACTATCAATTCCCACCAAATACTCTGGAATAACCAACTCAAACTTTTTCTTCAGCTCGAATAACACTTGTTGGACAACCAATTTTACCAATTTTCCTTCGTACCTGTCAAATGTGACAAGAGTTCAAATGCATGGCAATAGCGATTTTATATTGCTTAACTAATGATAACACAATAATAAACAAACTGGATAATAAATTGGAAAACTTAAAGATTTGTTTTTGCCACACCTCCATATATTATCTTATACGCTAAGATAAAGGCAGGGAATGGTGGCGGTTGCTTCGCATGGCGTGCCCCATTCAATTATTACTCTAACATAATTTATTGAACCAGAAGAAACTTAAGGGTATCGCTAATGAATCTTGAATATTACATGAATTATAGATTTGAATTAAATTTTAAACTTGTTGTCTGTTAAAGATAATGGGGATGATGTTTACATGACATTGAAAACTTTCTAGAGTGGTTGAATAGGCAAAAATCCAATAAATCAACCCAATATGAGAGTTCAACCATCAATCTATAATTAAGTCATAACTTTTGATGCAAGAGGAATTCACGTCATGAAAGTCGTTAAGAGTGCTATATTATGACCACCTAAATTTGAGGGTGTTTCTCTTATCTATTCAACTACACACTCGTAAGTTTCTACTCTAATTCTGAATTTAATAACACTCTAGATTCGTGTTCTTATCAATTTTCTTTGCATCATGGGATGATAACATATTGTACTTTATTTTTCTCGAGTGTCTATTTTATATGATTTTAATAAATCAATTTATGCAGGCGTATGACATAGAAATTATGTGTTGAAGAGAGGAAAAATCATTGAAAATTATCTAAAAAAACATATAATAAAGATAATTTTTTTCCTTTTTATATTTACTGTCATATAACCAATGAAATATTTCTTTTTTAAAAATAATTTTCGTAGCAACAAATTAACGACATTAATGATTTAATTCAACATGCGTGGCATATGATTTAATGAGCTTAATCTTAAAATAAATATGCAATTAGGAAAGTTTGTGATGAAGAGTAATGACGCTTACGCTGTAAACATGAAAAAAAAAGGCACGATCCTAAAAAATCGTTGGACATAATAGTAGTAAGTCAATTAAAAATTCTATATTATTCAAGCAAGTGGGATGATAACAATAAATTCTACGACAAGATGTGTTGATACCATTAAAGTAATTCTTGAAACAGAATGACTTATGGAACTCATGCATCGCAAGATCTTACCGCTTTTTCTTTATTTTTTTTAATAAAAAACCTAAAAGAAAGAAATGAAGCAAGTAGGAATTAGAACAACTAGTAAACATCCACGCAACTACAAGAAAATTTTTTACCCATTGGCATCAAATCCTTTCAAGGAACTAACTTCCTCGAGTGCTTGCTTCCATTTCTCCATAGTCGTTGAGTCGAAATACTTCCTACAGGTGCGAAATGCCTTTCCAAAACTCCCTTTTTGAAATCGCACGTGAGATGGTTCCACTTTGTAGAATATGGGCAACACGGTATAACCCATGTTACTCTTCTTGCACTCCAGTATTTGAACTAGTTCATCCAAGCACCACCTGCTCTGCCCATAATTAACGGAGACAATGGGGATCAGGATCTTACTGTTCCTGATGGCTGTCAAAAGGTCTGGTCCAATCTTCTCGCCTTGGCGGAGCTCGTTATCATCTTTGAAAACAGAAATTCCAGCATCAACAAGCCCATAGTAGAGGTGATCGGTGAAGCCTGTTCGAGTATCTCGGCCTCTAAAGTTCAAGAACACTTCGTAGTTTCCAGTCGACGTGGTCAACGAACCAGATGTGGCAGCGTCAGCATCTTTTACATTTTTACGCACGCTGGTTTTCTTCTTGTTCAGAAAATAGAACGCAAGGACGGAGAGAAGGACGAGTGCCACGAGCACGGCGAAAGAATGCTCAAAAATGGGACGAAGCATTTCGTCTTTGCTCTGACTCTGCCCTTACTGTTTGCTTTCAACTGTTGACAGAGGAAAAACCAGAATGCTTCTCAGGAAACACGAAATGCCTTGTTGCCCACTACTGTTTATTGGTTTGAGTTATATAATCGAAGCAATCGGCAATCAGAATCGCACCAATGTGTCAAACTGGTTGAGGTATATGTAAATTAGTAATTGATGCACCGGGAACAGTAACCACGTGCTTAGAGTCGTTGTCTTCACAAGGCGGAAATCTCAACGCCCAAGAAAATCCAACGCGATACCTGTCCAAGAAGAAGAAAATATGCGAGGAAATTTCAATGTAGAAGAAATGAAAAGAAATAAAACCAGAGATAAATAGACAAGTGATGTTAAAATTTCAATGCACTTCCTTTTTTTGGTCGAAAAAATTTCAATTCATTCAAAATGGTGGATTTTTTGGGAAGAAGAAAAGTGGAGAGGGAGAGAGAGAGAGACTTGGGATGGGAAAGTGATATGGACTTGCCGGAGAAGATAAAAAGTGGGGAGAAATAGAGCAATAATAATGGAGACACTACGTCGAACCAAAATTAAGAAATTGAAATGCTTGATCAAAGAAAAAAATTCAAGTACTCAATTACTCATCGAGCAAAACACAAACCGTCGTTACCCCAAGAAAAGAAAATATCTTTCAATTTCATTAATAATGTAAAATAATCCTTTATATTCGACCTTATATGATGATACATGCAATCCTAACATTGTAGAGAAGGGTTAAAGTTTAAAATAAATTAATTCAATCATATTAGTCTTGTATATAGTGCCCACATGAGATCCACATAATTAACTGTTATAATGAATGCAATCCATTAGATACAGATCTAGGCAAGTTTTCAAGGGCGCCATGATGCTAGTGTTTAGGAACAATAATTTAAGTTCCCAATTCAAGAGATTATTTGGTATCACTTCCCTATAGCAAATTGCAACTTCTATAACGTGGCAAATACTTCACAGCTGCATCAATTATGAATTTATAACAGTTTCAGGTGTTACGACTATAAAAAATGTTTTATCACACGCAAATATTGCAACACTTTACGGTACAGTATGATTACTTTTCAATTGTAACTATACCAATGTAATCAGGATTGGAAAAAAAAATATTAATCATTTATGTTTTCTAGAGGAGATATATATGTTCGCTCACAGCTATGATCTCCACTACTGCTTAGCCTTCGACATTGCATACGTAACACTCTTTATGGTGCTTGCTTGAACAATGCTGAGCAACTTAGAACTATGTGGAAAATGTTTTTATTCAAAGCGAGCACGAACTTGAATGGCCTTTTTTATTAATAAACATATAGATAAGAAAATCAAAGGGCATCATTGCACGCGTAATTTCCGCATCATTTTGGGGAAGGCGTGTGGAACCATCCTATGTTGGTGCTTCTTAACTTGACTTTGTCTTTTTCTACTAATAGAAGAAATAGAAGAGAAAACTAACTAGCAATACTCCCCCGCTCCCGGTGCTATGGACATGAGTCAAGCACAAAACATATTATAACATAGATGTTAGCAGGACACCTTGTTAAGACATTCGGATAAGGAAAGCTTATTATTTTCTATCCAAAATCTATTCTCTTTTTTTTTATTTTTTTCTCTTTTAAAAGAGATTCCTCCAAAAAAGCACATAATGCTGAGTTGCCATCCAACTGTCCCAGAAACATGCTGCGTGCAAGGACAATTATTGCATGTGTAAATCCCGCGGCATTACGGGGACGGTGGGTGTGCTTTTTGACTTGACTTGCTTTTTCTATGAATGAAGAAACAGAAACGTCGATCAACAATCAATTCTCATGCTTCAAGTCAGTAAGGACCTTCGACCAAAAAAAGAGTCAGTAAGGACCAATTGATAAGCGGTCAATTCTTAGCGAATTTTGTTCTTTGATTTTTTTTTTAAATTCATTTGATAATATCAATTAACTTTTATACTCTCAAAAATAAATTTTGAATTAAATTGAGAAGTAGAAAAAGATTTTTTTTTTTTTTTAGGAATAATTTTAGAATCAAGTAATTTTCTTTTTTTTTTTCTTGTCTTCTTCCTCCTCTAGCACAACAACCAGCCAAAGATAAGGTCAGCTTCACCGATGCGAGCTTGGCCTTGCCATGGCTGGGCAAGGCTAGGAGGCAGGGGACCGGCTAGAGAAGGAAGAAGAAGAAGAGAAGAAAAAGAAAAGAAAGAAAAAAGAAAATCTCATAAAATTATTAAAAAATTAAAACAAATTATATGGCACAAAAAAATTGAGGATTATATCAAACGCATTTTTGTCTTCTTCTTCTATTTCGGGCCAAGCTATAAACTTAAACAAATCAGGGTTATCCTTCAGCAAAAATGTCCTTTTACACTCTATCAAAATATGCAAGATGGATTGGGGGTCCCAGAAAGTATTTAGAAATTCCTTGTGATTGGGGTGAAACAAAAAAAGAAATGTTCGCTTGGATATTGGCTAGGGTAAACATAAAACTAAAAGGGGGGAAGGAAAAACTTATGTCTAGGTCTAGAAAAGAAGTTCTTATCAAAGCAGTAGTGCAGGCTCTTCCACAATATGCAATGTCAGTTTTTAAAGTTCTAGTTTCTATTTGTCAAAGTATTGAAAAGAAAATCACAAGCTTCTGGTGGAATACCGATGAACAAAAATCTGGAGTACACCGGAAGAAGTGGCACATTCTTAAGAATAGGAAAGACAATGGAGGTTTGGGATTTCGAAATTTAATTGCCTTTAACAAAGCCATGCTCGGTAAACAAGCATGGCGTATGATGCAAAATCCTTCATCATTGTGGTGCCAATTACTAAAAGGTCTATAATTCCCTCATTCTGAATTTTGGTCAGCTGGAAAGGGGTATTGAATTTCATGAGGCTGGCAAAATCTTCTAATGAGCACAGACGAGATTCTTCCTTCAGTAAAATGGATAGCAAGGAACGGGGAAAAGGGGAAAAGATTAATATCATAGAGACAAAATGGCTTCTCAGAGGAGTTATAGGAAGACCCGCAAACAGGGATGAACCAAAAAAGGTCTCTAAGCTTATTCACAGAGATTTCCTAGCTTGGAATGAACAATTTATTGGGACTCTGTTCGATGAGCACATAGCTAATGAAATTCTAACAATCTCATTGGGCTCCCAGGCAAAAGAGGATAAATTATGTTGGACAAACAAAAGCACAAGATACTATACTTTTAAAAGTAGGTATAATAGAATCAAAGAGAAGGAAGGACAGAACAATAACACCACAGCCTCTGCCTCTCACCAAATCCCTAGATCTCTTTGGACAAAAATCTGGAAGGCTAAGACAAGCCCGAAAATCAAACTTTTCTTATGGGGATTATGTCAAAACGCATCGCCGACAAAAGAAAATCAACAAAAGAGAGGTATAGTGGAAGAAAGTACCTGCGATTTATGTAAACAGAATCCAGAAACGGTAGAGCACCTCTTCTTACTTTGCCCTCGCATGCATCAAATTTGGATGGATCCTGCACTACAAATTAAGATCTCACCTTATGGACTTGGTCGAATAGATGAATGGCTACTTAAATTCAATCATCCTCTGAATGTTTCGGGCTCCCTGCATCTATCCTCTGGCGTATTTGGAAAGAAAGAAATTACTCTGTTTTCCGCAAACTAAAGCCAAATCCGAAGCACCTTAAAAGCTCATCCATGGCGAAAAATCAGTGCTTCAACAGTTGGGAAAAGGCGAAGAAGAAGGGGAAAGGTGTTAAGGAAACCTCACCTCCACCCTGAAAATCAATATAAGTAGAACTTTCTTGTTCGGAATGACGATCGGAGCGATAAGCTGTGTTTGCCGAAACGATTATGGAGATTTGATGGATGAATTTGCTAGATCAGTAAGCATAAACTCTGCTATGCAAGCGGAGGCCTTAAGCAATGGTGGAAACCCTAAAGTAACTAAACGGAAGACTTTTTATCCACGAAAACTGAGTACAAATTTGCCTCGTGGATTCTGCTTGAGTTGTCTCTTCACGCGGACCCACGCCGCTCCTCCTCTCCCCGTTGCTCGACCGCTACGACGGTCAGCTGCTCAGAAACTAAAGCCAACGCGTGGTCCCCACCTCGCATCTCGGGAATATCTTCGGCCACTCGGAATGTACCGAATTGCCCCCGTCGAGCTCACGTGGCGCGCGGTCCGAGCGAGTTCCCGTGTTCTCCCTGACCGAGGCGAGTGGGCGGGTTGGATGTTCGGGTCGATTTCTTTGGCTTTTGAAAAAGGAGGCGGGGAATATGCAACGCTCCCCGACAGCGCTAACTGAGGTGGCTCCATGTTTTGGCCTTTTTCTCTACCGACTAATGAGGAGCATTACCTCTTTCAAAATAAAATAAAATTTTGGCATGCGGCCATTTGATAAAAATTTAGGTTGCACTTAAAAATATAATTGATGTTCTACATTTGAAAAATTTTAAATATGTACATTCTTTAAGTTAAATTACAAACATAATTGTATAATTATCTACGTGATGATATATGCATATTTTGAATCTTTTAAGTAATTTTTATTAAGCAAAAGTTCGACTATGAGAGATGCGAGGAATAGTTAGTAAAAATTAGTATATGGAGACTAAGTACGCGATATTTGTTGGTTCCTCATATTTACAAGCATAAACTCTTTTGTATTGGGAGACTTGTGTCTTGCCCGATATTTTGCATGAGTGGAGAATTTGTTGATATGGGGATTAACGTACTTGATCTATGCTTCGTTGTTAAGAAAAAGCTAGAAATCAAACCAAATAAGTTGTTAAGATCTAAAATATATTTAGCATTGTACTCTAATGGCTTAAAGTAAATGATTGCATTGGTAATTTCAAGTTGAACCTTATGCATTATAACTCGATTTTCAACTGGACTCAACTTGTTTTTTTTTTTTTTTGGCCAATGCTGAACTTAATTCATTTGTGAAAAATAAGCTGCGAGTACATGCCAATTTAAATAAAATTGGAAAATAATTACTGAAATTTTCCAGTACTGAATTTTAGACCATTTCAAGTACTTAAAATGAAATAAAAAAATGATACAAAAGAATATATAAATCCTTCGTTTGATTAAATCATTTTAAGAAAATCTCGTCTATTCCAACACGGAACGAAAATGACAATATACAGGATGGGTAGAAGGGGTTGTGATACTTGACTCCATTCATGATCCGAAACTAAGGGATAGAGATTCTCGAAAGATATAGTAGAAAGAAAAGATACTCTATATCTATATTTTTTATATTGATAATACGTGGCATTATGCGGTTGGTATGGGAACGTAGAAGTGCGTGGGGCCATTCTATGCAAGTGCTCTCGGACTTGACTTTCTTTTTTAACTATTAATAAAAGAAAAGAAAAACTAACCAACAAGACTCCCATGCTGCTAGTACTAATAGACACGAGTCAATCATAAAACATATTATAACATAAATGTCAGTAGGACACTTTGTTTAGATATTCGAATAAGGACAATTTATTATTTTCAATCCAAAATCTACTCTTCTTTTTTTTTTCAAAGGAGATTCGTCCTAAAAAGCATATAATGCTGAGTTGCCATCCAACCATCCAAGTTGCGTGCTGCGGACATGATAATTATTGCACACCAGCATCATGCTAAGGTACGTGTGCTTTTTGACTTGGCTTACTTTTCTTTTTTATGAATAAAGAAATAGCACCGAAAAGCAACAATCAATTTCGATTGTGTAGATTGCGATAAAGCGCGCTCTCTCTCTCTCTCTCTCTCTCTCTCTCTCTCTCTAGGATGGATGTGCCATCCAACGATCCAAGTCGCGTGCTGCGGACGGGATAATTATTGCACACGAGCATTATGCGAAGGTACGTGTGCTTTTGACTTGAGTTGCTTTTCTTTTTTTATGAATAAAGAAATAGAACCGAAAAGCAACAATCAATTCCGATTGTGTAGATTGCGGAAATGCTCTCTCTCTCTCTTTCTCTATGTAGGATGGATGCGTAGGATCACTGTCCGATCCGACTTAAAATCACAAAGATCCCTTGCTTGCGCATGTTAGTGCCTGACGATCACGACATGCATATTGATGTATAGTTATGAAGAGGAGACCCATTTTATCATAAAATCATAAGACGATTATCAAATTCATGTGTATAGAGTCACTTCATTATTGTTTAAGGTCAATTGAAAGATTCGATGCATATATTATATCAAATATTGGAATCGGGTGAGACCCTATATCCCAATGGATATTAGATTATCGAGAAAATAAAAAAACAATTTGATAGTATATATGGGCAGGTTTGTTTGTTCATTGCTTGGGCAAGTTTGACAATACAAGGATTGCATGATAAAGAACTAATTGAGTTGTCGCCTTATGTTAGATCAATCTCTATGCAAATCTTAAATAATCCAAACCTTTCTGGTTAGCATCCTGCCATAACATGAGAACAATGAAATCCATAGACTTTGAAACTTTTATCAAGTGTGTGAAGCTTTGATCGAAATTTGAGATTCATCACAGCTTGACTTGACTCCCAAGTAGAATTTGTTTTTGTTAACATTTTTAATGTACCACCTCAAAGTACAAATGGAAAAAGAAAAATGAGACATGGTAATATAGTGGACATTGTAGTTCCCGAGGAAGACAGTTTGCCGATCACATGTATCCTTATGTAAGAAATAAATAAGTATATGCACGAAATAAAGGTTAAATAGCAATGATAAAACAAATTAAAGTTTTGGGAAAGAAAATGAAATGCAATTCCTTTTTCACATCGTAAAGTGTATATCTTTTTTCTGACAGTGCTTTTGGTAATTAGTGGACGTGCTCGATGGATAATTCCCTCCATACGCTTATGATGCTGGCCCACCGCTGTGATCTCCGCTAATTGTCAGCATTTTACTTGACCTTCCTTGCCTTTGCTATCAATAAGATAAACGGGAAAAAAAAAAAAAAAAACCAAAGGACAATCATTGCCTACGTAATTTCCACTACGTTTTGCAGATGGCGTCGGGAATCATCCTCTGCTTCTTGACTTGACTTGCTTTTTCTGCTAATAAAGGAAATAGAAATGAAAACCAACGATTAATTCTCCACCATCTAATTTCCACAAGGCAATCAATGCACGCGTGATTTCCACAGCAGTTATGCAGAAGGTGCGTGGAACCATGCAATACTGGTGCTTCTTCACTTGGCTTTGCTTTTTTTCCAACTAATAAGAGAAATAGAAAAGAAAACTAACCAGCATAGCAATGCTCCCATGCCGCCGGTGCTACTATACATGAGTCAATCACAAAAACATCACTCATTGCATCATTATTTCCACGGCATCATGTGGAAGGTGCGTATTCTCCGCCAACTAATTTTAATAAAGAAAAAAAAAAGTAGATTGTTGTAGCGTTTAATGATGATGGTATGCATATTGGCATATAGTTTTGAAGAAGATACATATTTTATCATAAAATCGTAATACGACCATCAAATTTGTGCATAGAACTACTTCGTTCCTACTGTTTAATGCCAAATGAATATTAGATGTGGAAATTTTACTAAAGAGAGGAATCGGGTGAAACTCTATGTTCAAGTTCGGATGGAGCTACAAGCATGTTAGCACGTTTAATCAAGTAACAATTGTGAAGAATCTACAATTTATGGATATTTGATTATCGAGACAATTAAAAATGAAGTGATAGTAAATACGGGAAAATTTGTTTGTCCTTGCTTGGGCAAGTTGGACAATTATGACGATCTTGTTAGCACAATTAATAACTAATTGATTTACTACATTATGTTAAATCCATTTCATGACGTAAACAAGATGATTTTGATCAAATGTTCTTTTTCCTTTTCACAAACTCACAAGACATTGTAGTTGGCCCCACCCAAGTTCGTGGAATCTTGGGTTCATATTTGGGAATACATGTTAATGCCGAACCATCTCTTTAAAAACCTTAATTAATCTAAACTTTGCGATTTCCTACAACAACATGCAAACAATGAAATCCATAGACTTGAAGCTTCGAGCAAGTGCAAGTGATGCTTCGATGGAAATTTGAGATCCAGCTCACTTGATTGGACTTGCATTTTCCATCAATAACAAAATATATAAAAGAAAATTAACGAGCACTACTCGTTACAGGTCTCTATCATTAGCATTTGAATAGTATGAACTAACTATACAATGATATCACGACCTTGACCAATCACACTATTAAAATATATCACCATAACTAAATGATGTTTAATACACTACCTCAATTTACAAACGAAAATAAAAAAACAGAAAAACATAACAAGACATTATGATATGATGGACATTGTAGTTTATGAGGACGACATCATACCGGTTATGTGTTTAGTTATGAAAAAAAAACAAACGATGGATTAATAATAATTATATTGTGAAAGATAAAACAAAATATATTTAAGGGAAGAATATGGAATGTAACTTTGTCGCATAGTAGAGCGCATTTATTTTTTTTCCTAACGATGCTTCTAATAATTGGTGGGCGTGGCTGATGGGTGAATCCCTCCCCGAGGAAAAAAAAAAAAATTGAAATCCTAGATATCTAGGAGGAGAAAAGTTTGTCAGTTATATAAGTTGTCTAGACAAATGATAAATATTGGTTCAGACTCTTTTGAGGATCAAAAAGTTGTCTAGACAAATGATAAACGTTGGCTCAGACTCTTTTGAGGATTAGCGAGAAAGGATGGAATTAGTGAGCTCCTGGATTTTTACTTGCTTGGGAGGCAAAATATCTAGAGGAAAGGAACGAAACTTCCATTATTTGAATGAATAATGGAAATCGGAAGGGTTTCCTCATCATCTGAAAAATATATATGAATGAGTTAGTAATTTATTTAGATAAAAGAAAGATTGATGAAAGAAAAAAAGAAAAAATTTCTAATTTTCCTTTCCAGTGCAACCCATCATCAAAGCTATATCAAATCATCATTAAATGCTATCGCAATCTATTTTCTTTTTATTTATTTATTAAAATTAGTTGGCGGAGAGTACGCACCTTCCACATAATACCATGGAAATAATAATCGACAAGTGATTTTTTTTTTTTATTAACTCGTTTAAATTACCGCCGGGAGCACGGGAGCATTGCTATGCTGGTTAGTTTTCTTTTCTATCTTTCTTATTAACAGAAAAATGCAGAGTCAAGTCAAGAAGCACCAGCACAGGATGGTTCCACGCACCTTCTGCAAACTGCCGTGAAAATTACGCGTGCATTTGATTGCCCTGTGGAAATTAGATGGTGGAGAATTGCTCGTTCGTTTTCATTTCTATTTCCTTTATCAGTAGAAAAAGTATGTCAAGTCCAGAAGCAGAGAATGGTCCCCGGTACCTTTTGCAAAATGCAGTGAAAATTACGCGGGCAATGATTGCCCTTTGATTTTCTTTTCTATTTCTCTTATTTATAGAAAAGGCACGACAAGTCAAGTCAAAGTCTTGCTCGCTTTGAAAAAATACAAAATATATAAATATAAATTATCATTGATAATTAAAATATTTTTATTAATTAATTATTTTAAATGATATAAATAGTTAATTTTAGGAAAATAATTCAAGTGATAGTGCAATTGGGTCCTTAATGTGAGTGCAAATATTTTAATTGCATAAGATTAAGGAATATTAAACTCAGAGTGCGGCAAAATCTAAAAAAGATGAATAAAAAAACAAAAGATAAATTCTCTCCAAACAGACCCGGGGTTAGTAGTATTTTCCTATTCTTTAATCATGATCGATCTTGGGCAAGGATTTCTAGGCTCAACTTGCCCATTAATCTTCTACTATTTGAAATTAGATCATGCAAAATACTGGTGAGGTCAGTGATGGATTTCCACTCACACTAAGGTAAAGACAAATTAGCACCTTATTAGAAAAAAAAAATGTTTGCATATTCAGAGACCACAACCTTTGAAACACACCTATATTATATATTAGGATATTGGATTCCTACGCATCCAATGAGAATGAAAGACATGACCGGTCTATAGCCTAAACACACCACAAAACATATTATAAATGAATTTTGAGCCTTATCTTGTGATATCTGTATCTCTCGTTTCATTGGGTGTTCAAGATTCCATCCTTATCTTTGGTTCATCTTACATGGCCTCTCTAGTCCACCAGTTTGTCTTGTTCATATCAGTGCGGGTAGATTTTTTTTGAGTTTCTTTGATAGGTACAAGCGGTATGGCAACTTCGAGGATTTCACGTTGGGGCCCTTGATAGGGCACCTTAATACTTCATCACATCAGTTTAACATTTGTTTGGAGCTTTTAGCGTGCGTTTGTTCCATAAAATAAAAATAATTCAAAAAATATTCTTTTAAAAAATAATCATTTATATTACTTACTAAAATTAATAAATGAATTGTTCATGAAAATATTTAAATATAAATTATCATTGATAATGAAAATATTTTTTGTTTTTAATTTTTTAGAGAAATACAAGTGAATTCTTGAAACGATAAATCTTATGTTTACTTGTATTATTTGAAATAATTAGTTAATAAAAAATAATTTCATTATATCATTTAAAATATATTTTTAAATGATTATTTATATTGATTAAAATAATTAATTAATAAAAATATTTCCAATGTTAATGATATTTTATTTCTAAACATTTTATTTATCCAAAGCGAGCAAGACCTTGACTTGACTTGCCTTGCCTTTTGTATCACTAAGAGAAATAGAAAACACAACCGTAGGGCAACTCTTGCCCGCGTAATTTCCACTACATTTTGCAGCAGGCGCGGGGACCATCCTACGCTTTTTGACTTGACTTGCTTTTTCTACTAATAAAGAAATAGAAATGAAGACCAACCATCAATTCTCACCAAAACCAATTTCCACAGGTCAATCAATGCACACGTAATTTCCACAGCAGTTTGCAGGAGGTGCGTGGAAGAATCCTATGCTCGTGCTTGTTGACTTGACTTTGCTGTTCTGTTAATAAGAGAAATAGAAAACGAAAACTAACCGGCATAGCAATAATCCCATGATTCCGGTGCAAATATACACGAGTCAATCACAAAAACATCACTCCTTGGATTATTATTTCCGCAGCATTATGCGGAAGGTGCGTATTCTCCACCAACTAATTTTAGTAAAAAAATAAATAAAGTAGATTACGACAGAGTTTAATAATGACATACTTATTGGTATATAATTTTGAAGAAGATACCTAATTTATTAGAAAACCAGAATACAAACCCTCTACGCAGAGCCACTTCTTTTCTGCTGTTTAATGGCCTTTGAAAATTAGACGTGAAAATTTTACTAAGATGGGAATCGGATTAGGCTCCATATCCTAGTTTGAATGGAGTTATAAGCATATTAGCACATTTAATATAGTAACAATTCTGAAGAATCTACTATATGGATATTAGATTATCAAGATAATTAAAAATCAATTGATGGTAAATATGAGAAGATTTGTTTGTCCTTGTTTGGGCAAATTGGATGATTATGATGATCTTGTTTACACAATCAACAACTAATTGAGTTATACATTACGTTAAATCCATCGCACGACCTAAACGAGATAATTTTGGTCAACCTTCTTTTTCCTTTTCACAAACTCCTGGCCCTTCCCGAGTTGTTGGAATCTTGGGTTCATATTTGGGAATATATGTTAATGCCACATCATCTCAGCACAAACCTTAAATAATCCAAACTTTGTAATTGACATCGTCCAACAACATGTGATGAATAAAATCCATAAATCTGAATCTTCGAGCAAGTGCACATGAAGCTTTTACTGGACTTGCATATTTAATTAATAACAAAATATAGAAAAGAAAATTAATGAGCAATACTTGTTATAGGTCGCTATCATTAGTGATTGGATACTATGAACTAACTATACTACAATGTCACGACCTTGACCAATTACACTGTCATAAATATATTATCTTAACCAAATGGTTACTTTTGTTTCAAATAAATAAAATTTGTTAAGATGTTTAATGCAATACCTCAATTTACAAAAATAAAATAAAAATAAAAAAATAAGACATGTTAATGTGGTGGATACTGTAGTTCATGAGGACGGCAGTGTACTGGTTACACGTTCTGTTATGAAAGAAATAAACAAGAAAATGCATGTAATAATGATGATTACATAGTGAAAGGTAAAATGAAATATATTTTAGGGAAGACTATTGGATGCGACTTTTTCATAGATTTGGTCGCCTACTATACAATCAAACCTTGGTTCTCAAAAATGGAGGGCTTCTGCTATGGAAAGAAACTTGCCTTCGAAGATGATTGCCAATCAATCAAAATATCTTACAAGATTGAGTCTTCTACTAAGACAATCTTTGAGATAGACAATCAATATTTCCTTAAGAGGCAATCCATACCAAATCACAAGTTGTTAAAAATGAGATAAAATGTCTCAAAGAATAATCTTGTAAATCAATTTCATGCTTATACTTAGCTTTTGTAGGACTCTGCTGATATCCATCTGTTGCCTTGTTAATATCCAGCCTTTGCCTTGCTGACATCAATGCAGTTCACTTGCTAATATCACACATATATAAACTCTCCATTCTTTGTTTAATAAGAATTATTAGACAAGAAGAATCCTTTCAACTTGGATATTACCTAACTTTTTTTACGATTACCAACATCGATACAAACATGGATAGTTTTGTTAATTTTAAAATATATATGGAGGTTTTGTCAACACTTTAAAATGGTTATGACATTTCTTTGATAATTTGGAATAGGTCAATGGTGTGGCTTCTTGGACTTATTTGTTGTTTTTTCTTATACTCTGACACGAGAATATTTGTAGGGTCTCATCATGGTTATTTGATCTAATGGTCCTGTCACCCTGTGTCAAATTTATTGCGAGTCAAAGGGTGATCATAATAGCATCGGCGAATCATAAAATACCGAGTTTGTGTGTTAAACTCAAGTACTCACTGCTTACACTGGTCATCATAATGAAGTCAACATTGCTGATCTTTGACCTCAAACTTCTCCTGGCTGTTAGATAAAGATGGTGCATGGTCATTTTTCACATTTCAAGCGATATTCTACTAATTGTGATAATACTCTGTCCATGTGAATTTGTAGCACAAAAGTATGTTTGAACTCAAATATATATCAAAAGATGAAAAGTGCCCTGTAAGATATACATTGATGGACATGTGCTTACTAGCCTTTGCATGATTCGTCAATCTTTATGTTTAAAATAAGTCAATATGATATTCTCCCATGCTGGTGATGTGCCAAGGGTCTTCCTTTGATTTTATTGCAAGGTTCAATTACATTGCTAAAGATTTCAAGTATGGCACATACTTGATCTGATTGCGAGAATTAAACATTATCGGATATGTGGTTTCATATTGCAACATCATCAGGGATGCCCATCTGTGAACTAACTCTGAAGAATATTTTCGTTCTGCTCTATCTCAGTTTTACTATCTCAATTTGCTCTGGAAAATCTTTGGGTTTGTCTGATATGTGGTTTTGGAAGATGTGGAAGGTGTATGATGATCTTCGGTCTATATTTTAGTGTTTTGGTAGGCTGTCTTGTTACAGCTTTTCCTTTTTGGATTTGTAGATGCAAAGATAAGCACGCAATCAGCCATTGGAAAAATACACAATATTGCTATTCTCTAGATTTAAGAACGCAGCAAATTTGGGACTACGTTGGGGACACTTACATTCATCGACTTAATGAATCAAAAGTTGACGGAAAACTTTGGGAGATGAATTGATACTGTGAATCACTTCAAGGAAATTGTGGTAGTTGCAGTTGCAGTGAGGATTCCGAAAATAGTGGGGCGCTCTTCAGCAGCAAAATTGAAGCAATAGCTTCATGCGCCCTCTTATTTGTATGCTGTGAACATTTTTGTTATCCAATTCTACTTTCCATGCAAAGATTTGGAGTTTGGACTCAGTCAAGTGAGATGTTTGAAGTTTGCAGGTGCGTGATGCTTTTACCGGTGCTGACAGGTGACAATGAAAGATTTTGTTTCTGGTTTTGTGCTTCGTATGTTCATTTTGTTGGCCAAATGTCACATGTCCATTATTGGGCCTGCAAAATGTATATTACCTCCATTATAATTATCAGAATTACCTCGTTTACTCTGACACTGTGGATATACTTTTTCATAGATGCATGCCGACTATATACATCTAGCTTCAACTCAGCTGGAAGCGCAAAGAAAATAAAGCACGCGGATACCTATCTTAGTTCTCCCTGCTTAACATAGTCTTGTACATTGTCCAATGTGCTATTTGATTGATCAGCCACGGTTGTAAGCATTACTCCGGAAAGCTCTCTCTCAATGGTTCTAAGCACCACATATTTTAGGAGAAAACCATAATAGAACATTTAGTTTAGTTACCTCTGATTCAAAATGTTTCTCCATTTTCTGTTTTCTTATTTTTAAGTGACCTCATTGTACTCTTGGAACTTCTATGGGAATGGCAGAATTGTTGCAAAGAGAAGGAAAGTAATTACGTTTATACCTCTCCATTTCTTCAACGAGTGGGTCCAAGATCACGAGGGGTTGGCACCTTCAACACATATTCACTTCTCCAACATCATAAATGATTTTTCCTAAAAACAAGTACATACTGTGACACGAAGGAGCACTGTCATCACCAAAGTGCCAGTTTCAATGCATCTCTCACAATTGTCACGTTTCTTTATCAAAATCTTGTTAATTGAAAGTGATAAATCAAACGGTTCAGCAAACATAGATGAACAATAACCGCTAAACTACAGCATATGCAACAACAGGACACACCAATTCATATAACTTGTAAATTTCGGGTACTCACTACTTCATAAGCATTCCATCGATTTTTATGCAAGTTCAAAAAGAACAATAAACTCTTTCCACGATCAGAGACAAAGCGATGGCATTGACACTTCCAAGAAAGAAATAAATCCTCATTTACTAATTCTGAGCAAGCTACTAACTGGTTTCATTCCTTGATTGTCATACCCAAAAGCTTATCAACTAATGACAGAGAGTAAATACAACTTGCTCACTTCATATTGATTGTTGACCATGATCTCCCTCGACAGCACGTGTGAAGTAGAATATGTCATCCACAGAGAATAAAGCAGGAAGTAGACGACAGACATAAAATATCATTTTAGTGGGTGCTCTCAGATTTAGCACCTGCTTCTGGACAATGAAATTGACGAAGGTGGAGTAATCAATAACCAAAGGACAAGACAGGAATGGCAAAGCAGGTAATCTGCGATGATTTTGTGACAAAGTATTGACCCCATGACGACTGGACTTCGAACCGCTTAGCTTTCCCATGATTCGGTTTAAGAAGATGCGCAAAATCCTGAACATAAAAAACAAAGGAGTGAAGGAAATCTGAATATACAGTCAACTCTAAAAATCAGTTGGACCAGAAACAAGCCGGTGGTATGAGGCGATCCGATTTTTGACAAAACGCAGTGGATATAGCTCTATCGGTACGTCAATCCATATCGGTAACGCATGGCGGTATGGCAAGGTAGGTTTACCACAGCAATTACAATGGCAACGATGGACTGCAAGGCATGGACAGAAGCAAAGCTCGGCGGTTGAGGAAATTGTGAGGCAACTCAGCGGCAACGATAAGGCTAGCAAGTAGCCATAACATTGCTCCAGTTAGTGACCGAAACATGTGTCGGCCAAAGTTAGTGATCTGAATTGGCGTGATCGCGATTCATGCTCAGCGACGTCGTCTGAATTCTGTTCAACAGGGTGTACTATGATCATCACCAAAGATCACGCGTGTGCCAGTGACTCCAAGCCTTCTCGTCTCGCCAACCACCACCAATCACCAAAAGATCACAGGAACCACCGAGGAAACAAACGGAGAGTCAGTTTCATCCTTGGCAACTATTGGTGTATACTCGTAATCATGTGAACACCACTAACGTGCTTTCAAATCGGACGATTACTGGAATCAATTCACACCAAGGTCTCAGACACATTTCATCGAACAGATTATGGTGAATCGGTTGTGGAACAGATCAAAGCCATTTCGAACCCAAATTTGTAACTAGACTCAACCTAAATCAGTACATGATGTTCGAAGTCAAAGAAAAAAAAGTCAGCTATGATCAATTTCATCATAATAAGAGAATCGGACTCTCGGCCTCTTACTTGTGACGACAGAACAGGAGATGCTACCCGGTTAATCAAGTGGACTGAGGCCGCGGTTTGGCGCACGAATCACTGAAAGAAGCTATAGAACGTGTCGATGATCGGAACCTGAACAGGTGGAGAAGCTTCGAGCGGAACGACAACATTTCGAAGCTCTCGGCCGCGGAAGGGAAACGAAGGAGATGAGTCGCGGCATTGAAGAGGCTGTTGACGCGGGCGACCGCCACTGGGATCAATTCAGAACGCTTGAAATCGCCAACTGAATCGAACGGAATCGCTTTTTTGAGATGAATTTTCCTTGCTCCATTTTTTTTTTTTTTTTTTTTTTGGGTTCTGGAATGGTGCTCTCGATGAAATGAACAAACGCGATCCTCCTGAGATTGATGGTCGACGGCGCGACCAGCGAAGGAGTTGGAACATGTAATGATTGGGCGGTGGTAGAATAGCTTTGTTTTTTTTTTTTTTTTTTTTTTTTTTTTAACTAGAGTTTTGTGCTCCCACACAGTTATCACGAAAATTGATTAGACCATTGGGCGTCATATGTTCTATTGTAGATAGCGAGGATTTTAACTAATGGAAGCGTGCCATGTGGCATGTGAATTTCAGTTGAAGAGAGATTCGGGTTAGGGTCGGCCCGCCTGAGTTCTATCATGCTGGACCTAATGGCCCAAGTCAATGCCGGTCATAATTCATTTAAGTTAGGTCGGTCGGTCATGAGAGGGAAGGTTGGAATAACATTTGAGAAGATGAGAAAAAAGTGAGGATGGTAATGTGAAGAGGAAGAGTTCACATAGTTTGAACTTTTAGATGGTGTCACAAATTGAGGTAAAAAGGGTGAAAGTAGTTGGAAGAGGATAGAGAAACTATAACACCCAATGCAAATATCTGAATTGTGATTATAAATGACTTATGACACATCATTAAAGGCACAAGGAAAAGTCATTTTATGTCGTGTGAGAATTTATCGAATAGATAATATGCCTGCTTTTCACCATACTTTGGAGGGAAATGACCAAGTTTGAGTTAATATTGGTTAGAGGACATGGCAAGAAGATGAAGTAGGTAGTTATTGGGAATTTTTTTTGAAGAAGTTTCAAAGAAGTGGCGAGACGGGACGACCTCTCTCTTATTTGGTTCCTTTGTTAATGTATGTTTCATCTGTGATTTTGTTTCCCTTTTGATGTTTTAGTGCTATTGCCTTAGAGGTTTAACTTTATCGGCAAAAAGTTAATGTTCAAAACTCCACGGTCATTGTTCGAGTTCAAAGTACAATTTTGCACACTAGAAAAATTTGCAAATTATTCTGTGATGGTTTGGGACTAAAATTTAATTGCAACATTGAAAATTTACTAATTCCAATAGCAGTTCAATTGGTTGTTCATACTGCGTAGTGTTGAAATTTCCAACTTCGAGAACATAGAAAATAAAAGGAAAAGAATATGCTCTTGGTCGACATAACCCTTATTCGAGCTTCACAGATTAAGCAATGTGGGTTTAGAAGCCTTTTGAGTTCCTTAATATGCATACAACATAGAGAATAATTATGCAGCATTTTAAAGTATACTCATCTTGTTCATCTTCATTCGAGTTATGTGGGCTAATCTTCCTAGATAAGCATAGTTATCGATTGTACTTGATGCAACTTCTAGATGAGTTTAGTCAATTTAAAGCTGTCTGGAGAACTTAGTCCTCCCATCTGATTTGACATGAATGAAGCACACATACGGTTTCTTCGCATGTGCAGGATAATTCTGTCATTAAAGTCGAAGAATGAAAAGATAATGAATGGATAAATAGGTACATTTTCGAACCTCAAAACTTTATTCCTTCATATGGTTTTCATAATATTGCAACCGCAATGTGTATGTAACGTGTGTTGACAGCAATATGTTCCTTGTCATCTTTAACGGATCAAAGAATTTAATGTGTATATTGGATACCAGAAAACATTCGGTAAGATGGCTGATAAAGGTGGCGTCAAAGGAGGACCCTATTACCCGTGTGCTTGGAGTAATCATTTCCAGCCAAAAAGAGCACGAAGCCCAGCCGAAGACGGAAATAAGCAGGTGTCACTTCATGTGCATATGCTTGATAAGTAAACAAGAATGGCATGAATGTAGTTAATTGTTTTTTCATTTTATTGACATTCGTCGTAAGTAGGAAGGAAAACTACTGTTAGTAGCATTTGCGGACGCAAGGGGGACTCGAGGGTGGTATTTCACCGCCCAGCGTTCTGCAGAACCTCTCTACTTCGAGGGGTTGTGGATGGTGCAATTCCCTGACTTTGCCCAGGCCTCCCCTTCATTTGAGTTTGGGTGTCAGGCACTTATTGACATTGTAAATGCATATACTCGGCCGGACGCTGAAAATTAAAGAAAGACCATTCTCAATTTAGTTGTTATAGTTCCGCAAATCAAATCAAAGCATTCTTGAAAGTAGTACCTAAAAACTTATTGTAGAAACTTTTTTTCCCCAAAATTTGAAAAGTCTAGCTCTCAACTTCAGTTCTTCTATATGTTGTTCCACTATGGTAATATATTTATAATTTTTGTCTTTGGAACAAAATAACAAGTTTATATACCAACAGTAGTTTTAAATGAAATTTTGATTATACCAACTGCCCTCAGTTTTGTGATTGTGATATTGCCATTTCTTTATTCGTAATTAAAGACTTTTGATCCATATAATGTTAAACTTTGACTTATTATACCTCACAAAAGTGCTCGATTTGCCAAGCTGCCTCCCAATGGAATTGACAATCTCCTTTTAATGTTCTTCTCTTGGAGGGTTTGAATTAACAAAGTGGCTTTCGTAGAAATTGCTATATAACCAATTTATTCAATGATTGTCTAAAAATATATGAACGATTTTGTAAAAGGTCAAAATAATTATTGTTTGGCGTATTGAGAGTACTTTTTTGAGAGGTCGTTCGATACCATCTCCAAAACTCCAACAGCTTTTAAGTGGCTCTTACTCCCTTCTAAACTCCCAGGTCAAAAGCATCTTCTCATAAGGGGGAAAACCCAGTATCGTTCCTATTTGTAAGGGGAACTAATTCCAAATTTTGTGGAAATGTCCGGAGAAACGTGCCCACTAGGTTCACTTTGCTGTTGATTCTGCAAATTCAGCCATTTAGAAGAATGTGCCTTTTAAGATGCAACATCCAAACTTGCCGAGAATTGAACCGCTGTATACGAATCAAATCAGACTCTCTTAGATTGCACATCCTACTTCTGCATTTGTTTATAGTGCTTGCGCTTTGCGATGACAATATAGGCTCATGTGCTGAGGGAAAGTACTCTTTGGTGGCTGATAGCGTAGTAAGGGAAGGGTGATAGGAATATAGATGAGATCAAAAGAGGCTCGTTGTCATGCTCCTACCTGCTCTGTGTCCATTTGCAAATGAAAAATCAAGTCTGTTAACTGTAAAAGCTGGAGAAATAACCGACTTGTGTCCCCGACGATACAGTGTTTAACCGACTGCAGTTAAAGACTATCATCCTAAAAAAGATGGAACTTGATTCCCAAAGATTGCAGTCCAATAAGCAAAATGTCGAGATAGACCATGGCGAAGTATTTACTTTCATCCAAGGTCTGAGTGCTGTTGCACTCAAATCGCGTTCATAATAGGAACACAGGAAGAAGATGAATTTTTTTTTTTTTTTTTGGGTGGCGAAAGAACAAGAAAAGAGAACCTGCTAAGTGCTAACAAATGCTACTTCAGCAAATTAAAAAGAATAAATAAAATACATAAGAAAAGTACTTTCAGCATGACGCAGAAGGAACAAGAAAAGAAGCCACCTGCGAAAACTAAACCCTGTTCCTATGATCCTTTAGCTTGCTACTAAAATCAAATAAACCTGTCTCCAACTCGAATATACAATGCTTTCTACGCAACACCCTAATCTCATGTTCTTCTTTTTCACTTTCAGTCAGCCTAAATGAATATAATAAAACAAATTATCGGCTAGACTTGAGTAGAAGTCGATTAGGATGCTAATTGTACCACTTAAAACATATTGTGCCAAACTATGTCCAGAGGAAGACCCGAGGCTGTAAAATCTACAAGTCGATGAGGATGCTAATTGTACCACTTTAAGACAAATTGTGCCAAAGTATGTCAGGAGGAAGACCCCGAGACTATAAAATCTACCCTCTGCAACATCACAATGAGAGACATGACCCCGAGACTATAAAATATCCTTATGTTAAAAAATCCTAGCTTGCCCGACCTTCACCTGAGCCGTGCCCCAACATTTCTATATATGATTCATTTTATGAGCGAGCTTGAGCAACACATTAGTCCTGATGTTGGTCCAAACTAGGCTTGCATAATAATCATCTGTAATAGCAATTTTTATGCTGAATAGACACTTGACTGCCCTTGCATTTCAAGTTTTAGAATATCTAGGAGTATTCTAGCTTTTTAGTCATGTTTTGTTTGTTAGATGAAGCAAAAGAAATAGAATCCACGACTAGGTCAGTTTAGGCCTTTATCATTTTTTGCTTTTTCAATGTTTATAGAATTCATTACCAATGTTAATTAGATGCATCATCATTTTAATAATAAATGAGAATGAGATGATTACAAAATTATTTCGTTCATAAACAATCACATAACATGCTTCCCTTACCATAATTCACATAATTCTGGATCTGCTCAATCAAAAAGTAATTTGATATCAATGAAAACAAATGACAATCTATGTATTATCAATTTCAAATTTAATTTTTTCAATTATTTCGAACACCCAAAATGAATAAAAAAAAAATGTATATTGTGTAAATCTCAACTCAACAGGCAATACCCAATTCTTTTTAAATTTCTCCTAAATAATTATTGAAATTAAGTTAGTTGTAAACTTGCATTAGACAATAAATTATTCATTTTGCACCAAGTATTTATTTATTTTTTTTTTGGGTGGAAAGTGGCAACCTTTATAATTCCAGCAAGAAGGCGTGCCCGATCCTCCTGTCAGTTCCCGCGAGTTTCTTCTCTCTGCTCCGCCGTAACTGCAATCTTCTCCAACTCGGGCGATTCAACTCAGCCCAGCGATCGCAGCAAGCCCGAAGGGGAAAAGATGTTCTTCCTCCGGGTCCACTCGGTGGACACCGACCACCCCCTCGCCACCGACTACGGTGGCTTCTCCTCCTCCTCGCCGCTGCCGCCGCCGCCGCCGCCGCCGCCGCCGCCGATCCCAGGTTCACCGAGCGGAGGGGCATGGTGCACCTTTTCCGGACGCTGTCGCACGCGCCCCTCTCGAGCCCCGGTGGATCGTCTCGATTGGAAGATCCCCTATATGGCCCGCTCCACCACCCTCTTCGTCGTCGCCGTCCCCAATTACTTCTCCCCCGACGACTTCATCCGGTTCTGCGGCCCTCGGATCGACGACGTCTCCGAGCTCCGGTTCATCAGATAAGGCTTCGATCATTTCTGTTTTCTGCCCTCCTCTTCTTCGGGACTTCGGACCGGTTTTTTCAGTTGGTGAGATGAATTGGGTAAGCGAAAGAGAGAATTCGAGGAATTAGAATTCGCTGACGAAAAATCTAAGAGATGGACTCGATTACTGAAAATTTGCTCATGATCATGCCCTAGGGGGTGTCCGATGATGAAAGTTCAATTTTTTGGAAGCATTCCGACTGTGGAACTGGGTTTTCCGATCTGGTTTCTTTTTAAATGCTTTTTAATAGTTTTAATGATCGTTGTGTTGCGAATTGTGCGTTTGATGTAGGAATGATGGGATGGAAGATAGGTACAGCGTGCTGATCGAGCTTACCGATCAAAAGGCTGCTGATGGTTTCTATTGCACCTTCAATGGCAAGAATTTCTCGCCTGCTGAGGTATTTGCAATTTTTTTGCACCTGTTGTCTGCTGAGATATTTCATATGGTCGATTTTCTATTTCACTTTTCATACACTTCTTCTGGACATTCAGGCTGAGGTGTGCCATATTCTATTTCTGCACGAGGTGGACTATACGGAATCAGCTGATGTAGCCAGCACGCCCCGTCGGGCTTTACGGAGCTACCCTCTTGTCCAGTTTGTCTTGGTAAGCCTTGCCAGTGCTCCCTTGCTAATTATATTTCCCTTGCAGTGAGACGAGTTTATAGAAAGTTGTTTACAGTTACAACTTTTTTCTTTTAATGTCAGAGAGATTGGACCCAGGTACCGGTGGAATTTTGAGTACACAGTGTGACCATTCCTTTCATTGCTCATGTGGTACAAAATGGACTTACTTGTCTTGTCAGGTTAGGCATTCTTCCACTGATACAGATTAGATGAATTTAGACTGTAATTTCTCAGCTACTGCCACTGCCTTTCTGTCAATCTGCTGACTGTGGATTAATTGTTGGTCTTTGATAATTAATATTGGCTATGGCAATTGCGGCAGTATTCTTTTTATTTTGAACTTTCACATTTTTTCTAATCTAGTCCCTTGTACTTTTAATTTGCTAAATAAAGTCCTTCTACTGTTACAAATTTTCTAATCAAATGTCTCCGACACCAAATCAGGACAGTCAGATGTATCTATTGTGTGACGTGGATAAAATTTTTCTAATGTGGATGTCCATTATTTTATCCATGTCACACTTCAAGGTCGTCTACATTGGCTTAATTTTTCCATACATGTCCATGTGGGCATCTGCAAATTTTATCGGCATCATACATTGTTGTCGTCGAAGGGCCACTTCAATTGAATTTGGTTGTATTAAGTGTCGGAAAGACTTGATTAGAAAGATTGTTAAAGTAGATGGACTTGGTTAGGCAAATTAAAAGTATGGAGACATGATTAGAAGTCGTGTGAAAGTATATGAATGAAAAGTAGAATTTTCCTTTACTCTATTGTGCTTACTAAGTTCAGGATTTCTTTTAAATTATCATGACATTTATTTGGAGATTTGGAATAGGTCAATGGCGTGGCTCCTTGGAGTTACTTTTTGTTGATTATCATATTCTGACACAAGAATCTTTGCAATGTCTCATCATGTGTATTTGATCCGATGGTCCTGTCACTCCTATGTCAAATTTCTCGTGAGTCAAAGAGTGACAGAAGTAATAGCAGTGGCCAAGCATACATGATAAGTTATGTGGGTGTTCACAAGTACAGGATGATCATACTGATGTCAAAATTCTGATCTTTGACCTCAAACATTCCCCGTCTTGAAGCTAAGATGTTTCATGGTCGTATTTTACATTTCAAGTGATGTTCTAATATGCTCTGTCCATGTGAATTTGTATAAAAAAAGTACCTTTGAACTCATGTAATATCAAAAGTTGAAAAAGTGCCATGTAGAAGATATATCGACAGACATGTGCATACTAACTTTTGCTCGATTCATCAATCTTTATGGTTAAAATAAGTCAACATGATGTCTGCCATACTGGTGATGTCCCAAGGGTCTTCCTTTGATTTTATTGCAAGTTCCAATTACATTGCTAAAGATGTCAATTACAGCACATATCTTGATTTGGTTGCAAGAAATTACCTTGATTGGAAATGTAGTTTCATTTTGCAACATCATCAGGGATGCCCCTCCGTTAACAGATTGTGAAGAAGATTCTGTTTCTGTTCTTTACCAGGTTTGCCATCTATGCCAACAGCAAGATGAGGTACCATCCTGCTTTATTTGTGGAACAAAGGAAAATCTTTGGGTTTGTCTCATATGTGGTTTTGTCGGATGTGGAAGGTGATGGATCCAGTCATGATGTGCTGGAATTTTCGCTCATTCTATAATTTTAGTGATTGGATAGGCTGTCTTCATTATAGCTTTTCTTTTCTGGCTTTGTAGATACAAAGATAAGCACGCAATCAGCCATCGGAAAGATACGCAACATTGCTATTCTCTGGATTAAAGAACACAGCAAATTTGGGATTATGTTGGGGACACTTATTTTCACCGGCTTAATCAATCAAAAGCTGACGGCAAGCTTTTGGAGATGAATTCATACTGTGAATCACTTGAAGGAGATTGTGGTAGCTGTGGTTGTAGCGAGGATTCTGAAATTAGTGGGGCGCTCTTCAGCAGCAAAATCAAAGCAGTAGGTTCATGTGTCCTCTTATTTTTATGCTTTGAATATTTTTGTTTTCTGGTTCTCCTTTCCCTGCAAAGATTTGGAGCTTGGACTCAGTTAAGTGAAATGTTTGAAGTTTTGAGGTGCATGATGCTTTTACTGTTTTAGGTGCTGACAACTGACGGTGAAAGATTCTGTTTCTGTTTTTGTACTGCACATGTTCATTTTGTTGGTCAAATGTCACAAGTTCATTATTGGGCCTGCAAAGTGGATATTACCTCCATTATAATTGTCAGACTTTCTTCATTTACTCTGACACTGTAGCTTTACTTTTTTGTAGATTCACGCTGACTATATTCATCTAGCTTCAAGTCAACTGGAAGTGCAAAGAAAAGTAAGCATGTGTATACTGAGACCATTTCAATTCTCCCTGTTTAGTCTTTCACATTTTATTATATTGACTGATCAGCCATGGTTATAAGCATTACTTGTGAAAGCTTGCGTCGATTGTGCTTTTGCTTTAGGTAATGGTTTTTAAGTACCCATATTTTAGGAGAAAACCATAATAGAACATTAGTTTAGTTATTTCAGATCAAAAAATGTTTCTCCATTTTCTTTTTTTTTCCTTAAGTGAACTCATTTTACTCTTGGAAATCAATGGGATTGTCAGAATTGTTGTGAAGAGAAGGAAAGTAATTACACTCGTGTTGTATAATCTCAGCTTCATTTGCTTTTCTATAGTGTACAACACTTTATACCTGTCGATTTGCATACTGCATTTGTCTAATGAGCTTATATAGGAAGTATAAGAGAACTAGTGGGCTTGCATCAGCTCGAGAGAAATGCAAAACTTTTGGTATTCTTCTTTTCTTTTCTCTTTTCTGTTTTCTTACTAATATATCTGTGGTAGAAAATGAATTGAGTTTCCCTAAGGTGCCAGGACTCTTTTATTATTGACTTTTTGTGATGGATAGTCTTAGAAGGAACAGTATCTGAATTGAAAACCTGTTGTATCGGAAGTAGAATTACAAAAGCCAGTAGATTATATATAAACTGCCCATGCTACTGTTGGTGATAGTGTTCCATTTCTAACCCATGTTTGTCATTGTTGTTACATAGACTGCCATCATCCTTGGACTGACTTTAAAAAATACATTAAGTCCTTGAACGTATCATCCCCTATTAATTCTTTTGTTTTTTTCTGTTAGCATTATGAGTCTCTCATGTTAGAAGCCAAAAGTAGAAAAGAAAATTCCAAACTAGAAGCAATCGAGAAAGGTGTGACTTCAAAGATTGAAGACATCCATAGTAAGTTGGGGAAACTTGGTGATGAAAAGAAGGCCATGGCAGAGGTAAGGCTTTAGTCTTCTCTGTTTTACCTTTTGTGATTTTTGTTTGTTTAAAGTTTGAGAGGAGGGCTGCCTGAAGCCAAGGCTGATTGTTGTTTTGCTTGTTTTTCACATGCCTCATTTTCATTTTACAATCAGATGCAATAGTTTTCACTCATTCATAACAGTAACGGATGCTGTTCCTTGTGGTTGCAGCTTAATCAAACTCTTATCAAGAACCAAGATATGATGCGGAGAAAGGTTAAGGAAATTGAAGAGAGGTATTTTTCATTGCTGATATCTCTAGACAAGTAATACCATAGCATGCATAGTCTCATAAAACTAATCAGTAAAATGAAAGCAGCATTGTAGTAATAGTTCATGTAAGTGAGGTTGGTCATGAGGGAGGAAGTGGAAACAGACATTTGAGAAGATGAGAAAAAAGTGGGAAGGGTATCATGAAGAGGAAGTGTTCACGTGGCATGGACTTTTAGATGTGAGGTAAAAAAGGTTAAAGTTCGAAGAAGAAAGAGGAAATACAGTTTCTAATTCAAATATGTGAATAGCAACTATAAGTGACTTGTAACACATAACAAATGGCAAAAGAACGAAAGTCATTTTATGATGAGTAAGAGTTTATCACATGGTTAATATGCCTTCCTTTCACCATACTTGGGAAGGATAATTAAGTTTAAGTTAATTATTAGTTGGAGGATGTGGCAAGAAGATGAAAAAGCTTTTGGTGTTTTTTTATTGAATTATTTTAAAAAAGTGGCAAGATGGGACAAACTCTGACGAGGGAAAGAAAGAGACAAAAAAGGAGAAAAGGGGAAAGCAGAGAATGCACCACGTATGGTGAAAGTTTCATTTGTCAGTGCTCTCCATAACTTTGTTCATATGCTCCATCTGTAATTTTGTTTTCCTCTGAAGAAATAGTGCTACTGCTTTAGAGGTTGAACTTTATCGACAGAAATCAATGTTAAAATCTTCATGGTGGTGGTCCAATTTCAAAGTACTTTTTTACACACTGGAGATATTTGAACATTATTCTGTGATGGTTCAGGATTCAAATTTTAATTGATACGGTTCAATAGTGAAATTCTACTAATTCCAATTAAAATTCGATTGGTTGTTCATACTGCGTTATGTCGACATTTCCAACTTTCACAAAATAGAAAATAAAAGGAAAAGAAGATCCACTGGGTAGACTTAAAGCTTATTTGAGCTTCACATGTCAAGCTATGTAGGTGTAGATGCCTTTTAAGTACCTTAATATGCCTACAACTTTTTCTTTATAGAGAAATTCATACAGCCTTTTGAAGTATACTTGTCTTGTCCATCCCCATTGAAGTTATGTGGGCTAGTTTCCTCAATAAGCATTATTGTCGATTGTACAGACACTTTTTCAGTAGTTGATTCCAGTCAATTAAAGCTGTCAGGAATTTAGTCTTCCCTTCTAATTTGACATGAATGGAGGACACATACGCTTCTGTGCATCTGCAGGAAAACTCTGTCACTGAAGTTGAAGGATGAACAAATACTTGACTTAGAAGAACAGGTATTTTCTTTTAGCCTTAAAACTGTAATAATTTGTATATAATATTGTGAAAACTCTGCGCGCGTGCGTGCATAGTGTGTGTTGACAGTGGCATGTCCCTTGTCATCCTTCACAGATCAGAGACCTTAAGGTGTATATTGGAGCCCAGAAAACTCTCGATAAGATGAATGATAAAGATGGCGTTAAAGGAGGAACCCTATTACCAGTGCCTTTGGAGCAGTTGACCGCAGCTAGAAAAAGTAAGAAGCCCAGTCTAAGACGGAAATAAGCAGGTTTCACTTTGTGTGCAGATGCTTGCAAGTAATTGAGAATGGCTTGAATGTGGTTAATTATTTTCGTTGTGTTGACATTCATCGTAAGGATGAAGGAGAGCTACCGTCCACAGCATTTCTCAATGTCAGGTACTGATTAACATTGTAAATATATACCCACAAATATTAAAGAAAGACCTTACTCAGTTTAGTTGTGATGGTTCCACCTATTAAATCAAAGTACTCTTAAGTTAAACTATGTGACAAAATAAACGTACATTTATATTTATTCTTTTCGGAACTATATAAAAAGTTTATACACCAATAGGAGATGAGAAGGAAATTTTGATTTTACCAACAGCTCTTTGGTTTTTGATATTTGTATCGCTTCTTCTTTTTCATGATTAAGCACTTCGATTGACATTTTGTTGAATTCTGACTTATTATGACTCTTATAAAATACTTCTTTTACCAAATTGCCTTCCAATGCCATTGGCAATCTCCTTTTATAATTCTTTGCTTGAAAGTTTCGAATTAACAATTCGACTCTTAATAGAAATTGCCAAATAAATCATTCATATTATGACTATCTAAAAGTATATGAATAATTTTGAAAAGAGTGAATAATTAATGTTAGGAGTTACTTGGACTATGAAAAATGGGCATTGCGGCTTTTGTGAAGGGTTTGTCAAACATTTCTCAATTGTAGCACCTTCAAGATTACAACTCTTAGGAAATCGCTTCAGCCAATTTTGAGGTCTTGGACCTACTCTGGATATTTGATTTTTAGTCAACAATTAAAGGAAAATCGGCAATTTAGGCAGTTTATATTAAAGATATGAATAAATAAAACCAAAATGAAGATTACAAAAAGTAATAACTGAACGGACTTCAATTCATCAACTAATTCAAAAGGATATCTATTCAATGCGATGGGCTTGATCCGATTCGTCCAAGTCAAGCCCATGGCCCATCCACATCTATTAAGTCCAACTTGCATTACTCGGACGCATAAATGCCCAGAAACCAGACCATGTCTAGCCCTTAGTTTGTTCATTAGCCCTTAGTTCTCAACCGAGAACTCCTTGAGAAGATAATTTCATTCCCCTCTTTCTTGCCCTGTTTTGGAAAGATGCATGACTGGACCACGTTCAGGTTACTAATGTGAAAATCACTGATGATCTAGGTTGTAATTTGATGATTTGTAATGGCTTCATGGTTCTGATACTAATTTTAGACGAAAACAAAACTTCAATTTATGACAAGATTCAATCCATTTGGTGCACATAGACTGTTTGATGAAATGTCTCTAAGATACATCAGTGAAATAATTCCTAATCTAGTTCAATCTAAAGAAATTTTAGCATACCTACAAGTCAGTCCATTAGCATTCGGATTTAATTCTTATTAAAATTCATTATTATCTAGATCAAATCAGGACATAAATTTTTCGTGTTTTTGTTCTATAATTTCACATATGTTTTTGTGAAGTCTCTATGGAGTTCATCGGTGAGAAAATGGCTGGTTAGATTCTTGACTTGCCCAAGAGGACGAAGGGCTGGAAGAAGGAAGAAGAAAATAATAATAAAAAAAATGACGAAAATGATGTAAGAAAAGAGGAAAATTGTTTTAAATATAATAATGAGATGGGTTTAGAGTGGGCTTAGGGTTTAATCTATCTATAATAGAAATCGGGCTTAAAGATGGACTAGGTGAAGTTGGAAGAGAAAATAGGCTAGAGTAGTTACGATGGGTAATGGGCTTAGAATAGGTATAATCAGAATTGGGGTCACTAAAGTTAGAATTGGACGGGGCTGAACATAAGAGCCCCAATTGTGCATATTAGTTATTATCCCAGATTCGTAAGACTAGCGCGCTGCTCATAGCCAGTGCTCGGGTCCCTATTTTCAGAAAATGATAAGAATTAATTTTAAAAATTAAAAAAAAATGAAAAACTGAAAATTGCTTGAAACAGCGACCTTGATTAGGTCTTAAGTTGTGATGCTAGATTTAGCTTAGTTTCTTTAGTTAGTATACATATAGTTTAGGGGGAATAAGTAACTTTAATTTAATTTAGGTTTAGGTAGAGCACTCTTTTGATGAATTGGACTCAATTTGAATTCAGCACAGGTTGTTGCCCAGAGGCTTAATAACAAAGCCATGTGATTCTTCGCTTGACACTCCATTGGGTCTACTTTCTTCTAATATACTTCTATCGTATTGATTGTGATTGTTTACCTTTTAATTGATTGTGCACTCATACATAGAAATCATTTAGTAACATAGGTAAATAAAGTGGTCAAAGATTGCATGGACACTTAGTTTGCAAATTAATTAAGTTTAGATACTGAAAAGGCATTAGTTAACTAACTAGCATAATCAAGTCCTTAGGTTTCTAGTTTTGTAGGAAGTGAAGTATCCTCTCTACCTCCAATTTGTTGTATTCAAAACAACACTCTAATCTCATGTTTTTCTTTTTTCACTTTTAGTCAGCCTAAATGAATATAACAAAACAAGTTATCACCACAAGACTGGAGCAGAAGTCGATTAGGACAAACTATACTGAACTATGTTGCAAGGAAGTACCCCGAGGCAGTAAAATTTGCCCTCAGTAGCATCTCCTCAAAACTTGAATCAAGTACGGCGGAGGAAAGTCGGCTTAGCATTGTAATGCTCAAAAGTTTCACAGGGAGAGACATGGCCTACACTACCTTTGGGGTTGATCTGAATTGGTTGCACCAAAGGTCATGCTAGGCCCAGCACCATTTTCAATAGGAGGAGAACCACCCCACTCGCCTTCAGATTCCAATGGCTCAAGCACATAGATGCTGCCATCAGTAAGCCCTAGCGCAAACTGGTTAGGTTCCGATGGATGTGCTGCGATGACTAGTGGGTAGACTCTCAAGCTGCCAAATACATCAGTAAGGAATGAATAACTTGCGAGACTATTGGAACTTCACGAATGAGACTTGCCATTTTCCATAAAGGAATGAGGTTAACTGAGCGGCAATAACCAACTTACCTAGGTTTTGGAAGGATATAAGCGGTAGGATTAATACAACATATCAATCTGAGTGTAGAAGCAGAAAGAACATTGATGCTCCCATCTTCAAAGCTCACATATATTGATTGGCCATTGCATGAATATGTAGCATCTGTGATTGGAGCGCTAGCTTCTGGAGTGTCCCACTAGTTGCGATCAACAATGAATTAGAAAAAGCACATTTGGCACGAAGCAACTCATACTACCCAATATTTTGATAATTTTTATGCAATCAAGATGAGATGAGAGATTGGATCGTGCACAATAAAATAAATCTTCAATACCTTCTTGAGGCATTCTAGTTTAGGAGCTTCACATGTGGCGATCTGTGTTTGATGAACAACTAGCAGATGTATTTGATCCACATGAAATTGAACACGAGTATCAGCAAGAGGCGCTACTCCTCGCCCATTCGGCATTTGCAGAAACTTACTAGTTTGCTTCGTCCATCCATCAGTGTTCCAAACACACAACTGCAGCGACAATTGACAATTATCAAAGGGAACATCAACATTGATTGACAAATGAAACAATAAAATTTTACGTCGTATTTTATATCAGAATAACACCAAGCATCAGTTGTAAGCAACAACAGGACAGCATAGATTTTTTATTTCCCACTTTATTGGATGGGATTAATTTGTCACCACAAAAGAAGTTTTCGGGAAGGATTTATTCTGCCTAGTTAAGGATGCCTCGTGTACTGACGTATGATGAGGGCGTAAGCATCAATATATCTAGAGTGAACATCAACCCATTTTTTGGAGCAGGTTAAACTACATTGCTCTCTTTGCCCAAAACATAGGCATGTCTACATGGAAAAGAAGATGTAGTAGTGGTCTTGTACCTGAGAGTCAGCACCAGAAGACGCGAGAACATTTAAAATATTAGAGAAGGCAAGGCCTGTAATTCTTTTCTGATGTCCTTTTAGATTTGCCTCACACTGAGAAAGTGAAACAGTCAATATCCATAAATTCGTTGCGGATAATAACAAGGTTAACTCTGAACAACAATAAAATTAGGTCTCACCTCATTTGATGCAATATCGTAAATTTGAATAGAGGAGTCCTTCATTCCTATTGCAATAACGTCATCATCTTGAGGATAGAACGCTAGAAATGTTGGTGGTGTCTGGGCCGCAAATGTTATCATCGTCTGGATTTCGGCAAGCAGGATAGTATTAATAACATTGTAAATAACAGTGGGACATATGTGCCAAGAGGCACTTGCCTCAATGGCATCTCCCTTCTTGGGAAAGGGAGAGAGCAACTTCGAATATTAGATTTATGGAAAGCTGAATAAAGCTCTTGCCTTGTTTTGTTTAATCGGTAAGAGCAAAAAGATTTACATTGAAGACAAAGAAAAGCCCTTGTCTCACATAACAATTAAAAAAGCAGCGGTCTAGTACCTGAGAATCAGCACTAGAAGACACGAGAACATTTAAGGAAGTTGAGAAGGCAAAGCCTTTAATTATTCTCCGATGTCCTTTTAGTTTTTTCTGGATCTGAGAAAGTGAAATAGTCAATATCCATAACTTTGTTGTGGATAATCACAAGGTTAACTTTCAACGACAATGAAAACAGGTCTCACCTCATCAACTCGAGCACTATAAATTTGAATAGCGGAGTCCTCCATTCCTATCTCAATAATGTCATTGTTTGGTGGTGGCAGGGGCGTAAATTTTTCCAACGTCTGCATATCAGCAGGCAGGATAATAGTAACAACTTTATAAATAACAGTGGGACACGTGCCAAGAGGCACTTGCCTCAATAGCATCTTCCTTCTTAGGAAAGGGAGAGAGCAAGTTGGACCAATAGATCTCTGGATGGATTGAAAAAGCCACTGCCTTGTTTTCTTTAATCAATAAGAGCAAAAAGATTCCATCGAAGACACAGAAAAGCCCTTATCTCGCTTAGCAAGTAAAAAGGGACATGCTGCACTTTTGACCAGATAATCCCCATGAAAATCGGAGCAATTGCTTTCATGGACCTCCTAACAAGTAGAGCTCAGTACTTTTTTAGACATGATCGAACCAATTAATTTTAGCTCCCATAAAAATGTGGAGGAAATATTGCACGCATATTCAGCACAAAGGGGAAGTTCATCGTCTCGTGCCTTGTGGACAGTGCTTAAAAAAACTGACAAGAGGATATAAACATTACTTTGGGAAATTATTCACCTCAAAAGTCATCATATCGAACAAAGAGATCTCCCCCCTGATGCCGATATTAGCTAAGAATCGTCCTTTGACAGTGCAAAGCACGGAACTGCATCTTCAGGATTTGCACATGTATCATTGGTCATCAAATTCCCACCAGGTGGTAGCCATAACTGTGGTACTACACCAGTTGTAGCCTGCGAAAAGAAGAATCAATGTAGTTAACAATATGCCAAACAACAAAAGAATATGCCCTTTTTTTTGTGTGTTTTTTTTTTTTTTTTTTTTTTGGGGATGGGGAGATTCCAGATTCCTTACCCTGCCCGTTAAGTTTTGATCACTTTCTTCCCATTTCCAGAGCTTGTGTACAGCGTTCGATGATAATGCCAGAATGGCACGACCTGAGTTTGTATAGCTTAATCTTGGGACCTGTTTCGTTTTACCAGCTTCAGTGGCGGCAATCAAATGTAATACCGAAAGTTAAAATAAAATGCAGAAGAAAGATGCCAGAGAATTGGGCACTAATTGATAGATGCAGAAATCCATGCAAAGAGACACTTGGTGACGCTGCCTGCATATTTATCAGCATAGGCGCACGCGTGCACACACATATTTATATATACAGACTGTATGTTTACATATGAATAGAGCATATGATACACATGACATCTAAACCCAGTTGAAACAGTTACCAAAAGAAAAGTAGAACCTTGACTTAAACCGTCTAGCTGTCTTTTTATTCTTTTGCCTCTAGTGTTTTGTGTACTTAGATTTAGCAGGTAAATTTCCACTCAAAGCTTCTGGGAACTGACAAGCTCAAAATAGCTCAATTCACAAGCTTAGCATTCCCCACAAGCATCAAAGTGGTGCAAAATGATATACTTTGCATGCCCTGTATAAAGCCAAATTCATCCCGTGAAGAATCTGTGTCTTTTACCACATGTAACTGCATGAAAGTCCACAGAAAAATCTATATTCCAAGCAAAGGATAAAAAAGTCTCGTTATGCAAATATACCATTACATTCTAAATCAGGAATCATCCATCTTGCTATTCAACGTTATTGTAAAATTCATGACCTCCACAGCCAACATAACTCAAGCACAATTGCCATGCCATAATCACAGATTTATTAATGTTGATCTTATCCTTTCCTGTTTGTATAGTTGAAACAATCGGTCAACTATAAAATGCCAAATGAAGATATGACAAAGTCCTTGAGTGCCAAGGTTTAAGAGATAAATCATTGGACCACATGTGAATAAAACTAGTAAAGCAAGTGCATTAAATGCGACCCCCATTCAAATTTGTGCTTATCTAGTAGAAACATGACAGATTAATGTGGAAAAGAAATGCTGCATAAGAATGTCCTAATCTGGCAATCATTTACCCTCATAGCCTTATCAGGCAGCCTTATGGACCGGCATTGTGATGGTTCATTGATTTCTGTCGGTTTCCAATTTCGTGATTCGTCTCTTAAGTCATCAGCAATTCCGAGCCTCACATCAGCCATGCTCTCACTGTCCTGTAGAAATCAAAAGAGAGGATGTCATTGAAAGACGTCCAATAAACATGCACATACAAATGCAATTATGGCATCATTTAAGTAATAAAATAAGCAACAAATAAAGCTCCTTAAAAAAATTTAACGACCTAATGCAGTAATGATACCACTTACCATACCTACCATTGCCGCCTGATGGTTTTCTAGTTTTATGTGCCAGTGTGTGTAGATGTGTGAGGAAAGGGGAAAATATTGAGTGATTTCACAGCCCCGCGTCAGCTGATGGGGCGAGCATTTTTTCCTTGATATCCACTTTAAAAAAGTTTACGTGTCTTGAATTAAATTAAAAAATATTGATGTGGAGTTTCTTTGTGTGGTGGAACTGTTTCCTCTAGCTTCATCTTCCTCGTTCGTCCAAAGCCAGCCACTTGACCTCGGACGAGCTGGCATAGCCAGTGATGCGTCAGTGACGCTGCTGGCTCTTCAGATCTGGCCGACCATGGCCATCGACATCACTCGTCTAGGTGATGCCGCTGGCTCTCCCAATTTGGCCGTCCATGGTCGAACCTGGCGTCATGGCCGCGAACCTGGCTCTGCCAGATCTGGCCGTCCATGGTCGTCGGCGCGGCTCATCCCGGTGATGCTGTTGAGAAGTTTGTAAAAGATGTTTCTTTTTCTTTTTGTTACCCGCCATTCCTTGCTTCTTCTCTTTTTTTTTTTTTTTTTGTCTCCTTTCTTGTTACACGCTCTGTCCATGGCCGTCTGCAACTTTCAACCCCCTCTCTTAAGGCGATCTCTAACGGCGGTCATCGCTGCAACTCGAGGTCATGTCATGATCTTCGCCACGGCCTGATCTGGACGCTCGGCCCCCATTGCCATTGAGCCTCTAGATCTGAAGGTGATGGCCTTCTATGGCTGCCAAGCTCGACGTTGTGACCGAGATCTCAGCGGCTTCTCGTTGGTCATGGAGGAGTTGCCGAGCTCGAACCGTTTTAAGGCGGACGATATCTGGCGCGAAGTCGAGCTCGACCAGATTCGGAGGGGGCCATGGACGAGCTTGAAGCAAGTGAAGGCGGACCAGATCTGGTGCGGCGTCGAGGCCACGACTCGGCTAGACTTGGAGCTCGGCCTCCGGCGCGGTGGTGTTCAAGGGTGGCAGCCGGCTAGTCCGAGGTCCATGGCCGATGGAAAATCAAGGAATTTTTTTTTAATTCAAAATCCACAGAGATGTGTTAAAATATGACTGGATGTGAGGGGAAAATGGTCCCGACGTCAGCTGCTGCTGCTGATGTGAAAGAATGGACAAAGATTTATGAAAGTGGCAGCAAGGGAGCACAAGGATTTAAAAATAAATAAAAAAGGCTTTTATTATTCAGTGGATAATACAAACAAAGGAGGAGAGGTTTATTTTAGTTGGTGTACCATAAGCACAAATGACGACCATTTTATTTTTATGAATAATTTCTAATCACAAATGAATTTTTTTTTTTTATTCGATGGACGAAAAACTGAGCAAAGACATAGGCCTTAAAATTTTATGCAACGATTGGCGGGCACCGAGTAGACGGTGGAAAAATCTCTGCGAACGAGTGGCCAATAGGTAGAAAAGTTTTAATTTTTATTTATATTTCATAAATAGAAATGTAGAAAAATTTATTTCTTATTTATATTCCAACCTATTTCCTAAGGTAACTGTTGCCATCTTGTAAAGATAATTTTTATGGATTTGTCTACACAAAACTTTAGTGAAGTCTAGACATTTTGCCTAGTTTTTTTTTTTTTTTTTTTTTTGGTAGGATTTTTTAGACTTCTCTACCAAATGCACATCTAGAAATTGGATCAAACATTTTAATATTGCCATTGGAACCCCCCTATTACCCAGGCTTGCCCCCACAGCAGCATTACCGTAACCAAATATTGTGATTGCTTGTGGCGGTACAATATTCAAGACATTTAGAAAGTTCATCTCTATGAAGTCAATGTACTCTTGAAAAAGCTTACGTTCATGAGAGGTCCAGGAATGATTCTAGAAGCATCAAAAGGCCGATTGTCCACTATCCTTAGCAGCCTAATCCCATCAGCATTTGCTAAAACTTTGATACTATTGTCACTTGTTGAGACAGCTAATAGAATTCCTTCCTTGTTAAATCTAATACGAGGTGAAGCCTGCAATTTTAAGGAGTTAGTTTATTAGAAAGGTTCGCCTAATTCAATTAGAATAAATTAACAACAACGAATTACCGGCAATCCACTATCAACATCGATACTCGTGAGTAGATTACTATCATCCATATCCCAAAATTTGACCATGAACTCGTCACCAGCAGCCAAAAACCTATTTTTGGTGGTATCAAACTGCACAATTCCATCAGATCTCTTTCCAAGTCCATGATAGGTACACTTGACAGCCCCTTCACTTTCATTCCATTCAACCAAGTACGACTCTCCTTCTTTATTGGTCCCGCATGAGAACAACCTACAACAAAATAAAATTGCTAAAATAGGTTATTTCAGGTAGAAAGAAAGACACGGGATGAAATCAAGCTTGAAATGCAATGCTGATGGTCTGAACCTTGTTCCAGTAGCACTATATGCCATCATGGTAGAACAATGATCTGGAGCATCATAGTCAGCTCTTGACCTCATGTTGTCATGAAACCAAGTCTTAATTTTCCCATCTGTTGCTATTGAGATGATGAACTACACCAGAAAAATATTATATAATCAATTTCAATACCATGCACATATAGAGCACATCCACTTGAATTAATAAAACATAGCATCCTAGAATGATGAGATCTCATATAATATCTTTGTAATAAAGTGTACAAAGCCATTGATGTTCTAAAATAATTATAATGAAGAAAATAACATCACCAATTGTTGCTCCACTAAAACACAATAAATAGCCTTCTATTATAAATTTAACCAATCTTAACTGAAGGAGAAAATTAAGGGAGAACAAATGTCAAAAGCAAAAAGGAGAATTTTCCTTCTGAACACATAATTAAGCAGAAAGGTCATTATACTAAAGACCTTTACCAAGTTGTTAATGCTTAATAGCATTGCCTAAAAGAATCAAATTTGCAATTTAATCTTTGGACCGTGTCACCATTTTAACAAGCACATTCGAATCAAGACAGGTTAAAATTGGAAGACTTGCAAAATTTGGAATGAACAAGGTCCATTAAAACATAGATTCACACTTCTCATACAAATTGAACCAAATTTTTTGAGCTAACCAAGTTTTAGAAAATAGAAGTCCACTGTATAGTCAAGGGTATAGCCGATTGGCCATGCTTGCAATGTGTCCTTGTTAGTACACCAAATAACCAGGTACCTGAATATTTTCTTTGTTGTGTGGAAAAATGGAATACACGGGTGCCTCATGACCCTCAAAGGTCTGTTGCTTAGCCCCAGTCACTGCATCCCATACCTGCATAACTACTAGCCTGGTTAAAAGGGCTCAAACAGTAGAGCATTGCAACACCGAGGAAAACAATTAGAATATACCTTGATCAACCTGTCATCTCCACAGGTCACAACGCATAACTGTTTGTTTGGATTTGAAAAGGCAAGATCATTAACACTTCTAACATGAGCCTCAATCTGTATCAGACATTAGTTTAGGTGGCAATTGTCAGCAGAACTAAGAAGCTTAATTTTTTTCTCCTTGTTTAGCAACAAACCTCAAGGTGGTTCCTTAGGTCATCACCACCATGATGTGAGTGGATGTGCACCATGTGTTTGGAATAAGCAACACCTAAAGTGAATACCACAAATCATTAGTAATAGCAACATATGGACACTTCTTCCTAAAAATATTGCAATGAAGTCTAGTTCTCAGCACTTTAGTTTTTTCATCAATTTGCAAGTATGTATTGCCCAATTTCTTAAGTTGATATACATGTAGAAGTGATATATGTACATACCAAAAAGGATTCCATCAGGACTCCACATTACACGGTTAACGGATGCTGTATAGTCATTGGCCAGAGAAGCCTATAAAGAATCAAAACCCTTAATCACTTGTCCCAAAAACAAGATGCCATGATTTTATTTAGAATTGAACTTCTATACCTGCAGCACCATTGAACATGTTCCCAAATCCCAAATCTTGAATTTTCTCAAAGCAATCCTCGCACCGCTGCCTACTTCCCATACCATAACATTGCCCGTATTTGTTCCCACTGAAAATTATTGAAGCAGAAAATTTGAAGAATCATAGCCCATGGTTTAAAATAGCTGAAGCTAGCATCAAAAGAACAACAAAAAGCAATCTTCCAAGCACCAAAGCACAAACTTATGGCCTCTAATGAGAACAAGTATATCCAACTAAAGAAAAGCACGAAACATGTTCTTCGTAGAGTAAGAAGGAAGTGCTAACCAAGCAGCAGAATTTGTTGCACTGGATGGAAATCCATACTCTTAACAGCTGAACCTTGACTTAGGGTAATGACTACATTTTTGGGCAAGTCATCTGAAGAATAAGAACTCTGACCGAGGCTCTGGCAGTCGTATGTGGTAGGCAGAATTTTTATTGGCAAATTATTCACCTAATAGAAGGTTATAAAGATTACAAAACCAGTGAGTCCTTTAGAAAATTGAGTAAAACCATGGCACTCAAAAAGATGCAAAAACTCATATGAGAGCCACTCTTTTACTAGCATACATAAGCACAATGCATGCATGATGGGAGAAGATGTAATCAACACCTACCCAGTCCACACTTCTCATTAATGCTACCAAAATTGACACGGACTATTTAGATGACAATACCAAACACGAAAAACACCAACACAACCCACTATGACACATCACCAAACGTTTAGTCAAGTGGTCGACAAGATATTTACATGTTTTTGTCTAATTCAATGGTCTGACATGTCTAATAGAAGTCATGATGAATTGACATAGTCACGGACACAATTAAGACAAGCGGACACAAATTCACTACCTTAGCCCATTTACTCCTTTTTCTCTCCATCAGACTTTCTTGTAATCCTTCCAATCCTCAATTGTTTCATTAGGTTAACATCATGAGAGTTAAGGGTATCTAGAAACCTCAAAACCAAAAGTTCCTCCTTGTTGAGTGGTCTTGGGATTATCTCACCCCAAAAATTAGCTTAAAATATGAGACTTTCCCTCACAGTTATAAACTAACCAACTTCGCCTTCCACAACCAATGTGGGATTACCCCCACACTCCTGAAGATTTTCAATGCATGATCATATGCCGCAACAACACAAAAGTGAGTGCGCTTTCAGAAGGTTTTCATTTAATAGCATGCAAAGAAAGATAATAAAGAAAGATAAACACCACAAAAAAAAAAAATGGCCGATATATTCTAGCTTCACTTTATAATTAAGGAAAACTGAAAATCCCTACTTCCATGAACAAAAGACTTAAAATAGCAAGAAGTACATGTAACAAGTATGATAGATCTAGTTACGAATATTGAGAAAAGCATTCCATACATAATAGATAATTGATCACTCATAAAATACTTCTCTTTGTAGATGGAACCATCCTTTAATAAATGAAGAATGATAAAGAAAAAGCAAGATGAAACAAGTACTTCATTTGAGATTCCAAAAGGTCTTGATCTCTTCAAACCATGTTTAGAATCTGCTATTTGGTAGTCCATGGCTGAGTTGTTGGCAGGAGGAGTCTTTGGACACTTTAAGAGAACTGTATCGCAAGACAAAAAGTAAATAGAATGCCCAACTAATAGCTTGAACTTTTGGAAAATACAAAATCAAGTTCCACAACTTCAATAAAATGTGTTATAAAAAGGTTTGAGAGACATTCAAGCCAATCAAAAAGAGTGAGTTTCTTGAGAAAGTTTAGTTGAGAAAGATTCAGCAATTATGGGATTTGGTAGGTGATACCTAGAGTTAGTACTCGAGAGCGCAATTCTGATAGTTTTTGATGCATGTCTAAATCATGATTGTGTTGCAAAACCAATTGGCCATTATTACTAGGTAGCCCTTCCGGATCTTTCCATCCCAAAGCTTTCAGCCCTTGGAGTTCTGCCACTATTCCTCGGACATCAAACAATTCAATTATAGGAGTTCCACTAATGTCCAACATCCACAAGTTTTGCATATTCCCAATGCTTTTAGGTAATTCTTCAATTGCCGTATAATTCAAATGCAGCTCAATCAATGATGTTAACTTTCCAATCGAGTCTGGGATTTGTCTCAGTGAGCGGCATCTCAACAATAACAACTTCCTTAGAGACATAAGGGAGCCTATGGAGTCTGGAAGTAGAGCAAGTTGTTGGCATCCTGTTAGGTCAAGCTCAATTAGAGATGCTAAATCACCTATTGAGCTAGGTATGCGGGCTAACGATGCACAATAAGAGGCATCTAGAATATTGAGCTTCTTTAAAGATCCAATGGATTCAGGTAATTCTTCAATGATCATAGATTTCAAATGCAGCATTTTCAATGAAGTCAACTTTCCGATCAAGTCTGGGATTTGTCTCAACGAGTAGCATTTTGACAATGACAACCATGATAGAGACACAAGAGAGCCTATGGAGTCTGGAAGTTGAGTAAGTTTTTGGCAATTTCCTAGGTCAAGGTGAGACAGAGACTCTAAATCGCCTATTGAGTTGGGTATGTGAGTTAACAATGCACAATAAGAGACATCTAGAGTCTCGAGCTTCTTTAGAGATCCTATGGATTCAGGTAATTCTTCAATGGCCATAGATTTCAAACACAGCTCGGTCAATGATGTCAACTTTTCGATCAAGTCTGGGATTTGTCTCAACGAACAGCATTCCGACAATGACAACTCCGAAAGAGACACGAGAGAGCCTATTGAGTCTGGAAGTTGAGTAAGCTTTTGGCAATTTCCCAGGTCAAGGCGAGACAGAGATTCTAAATCGCCTATTGAGTTGGGTATGCGGGCTAACGATACATAATAAGAGGCATCTAGAGTCTTGAGCTTCTTTAGAGATCCAATGGATTCAGGTAATTCTTTGATGGCCATAGATTTCAAACACAGCTCGGTCAATGATGTCAACTTTTCGATCAAGTTTGGGATTTGTCTCAACGAGCAGCATCCCGACAATGACAACCACGATAGAGACACGAGAGAGCCTATGGAGTCTGGAAGTTGAGTAAGTTTTTGGCAATTTCCCAGGTCAAGGCGAGATAGAGACTCTAAATCGCCTATTGAGTCGGGTATGCGGGCTAACGATGCACAATAAGAGGCATCTAGAGTCTTGAGCTTCTTTAGAGATCCTATGAATTCAGGTAATTCTTCAATGGCCATAGTATTCAAATGTAGCTCGGTCAATGACGTCAACTTTTCAATCAAGTTTGGGATTTGTCTCAATGAGCAGCATCCTGATAATGACAACCATGATAGAGACACGAGAGAGCTTATGGAGTTTGGAAGTTGAGTAAGTTTTTGGCAATTTTCCAGGTCAAGGCGAGACAGAGACTCTAAATCGCCTATTGAGTTGGGTATGCGAGCTAACAATGCACAATAAGAGACATCTAGAGTCTCGAGCTTCTTTAGAGATCCTATGGATTCAGGTAATTCTTCAATGGCCATAGATTTCAAACACAGCTCGGTCAATGATGTCAACTTTTCGATCAAGTCTGGGATTTGTCTCAACGAGCTGTATCTTGACAATGACAACCATGATAGAGACACAAGAGAGCCTATGGAGTCTGGAAGTTGAGTAAGTATTTGGCAATTTCCCAGGTCAAGGTAAGACAGAGACTCTAAATGGCCTATTGAGTCGGGTATGCGGGCTAACGATGCACAATAAGAGACATCTAGAGTCTCGAGCTTCTTTAGAGATCCAATGGATTCGGGTAATTCTTCAATGGCCATAGTATTCAAATGCAGCTCGGTCAATGATGTCAACTTTCCGATCAAGTCTGGGATTTGTCTCAATGAGCGGCAATCCGACAATGACAACCACGATAGAGACACGAGAGAGCCTATGGAGTCTGGAAGTTGAGTAAGTTTTTGGCAATTTCCTAGGTCAAGGTAAGACAGAGACTCTAAATCGCCTATTGAGTTGGGTATGCGGGCTAACGATGCACAATCAGAAGCATCTAGAGTCTCGAGCTTCTTTAGAGATCCTATGGATTCAGGTAATTCTTCAATGGCCATAGATGTCAAATGCAGCTCGATCAATGATGTCAACTTTTCGATCAAGTCTGGGATTTGTCTCAACGAGCAGCATCCTGACAATGACAACCATGATAGAGACACAAGAGAGCCTATGGAGTTTGGAAGTTGAATAAGTTTTTGGCAATTTCCTAGGTCAAGGTGAGACAGAGACTCTAAATTGCCTATTGAGTTGGGTATGCGGGCTAACGATGCACAATAAGAGACATCTAGAGTCTTGAGCTTCTTTAGAGATCCAATGGATTCGGGTAATTCTTCAATGGACATAGTATTCAAATGCAGCTCGGTCAATGATGTCAACTTTTCGATCAAGTCTGGGATTTGTCTCAACGAGCGGCATCCCGACAATGACAACCATGATAGAGACATGAGAGAGCCTATGGAGTCTGGAAGTTGAGCAAGTCTTTGGCAATTTGTTAGGTCAAGGCAAGATAAAGATGCTAAATCGCCTATTGAGTTGGGTATGTGGGCTAACGATGCACAATAAGAGGCATCTAGAGTCTTGAGCTTCTTTAATGATCTAGTGGATTCAGGTAATTCTTCAATGGCCGTAGATTTCAAAACACGGCTCGGTCAATGATGTCAACTTTTCGATAAAGGCGGGATTTGTCTCAACGAGTGGCATCCCGACAACAGCAACTGTGGTAGAGACACAAGGGAGCCTATGGAGTCTGGAAGTTGAGCAAGTTTTTGGCAATTTGTTAGGTCAAGGCGAGATAGAGATGCTAAATCGCCTATTGAGTTGGGTATGCAGGCTAACGATGCACAATAAGAGGCATTCAGAGTCTCGAGCTTCTGTAAAGATCCAATGGATGTAGGTAATTCTTCAATGGCCGTAGAATTCAAATGCATCTCAATTAATGATGTCAACTTTCCAATCGAAGCTGGGATTCGTCTCAACGAGTGGCATCCCGACAAATGACAACCATGATAGAGACACGAGGGAGCCTATGGAGTCGGAAGTTGAGCAAGTTTTTGGCAATTTGTTAAGTCAAGGCGAGATAGAGATCTAAATCGCCTATTGAGTCGGGTATGCGGGCTAACGATTCACAATAAGAGACATCTAGAGTCTTGAGCTTCTGTAAAGATCCAATGGATGTAGGTAATTCTTCAATGGCCGTAGAATCCAAATGCAGCTCAATTAATGATGTCAACTTTCCAATCGAAGCTGGGATTCGTCTCAACGAGTGGCATCCTGACAACAACAACTGCGATAGAGACATGAGGGAGCCTATGGAGTCTGGAAGTTGAGCAAGTTTTTCGCAATTTGTTAGGTCAAGGTGAGATAGAGATGCTAAATCGCCTATTAAGTTGGGTATGCAGGCTAACGATGCACAATAAGAGGCCTTTAGAGTCTTGAGCTTCTTTAATGATCCAATGGATTCAGGTAATTCTTCAAATCCTGTCCTTGATAGGTTTAGTTGAGTTAACGACATAAGGGAGCCCAAGGATTTTGGAAGTTGAGCAAGCTGTCTACAACTTGAGGCATTTAGAGTCTCCAGCTTCATCAAACAACCTCTTGAAATAGGAATCTGTTGTATATTAGTTTTAGTTATGAGAAGCTTCCTCAATTCTTTCATTTTACCTACTCCTAGCGGTAACTCCTTCAAATTTTGACAATATTGACATTCAAGGAGACGAGGGTCTTGATGTTCTCGATGGAAGGATGAATCTCTTCACAGTCACAACTGTTAAGTATCAAAATCTCCAAGCTCTTGCAAGCAGACAAGTCGAGAGTTGTTCTCAAAGAACAATTAGAAAGGTTGAGAACTTTGAGCTCGGTTGCCATCTGAAAGAAAGAGAGATTACCACTTTGAGATTGGACAAGAAAAAAAATACCCATGCTCCCTACTCCTACACAGCTATCTTATTTAATTTTAAATGTTTCTTTTCTGTAGCATATTCGCTATGCTGGCATATAAATGTTTTTAAGCATATCATTGCAAAGAGAATATTAGGGCTGTATGAGTGCTAACTACAATTTTTTGCAAATAAAATTTCTTAGAAAATATCATATTTAGTTTTTCGAAGTTATGACTATGATGTTGTTTATTGAATAGAGATACACAAATTTTATTATCAAATTAGAAATGACAAAGTCATGCATTCATTTGGTGCCATGTTTTCCTTCAATAGTATGAAATTAAAGAGAAATGGTCACTTTAATTATGAAAAACAATTATTAAATGCTATATGTAGAAGATATAAAAAGGTGCTGTATTAAAAATATTTAAATTCCATCTCAAGGATAATTTTATTACTCATAGAACACTACTACTTTATATATGTGTTGTACGGTGACTTCAACAATCAACAAAAATAATAAATAAATATTGTGTGGAACAAGTCAGAGCAGCTCACAAATTATTTCCATTACTCTAAAAGTAACAATGAATTTATAATTTTAGTATGAATGTAAAACACAAGTCACTATGAGGGTTTTTGTTTCTCCATGAAAGAAGATCCATATATACATACAACAACAATTGTTAAAAAGACATACTTTTGCATGGTGAGAAATTAACTAGAAACCATATACCATTTAGATTAAAAGTAACATGGGCACAGTATTGTAATTATATTTTTGATAGATGTTAATTAATACAATTAAAAAAGTTTTTGTTAGTAGGTCTGATGTTAAGCATGACTAGTTGTTAAAATATTAATAGGCAAAAGCTTCTGACATATTTAAGTGCCTATAATTCCTATTATGCTTAGAGGAAAATCCATAATATGAGAAAGGATTTTCATAAGAAATAAAGGAGAACTTGGTGCAATTGGGCCCATCGACAACACGTGATTATTTATAAGAGATATGCCTTCTCTACATTTTACCTTTAGTGGATTCCATCCTCTCCAATCCTCCAAAGTCCCAACGCATGACAAATCGAGCACGACTAATTTCTTCAGTGAAAGTTGGTCAATTCAAAATCCGGTTGATGATCCAATCCATCTTAATTGAGGAAGCAAAGCTGAAAATCTTAGTTGAGTTGAAAACAAGTTCTTAAATATCAGCTGTGCAGCTTGTCAAAGTGATGACCCGTCCACTCAAGCCATCTTGATTGAGGAAGCAAATTCTGAAAATTTCCATTGAGATTTGCACCATGTAGTTGAAGGAACCTCAAATTGGTCAACTCTTTAAATACTTCAGCTGTGCAGCTTCTCGTCCCATTAATTAAGTCAAGACAAAGGGCCTCAATCTTACTAGTGCCCTACAATTAGGCAACAACGTAAATCGTAGTTTTGAATAATGGATCGGAACCAACTATTAATGAGAAAAGATATATTCATTTCAAACATGTTGTCATACTATTATGATTTAAGCTTCTCATTTTTGACTTCATGACATTACAAGTTGTGGTAATCTATGTAAAAATGTGAAGCTCTAGAGGGTCTTCCCAAACTTTTCCTCTTTCAATTATGCCCTTCACAATTTGCAGCTTTTAAATTCCCAAAAGTCTCATCCTTTCAAAATTAATATATGCACACACCACTTCAAAATCTCGTGCCCTTTATATGGGAAATAACAAAACCCTAACTCATATCCTTTCTATGTGAAACAACATGTCTTTTATGGTTCAAAACTTCAAATGCATCTATCAAACTTACCATCAAAACATGCATCAATACTAAAGAATCCCAATTGTAGAATCACCATCTTTTTCTCTTGTACCTTGTTTCTCAATAGCAAAATGAAAACGAGAATTCCATCCCAAGAAGTACGCATGTTTACATTCCTTTCTTATCATGTAGTTCTTCAATGAGTGTTTTTCATTGTATGTGGAAGAAAACATAGCAAATGTTAAATATAGGATTTTCACTTCTCTTTTTATTGCTACATATGTTTGATGCTAACTTTTCATTTCATGTTGGTTTTGTTACAAAGAAATAATAGTCATCTAATTTTATGATCAATTTTGCCAATAGATTAATAAGATCTTGCTAAGAGACAGATCGGAAATGAAGAATAATTATCTTATGTTAAATTCTTACTTCTGTGCAAGCATATGGTTGTGAAATTGTTTAGTTTCATTACTATTTATCATTCTTTTATAAATTTCTAAAAATGTTGTAACTGAAATGTTATTTTATCATTCAAATGTAAACTTCGATGATTCTCTATATGAAAAAAAGGTCATGTATGTATCATTGAAATATTTAATTTTCCAAGTTTAATAAGCATCATGTTAAAAATTTTAGTTTGATAATATTTCAACATTAAATTTTTATAATTATGGTATTGAGAATATATCTTTGGATATATATTTTGTTGAGAATACATAGCTCTCAAATAGAATTATAAAGTACTATTAAAACATATCATTGCCAATATATATTATAATGTTGTAAACAAATCTACAATTTCACCTTTAAAAATTCTTTTATACACTTTTCATGGAAATTGTGACTTGGGAATTAATTTTCAGATTTGTCTATGTATACAGAGATATCATAATAACTATTCTTCCATGAAATTGTTGGGATCATGAATATTTGTTATCTTGATTACTTATTATATCATTGACATAGAAAATATGAAAAAATAGGTCAATAGTCGATAAATAGTGATTATGTTTTCTTGATAACTCATTATCACTTATTATGTTGAAAGTTACTTATAATATACTAATTAGCACAATATACTAATCGAATGAACTTCCATAGTGCGTCCCCTTCGATACATTATTTTACTATCTATTTGTATTCCTTAGTTACTTCCATTTGTCTTTCCACTTCTTTATTTTTATTTCTTAATGATACATACTTTTTTATCTAGCATCTTTTGCTTTTTTTCTTTGGCGACAACTTCTTTATAATGCAAGAAAAGAATGTTTAGATTCTCTATTTTTCAAGTGTTGTAGAATGTAATAGTAGCCAAAGTCTACTGTAGTAAAATGTAAATATTGTGATAAACTCAATATGATTAGACTACCTTTTGTGAAGGAGCTTTGAAAAAAAAAAAAAAAAAAAAAAAAATTACATGGATCGAAGAAGAATGTGAGATGGTGAGTTGCATGAGTGTGTTACGGGAATTTTTGCTTAGTCACCAATTATTTCACCATCCATTTGACACGTGTCCAGTTCATTCCTCAAACCAACCAAGAGACATAAATGGGAAGAGCTAGAGAGATATGGATCAAAGTGATAGAGCATTCCATTTGTATTTGATGGAGTTTCCTATAAGTTGATTCTAGATGTCTTTAGTGTTTTAGTTTAGATCATTAGTGTAAGTCCTTGACCACCTCTAATTATTGCAAATTGGTCAAATTTGAGACTAATAGAGAAGATCGAGATATTAAGATTAGAGTGCGAAGCAAAAGCTTAAAGTATTTTGAGTGTTAAAAATCTAAGTAAAGTATTTATGGCTTTATTAATTCTGTTTATTGGAAAATTTCTACTTCTTTTTTTTTTACTAACATCTTATTTTGAACCAAAGATCTTACCACATAATATATATTGTTTAGTTGTACACATATACTAAGCCTTAGTTACATATACATTATGTAGCAATGTATTATTACGCGCATTTAGATTATTAGAGCACGTTTCATTACAATAATGGCTATTATAGTCTATTACAATATTTATTTTGCTGAGATTTATATTAAAGTAATAGTTATTCCCATAAATTTTGTAAATTCATGTCTTAATTTTTTACCCAATCACTCTATCAATGTTCCTTGCCGAGAATAAATTTTATTAAAAAAAGATTTCTAATTATAACTTAGATTTATATTAATTATAACCATATTTATTTATAGTATATGAAGGCCACATCAGCAAATTGACCATGTTCATTAACGGTTGACTACAAAGGACTCGATTGCACAAACTGTGAAAGATAGAGAATGATATTGAGCAAAAAATAGAAAGGGGTTTAAATCTTACAAGTAGTATTACTTAGAGGGACTAAATCTATACTTTACCCAACTTGAAAAATCCAAGAATCGGGATAGCTAATCATCACTAATGAATGGTCTCATTCATCATAGCAAACTCATAAGAAGTCGCTACTCGTTAAAAGAAAAAAGAAAGAAAAGACCTTAAAAGAAATCAATATAAGAATCCAAACATCAAACCTGTGCATCCAACAAAAATGTGGGAAAGCATGGCCCCAACAATTTATAGACATTCGATTTTCTTTAAAAGTGCTCTATCGAACATTAATTTGTAGCTTTGTTTTTGCTTGAAGTTAGCAAAAGGAGATCATCCTCATCACAATTTTACTAGTTAAAAATATTAGTCATTAATAACCAAGAAATTGGTCTTCAATTTTTGTCCTAAAAGTCTGGCAAGAAGAGCACTTAATTGAAAGAGCTCTTTTGTTGGTACATGTAGCAAGTTTTGGGGACTCATGATTGACTATAATTATTATTTTAAACAAGAAAGAGAAGATGGGCTCACATTCGGTGATTCAGACAAGCAGAGAAAAACCCTTACCTTATTGCTGAGAAGCGCATCTACGCCATCCTCATATTTCCACAATCTGCTACGCTTTTGAGGCTTCTTTAGATTTTCTTGACGAATAATTTCCCTTCCAAGATCTCTCAGTTGATCATGCATCATTAGCTTGCCATCATCGGAAATTTTAATTAGGGACATAAGATTCAATACTTCAATCCCCTTTCCCGGGAAAAAACCACAGGCTTCCCACATGTAAGTCGGATTTTGTTTAGATGATCCAATAAAAAAACATGCAATATCCAAAAAAATCTGTTGGTCCTCAAAATCTAATGCATCGTAACTTATTCTCAACTTCTCTTGCACTTTCTTATTAGGCACTTTCTTTAATTTTTTTGATGTAGCTTTCCATGCGTCTTTTGTCTTTCCACATAAGAATGAACCAATAACTTCAAGAGCTAAAGGAAGCCCCCCAGTAGTAGATACGATGTCACGAGAGATAACCCCATAATCACTCGGAGGAGAATCCTTTCTAAATGCATGTCTACTAAATAAAACCAATGATTGATCCGAAAGCAACTCGTTGAGTTGATACTTGTGTCTCACCCTAGCCTTGTCAAGAATACTCTTGTCTCTAGTGGTGATTATGACTATACTTCCAGCTTTAAACCAACTACCGTCTCCGATCAAAGCATTCAAGTGAGTATTATCATCCACATCATCAAGAAGAATGAGTACTTTCTTACTTGTACTTCGAGATTTAAGGATATTGATTCCATAATCAACATTAGACACATCACACGAGTCTCCACTTATGTCAAAAATGAGCTGCTTTTGTATGCATTCAAGACCCTTGACCTTAGATGTTTCTCGAATATCTGCCACAAAGCTACGAGACTCATAATGATTACAAAGCTTGTTGTATAACACCTTAGCAAGTGTTGTCTTACCGATGCCGCCCATTCCATAAATTCCAATCATATTTGTATCACTAAAATTAGCATCTATGTAGCTCATAATATGTTCCACACGATCATCAATTCCCACCAATTGTTTGGGAACATTTAGCAAAAACAGCCCTTTTAACTCACTCATAACTTTTCTGACAACTATTTTAACTAATGTTCCTTCGTGCCTGTCAAATAACAATAAAAATTTCAATATATGATGGAAATATTTATATTCTTTTTCAAGTGAGATCTAGTTATGAGAAAGTAAACAATATTGTGGTGGAGAATAATGTACCCGTTATCAATTTTCTCCGACTCCAATCCTTTCAAGGAACTAACTTCTTTGAGTGTTTCTTCCCATTCCATCATTTCATCCATATTATTTTGTTGCGCATTGATAGCATCTCTCAATCTCCCTGTAAGATGCCGCATTTTTTAGGGTTCCACTTTGTAAAATATGGGCAACACTATTTGCCCTCTGTTTCTTTTGCACTTCAATATATGAGCCAGCTCGCGAAGGCACCATTTGCTAGAAGCGTAATCCTCTGAGATAATCGGGATGGAGATCTTAGGTTGCGTAATACTGCGGAGAAGTTCGGGTCCAATCTCCTCACCAACACGGAGCTCATTGTCATCTCTGAACACATGAATTCTTGAATCAACAAGGCTGGTGTAGAGATAATCAGTGAAACCTTTGCGAGTGTCCCTCCCTCTAAAGCTCAAGAACACTTCATAATCATTTCCTTCCGTCTTTTTGGTTCCGCCTTCATAATCACCTACAAGTGGAGAGGACGATGAGGAAGAAGCCCTGGAATTCGGATCTTCTGAATGAGTGGATTCATTTCTTTCCATCTCGAGAGCATTGGAGGAGCATAGCCTACAAAGGCAATAAAAGAGCTCGAGGAAGACGCCCCACATATCGAATCTTTTAGGCTCCGCCTTTGTAATCACCTACAAAGGCAGTAAAAGAGATTGATGGAGCAGAGCCTCAAAGGAAAGCAAGAAACAGAGATGAGAATATATGGAATCCCACAACTGGGAATTGCTGAAATCTCTGTCAAGGCTCATTTCGTAACTACATTCAAACAAAAATGAAGTCTAATTGACCAAAAAGGAGATTGATCGAGCAGAGTCTTGAAAAAAAAAAAGGTAGATTTCACAGTCCAGATCTCGGAATGCAGAAGTGTCTCTAAGAACTCAAATCGAAACTCATCAAAGGAAAATGGAGCAATCGATTACCTGAGAAGTGCTCAAACAACACAATCCACTCACTGCCGTGATCTCTGCCGGTTCTCAGCCTTCGACCTCGGATTAACTACACTCAACACTCTCTCCCGCGCTTGCTCGAACGATGCTGAGTTATTGCCGTCCAACCGTCCCAGACCCTTTTATCCACGAAAACAGAGCAGGACATTTGCTTCGTGGATTCTGCCCAAGTTGTCTCTTCAAGCGGACCCACGTCGCTCCTCCTCTCCACTTTGCTTGACCGCTACGAGGGTCAGCTGCTCAGAAACCGAAGCCCACGTGTGGCCCCCGCCTCGCATCTCGAGGATATCTTCGGCCACGCCGAATGTACCGAATTGCCCCCTTGAGCTCTGGCGCACGGTCCCAGCAAGTTCCCGTGTTCTCCCGACCGAGGCGACTTGGGGTTGGACTTTCGGAGCGATTTCTTTTGGCTTTTGAAAAAGGAGACGGGGACTATGCAACGCTCCTCGACAGCGCTAACTGAGGTGGCTCCATATTTTGGCCTTTTTCTCTGATGACTCATGAGGTGCATTACCTCTTTCAAAATAAAAGAGAATTTTGGTATGCAACCCTTTGATAAAAATTTAGGGTGCACTTAAAAATATAATAGATGTTTAACATATAAAAAATTAAAAATAAGTATATTCTTCAAGTTTATTTACAAAAAGAATTATATAATTATCTAGGTGACAATATTTAAATATTTTAAATCTTTTAAGTGATCTATGTTAAACAAAAGTTCGACTATGAGAGTTGCAAGGGAATAGAAAGTAAAAATTAGTATATGAAGACTAAGCACGCAATGTGTTTGGTTCATCGTATTTGTAAGCATAAACTCTATCGTATTTGGGAAGTCTTGCCTAATACTTTGCATTAGTGGAGAATTTGTTGATATGTGGATTTACGTACTTGATTTGTGCTTCGTCATTAATAAAAGGCTAGAAGTCAAGCCAAATAAATTGTTAAGATCTAAAATATATTCAACATTGTACTCTAATGGCTTAAACTAAACGATTGCACCAGTAATTTCAAGTCGAACCTTATGTGCTAACTCGACTTTCAAATAAATTGTGATTTACGGATTTATGTACCTAATTTGTGCTTCATCGTTGAGAAAAAGTTAGAAATTGAACTAGATGAATTGTTCAGATCTAAAATATATTCAACACCGTACTCCAATTACATAAAAGTAAGACGATTGCACAGGTCATTTCAAGTCGAACCTCATGTACTATAGCTGGACTTTCAACTTGACTCAGCTTGTTTTTTTCACGGATAAACTTAATTCATTTGTGAAAATAAGTTGCAAGTACGTGCCCGTTTAGATAAAATTGTAAAATAATTACTGAAAATTTTGAGTACTGAATTTCAAATATGGACCATTTTAAGTACTGAAAATGTTTTGACCAGAAAAAGAAAGTACTTAAAATGAAAGAAAATGTTGTTTGATAACAACTAATCACCGTGGCATTACGCGGAAGGTGCGGGGAACCTATGCACGTGCTTTCATCGAAATGTGAGATCCAGCACAACTTGATTATATAATCGGGGCTTTCGCTTTCCTTCGTCTCTTATGGCGAAGGCTTAATGGATAATATTTTTGCAAGAATATTCCGACAACACTAGAGGGCAAGCTGGGTTTTGTCGTTTTTTATCGGTTATTTATTTTTTGGAGAGCGTATATTTGTCACTGCCTTTGTCGTCATAATCACTTAATATCTTAGCCATTAGTATATGTATATTTCTTTAATAAAGAAGGCACCACAAATGAAGCAATCTTAAGGTATTGTACAACTTTTAAGCCATTTTGTTTTGTCGGCCATGTTAGAGCTGTTCTTTCTCTTAATATTTTATGATCCTATACATATTTTCTTCCTCGTGTTAATGAAAAAAAGGAGAAGAAAGACTCATGCTCGTTATAGTTTTTTTTATCATTAGTGACTGGATTTTACGAACCAACTATACTACAATATCATGACCTACACCAATTATATTGCTATATAATATTGCATCATAACCAATGTTTTAATTCTGTTTCTATGTAGAATCAATTTTGTTAAGATTTTTAATTTACAAACTTAAATTACATATTGTTTACCAAAAAAAAAACTTAAATTACATATGGAAAAAAAAATGAGATGTGATAAAATAGTGGATATCATAGTTCACAAGGATAGCAATTTACAGGTTACACATTTCGTTATGGAAGGAATAAACAAGTATATGCATAGAATAAAGATTAAAATCAAAGAGAAAAAAAAAATTTAAAGTTTAGGAAAGACTACGAAATGCAATTTTTTCACATCATAAAATTTATTTTTCTCTCCTAATGGTGCTTTTACAAATATGTGCGAGTGCTTCATTGCCAATTCCCTCCTTGAAAAAAAAAGTTGGAATCCACGGTGTAGTCAGGGCAAAAGAAATTTATAAGTCATTTATATTGCCCAGAAAAGACAAACTTTCGTTCAAAATTTCTTGAGGATCAAGAATTGTAGTAGCAAAGGATGAAATTAGTGAGGTCCTCGATTTTACTTGTATGGAAGGCAAAATAATTAGAGTGAATGAACCAAACTTCCATTATTAGGATAATATGGTGAAAATTTTTCTATATAGGTGGGGTTTCCTCCCGGATATATATGAATTAGTTAGTCAAATTATATAGACAAAAATTGTTGAAGCATAGAAAGATCGACCGGGGCTATTTGTGCAAAGCACGTAATGCTCAGTTCTCGCCATCTAACGGTCCAAGACTCCTCATGCTAATCGAACTGCTGTGAGGCATGCCGCCAAAAGAACAATCTTTGCATGCGTCGTTTCCGCAGCATTTAGCGGAAGGCGTGCGGAACCGAAAGAGCAAAAATACTCACGTGCGCACATGCAAGCACGTGCAACACTCACTTGCTCCTGCGGCTTTGATCAGAACTTGCGATCCAGCACGACTCCCCTTTATATTAATGAAAGTAAATTGACTTTTATATTTACGAAAAACGAAATAGAAAAGAAAACTAAGGAGCAATACTCACGGGCTCCAGCTGTGATTTCCAGCGATTCTCAGCAGTATACGAGGAAGGTGCATGGGGGTGCTTTCATTGAGATTTGGGATCCTCCAGCTTTGTCTTGACTTGGCTTGCCTTTTCTATTATAAACAGAATAGACAAAAGGAAACTAATGACCGACACTCACGTTGCTCCTGCTGCTAATGGACATGTCAATCGTGGGATTATATAGGATTTTGTTATTAAAGCCCATAGGACGCATTACTTTATCGATGGGAAAGTAACTCCGAAAATTAATCTCTTTTGAAATAATTTTCTCAAACAAGATTTCCCCACGCTACGTCATTTTTAAACATTATCCAATCTTTACCCTCCACTCAAATCACTTTTATCTCTCCCCTTAAGTTAATGGTTTTTAAGGCTTCATGTTGAATTGCTAACTTCCCCCTATTTTTCATTTATTTTCTGAAATATTTTTTAAGGTGTGGAAATTTGAAGAAAAGTGGAATATGCAACCCCAAAATATGTGTCGGTGATCATTTACGTCCATCTATAGTTCTTGAACTGTAAGTGAACGCAATTGAAGCTTCTCCTCAAGATCCAAGTAATTAATTAACAAAATGCATCACTATGACAAAACTTATGCTATAAATATTTAAAATATTTTGGTCCGTTCAATCCAATTTTTTTCGTGAGTGCTCAGATATCATCTCTACCTTGTTGATTCTTACAAGTATATCTTCACATGCCTTTTACAGTCCACTTTTAATTCCAACTAATGATTTTGAGACATACAAATCAATCTCCAATGTCGTTGAACCCACATGTTTTCTCCCAACCCTAACATCAAAACATAGACACACTTACTGTGTAGGGGCTAGCTTTTCGAGGCACAGAAAGAACTTGAGTTCTGTTTTATGTATTGCCCACACTTCTCGTTAATTGCGAACATGAATTTATTGAACATTTTGTCTCCCTCCTTTGCCTTCTCTTCTACGTGCTGCAGTGTCATCTCTTTATACGTGGCGAGAACTCCTTTCGGGCTGACCAAATTCCACTTTCCTCTAGTGAGTGCGTATATTACTCTTTGGTCTATCATGCTCAGGCCGTGAATTTCTTTCTTTCTTCACCGTTTTCTTCCTTTTTCTTTTTTTCTATTTTTGTTTTTTTTCCTTTCAAATAGTGTTCAATTACTTCCAGTTTTGACTAAGAAAAATCAACTTGCATACTTTCAGCATGATGTGCATCTTTAATAATGAAAAGAATTGGCCAGTTAATTCTCCCAAAAAATTGTTCAGAATATATTTCTCAATAACGAATATTTGCTCCTTCATTCTTACTGAAGCCATTGTGCTGCACATTTGATGTCTGGTCGAGCAAAGGAAATAAATGGATTAGGCTGAATTTCTAATTCCCGCGGGCTTAGTCTAATTAACTTGATTAAGCTCAAATCTCCTTGCACCAGCCCAATCAAAATGTAATTATATGTGGACTTACAATTAATCAATGAAGAATGCACCTAACATCAACATCCAATTTAACTAATTTTTTTAGGGGCCGGGGTTGATTTTAATTTTTCTATACAATAAATAACTAATTGGGTGATCAAAATTTAGGTGTCAACATCCATTGCTGATTATATTTCCTCACAACTATTGGTTTGGCTTGAAGATTTTGTTCCCTCTTGACGCATATGATGAGACAAGTTCATAGAGAGATGTTCATAGTTGTGACAATTTCTCGGCTTTTGATGTCGTTGAGATGACCCAGACATCAGTGAAATTATGAGTATGTAGTGCGACCATTCCATTCCTTGCTCATGTAATACAAAGTAGACGTACTTGTCTTGTCAGGTTAGGCATTCTTCTGCTAATGCAAATTATATTAATTTAGACCATAATTTCTCAGCTCCTGCCACCATTGTGCTGATATTTGCTGTGGATTAGCTGTTGGTTTTTGGAAATCAGTCTCCTTCTTACCCTCTACTTTCACATTTTCTTTACCGTACTTTTACTTTGTTGAATCAAGTTCTTCGAATTTCATAATTTTTCTAATCAAATTCCTCTACACAAAACCTGACCAATTCCAACTGGCATAACACATCAAATGATGTCGTTGTGTGACATGAACAAAAAATTTCCAATGTAGATATCCACTTTGGCATACACCTTAGCTAATTTTTATCCATGTCACATTCTAACATTGTCTATATTGGATAAATTTTTCCATACATGTCCACGTGGGCATTCATATATCTTATCCGCATCATACTAGGGTGTTGTTCAACGGTTACATCAGCTGAATTTGGTTGGATCTTGATTAGGAAATTTGTGAAAGTAAAAATAAAAATAAAAATAAAAAAATTGACTAGACAAGTTTAAGGCATGGGGACGTAATAAGAAGGAAAGGTGAAAGTATAGGGATGAAAACTACCCAAAAAAAAAACTTCTTTTTTGTCTTTTAAGCTTATGCTGGATCTTTACTCCATTGTGCTTACAAAGTTCTGGATTTCTTTTACTTGATTATGACATTTCTTTGGTGATTTGCAATAGGTCGACAGTGTGGCTTCTTGGACTTATTTTTATGTTGTTTTTCATACTCTGACACAAAATTATTTGCAGTGTCTCATCATGGTTATTCGGTCTAATGGTCCTATCACTCCCGCGTCAAATTTCTCGTGAGTCAAATGGTGACAAATGTAATAGCACCATCCAAGCATAAAATATCGAGTTTATGTATTAAACTCGAATGCTTACTGCTTACAAGTATAAGATGATCATAATAATATCAAAATGCTGATCTTTGACCTCAAACTTCTCCTATCTCTTGGATAAGATCGTGCATGGTCATATTTTACATTTCAAGTAATATTCTATCGGTTGTGATTATGCTCTATCAATGTAAATTTATAGTAAAATATTACCTTTCAACTAGAGTATGTATGAAAAATGTGCATAGTAACTTTTGCTTGATTCGTCAATCTTTCTTTTTTAAATTAAGTCAATATGATTTTCTCCTATGCTGGTGATGTGCCAAGGGTCTTCCTTTGATTTTATTGCATGGTTCAATGACGTTGCTAAAGATTTCAAGTACGGCACATACTTGCTTCGCCGCCACGACGGTCAGCTGCTCTGAAACCGAAGCCTAAGCGGGGTTCCCGCCTCGGATCTCGAGGATATCTTCTGCCACTCCGAATTGCCCCTCTACCCCACGTGGCGCGCGGACCGAGCGAGTTCCCTTGTTCTACTTCTCCCCGACCGAGGTATTGTGCAACTTTTTAGCCATGTTGCTTTGTTGGCAAAGTAAGAGCTGTTCTCTCTCTTAATATTCTTGATCCAATAAATATATTTTCCTCCTCATATTAATGAAATAAATAGAAAAGAAAGACTCATGCTTGTTATAGTTATTTATAATTAGTGATTGGATATTATGAACCAAATATACTGCACTATCATGACCTAGACCAATTATATTGCTATATAATATTGCATCATAACCAATTATTTTAATTTTTTTCGTTTCCTATTTAGAATCTATTTTGTTAGCATCTTTAATGTACTACCTCAAATACAAATGGAAATAAAAAAAAGTGATATAATAGTGGATATTGTAGTTCACAAGTATGGCAGTTTACCTGTTACTATTTCGTTTTGGAAGAAATAAGCAAGTTTATGCATATAATAAATATCAAATAGCAAAAAGAAAGCAAAATAAAATTTAGGGAAGACTATGATATGCAATTTCTTTCACATTATAAAGTTTTTTTTTCTCCTAATGTTGCTTTTACTAATTAGTGCATGTGATCAATGTATAAAACCGTCCTTGAAAAAAAAAAATTGGAACCTAGGATGTAAGCGGGGAAAAAGAAACTTTCTAAATTGTTTATGTCGTCTAGAGAAAAGATATATGTATGCTCAAAGTTTATTGAGGATCAAGAAGTGTAGCTGCAAACGACGAAATTAGTGAGGTCCTAAACTTTTATTGGCTTGAAAGGCAAAATATTTTGAGTGAATGAACCAACATTCCAAATAAATGAAATTTGTCCACCTTGCTAGGGTTTCCTCTTCATCCTAAGATATAATATGATTATCAGTGACTATTTGTGCAAAGTCCATAATGATGAAAACGTGTATTACAACTTTTATAATGTGTTTTAGTGAATTTCACCATCACAATACCTCTAAAGTTACAATAGTTTCAGGTGTTACAACTATAAAATATATTTTATCACACACAAAGATTGCAAAACTTTAGAATACCAATGTAGTCAGGATGGGAAAAAGAAATTTATTAGTCATTTATGTTGTGTGGAGGAAATATATATATGTTCGCCCACCTCTGTGATCTCCATTAATTCTCAGCCTTCGACGTTCGATACGCAACACTCTTTACTATGCGTGCTTGACAATGCCGGGCAACGTAGAACTGTGCAGAAGGTTTTTTTATTTAAAGCAAGCACGATCTTGACTTGACTCACCTTTTTTTTTTCTCAATAAAGATATAGAAAAGAAAACCAAAGGGCAATCATCGCACGCGTAATTTCCGCAGCATTTTGTGGAAGGTGCGCAGAACCCTCTTATGCAAGCGCTTCTTGACTTGACTTGCTTTTTTGTCTATTAATAAAAGAAAAGGAAAAGAAAACTAACCGGTATAGAAAAGAAAATCAAAGGGTAATCATCGCACGCGTAATTTCCGCTGCATTTTGTGGAAGGTGCATAGAACCCTCTTATGCAAGCGCTTCTTGACTTGACTTGCTTTTTTGTCTATTAATAAAAGAAAAGGAAAAGAAAACTAACTTATATAGAAAAGAAAACCAAAAGGCAATCATCGCACGCGTAATTTCCGCAGCATTTTGTGGAAGTGCGTAGAACCCTCTTATGCAAGCGCTATGCAAGCGCTTCTTGACTTGACTTGCTTTTTTATCTATTAATAAAAGAAAAGGAAAAGAAAACTAATCAGTATAGAAAAGAAAACCAGAGGGCAATCATCGCACGCATAATTTCCGCTGCATTTTGTGGAAGGTGCGTAGAACCCTCTTATGCAAGCGCTTCTTGACTTGACTTGCTTTTTTGTCTATTAATAAAAAAAAAAGAAAATAAAACTAACCAGCAAGACTCCCATGCTCCTAGTGCTAATAGACATGAGTCAATGTCATAAACATATTTGTTCAAAAAAAAAATTCTCAAAAACATATCATGACACAAATGTCGATAAGACACTTTTTTTTAAAATATTCGGATGAGGAAAGCTTATTGTTTTCAATCCAAAGCCTCCTCTTTTTCTCTCTTTCAAAAGAGATTCCTCCAAAAAAGCACACAATGCTGAGTTGTCATCCAATGATCCAAGACGCATGCAACGTAGAAAGAGTAATTATTGTACGCGTACTTTCCGCACCATTATCCGAAAGGTGCGTGTGCTTTTTTACTTGACTTGTTTATTTTATTATTTCTGCACCATTATCCGAAAGGTGCGTGTGCTTTTTGACTTGACTTGTTTTTTTTTCTTATTAATAAAAAAATAGATGCAAAAACAAACATCGATTCCGATGCTTCAAGTTGGTAAGCATATTCCCCACCAACTAATTCAATCAAAAAGCAAATTGCAAGAACTACTTTTTTCTCTCTTTGCAGGATTGATGTGCAGGATCGATGTCAAATCCGACCTAATATCACAAAGGTCCCTTACTCGCCCATGTTAGCGCCTAACAATCATCGCATGCATGTTGGCATATAATTTTAAAGAAGTGTCCTATTTTTTTAAGAAAATCAGAGACGGACCACCAAATTCATGCCTAGAGTCACATTGTTACACGTCATTTAAGGTCAATTAAAGATTCGATGTAGATAATTTACTAGACACTAGAATTGGGTGAGACTCTATATCCCAAGTATATTAGCAAATGTACTATATTAACAAGTCCAAAGAATCTACAATATATGCATATTGGATTATCATATGGGAAGGTTTGTTAGTCCTTGCTTGGCCAAGTTGGACAATTATGACGATTGTATTTGCACAATCAATAATTGATTTAGTTGAAGCATTGTACTAAATCCATCTCATTACGTAAACGAGATGATTATATTCGATCTTTCTTTTTCCTCCACGTACTCCCCCTCCTTTGTAGGTGGAATTGCAAGTTCATATTTGGGAATACATGTGAAGGCCATACTATTTTTTTTTGCACAAACCTTAAATAAACCAAACTTCCTAATTGGTATCTTGTGATAACATGTGAACGGTGAAATCCATAGATGTGAAATTTCTAGCGGTGAAGCGTTGATTGAAATTTGAGATTCAAACTGCGTAACTTGACTTGCTTTCCTGTGAGAACATGTGAACAGTGAAATCCATAGATGTGAAACTTCTAGCGGTGAAGCGTTGATTAAAATTTGAGATTCTACTTGCCTAACTTGACTTGCTTTTCTATTAATAAAAGAAAATAGAAACGAGCACAACTCGTACTCGTTAAAGTTGTCTGTAATTTAGTGATTAGTGATTGGATATTAAGAACCAACTAAACAATAATATGATGACTAAGACTTACCTTTTCTATTAATAAGAGATATGGAAAAGAAAATGCCGAAATAAATCTCTCTCGATTTTTAAAATTTCTCCATACTATATCATATCTAAAAATTATCTAGTCACCTTCTCCTCCCCTAAGTCATTTTTATCTCACTCCTTAAATAATTCTTATCTAAAGAAGGAAAAAAAATGTGATAATATGATTATCATTGAGGCCCCATAGTTTACTGGTTACGTGTTTCTCAGTGGAAGAAATAAACAATATATATAATCCAGTGAAGAATATGAATGTAACTTTTTCACATAGTAAAGTATATTCTTTTTTTCTTTTTTTCTTTTTTGCATAATGGTGCATTCAATAATTGGTGGGCTTTCTTGATGGATAAATTCCTTTGGGCAAAAAATTCAGTATCATTTATGTTGACCTGAGAAAAGATAAACATTCGTCCAAAGCTTTTTTGGAGGATCGAGACCTTTGACAACAAAGGATGGAATTAGTGAGGTCCTAGATTTTTACTTGCATGGAAGGCGAAATATTTAGAGTGAATGAACCAAACTTCCATTATCTGAATGAATATTGAAAATTTGTTCAACATAGATAGGGTTTCCTCTTCATCCGGAATTATATGTGAATGGGGTTGTCATTTGTTTAGATTGAAAATGTTCAAGTATTGAAAAAATCGATCCGCCTATATGTTCAAAGCCCATAATGCGCCATCCAAAGGCCCAAGACACATGCTGCACGGAGAGGATGATTATTGCACGCCCAATTTCCGCAGCATTATGCAGAAAGTGCGTATTCTCCACCAACTAATTTAATAACAAGCAGATTGCGATAGCGCCTAATGATGATGATATGATCATTAGCATATAGTTGGGAAGAAAAGACCTATTTTATCATAAAATCATAAGACGGCCATCAAATCATGCTTAGAGCCACCTCGTTACTGTTGTTTAATGACGATTGAAAATTAGAAGCGGACAATTTATCAAAGATGAGAATTGGAGGAAACTCTATATCCCAATTTGAATGGAGCTATAAGCATATTAGCTTATTTAGTATATTAAAAATTCTAGAGAACTTATAGTATATTGATATTGAATTATTGAGGCAATTAAAAATCGATTCATAGTGAATATATGAAGGTTTTTTTTTTCCTTGCCTGAGCAAGTTGGATTTGCACAATAGAACAATTATTTGAGTTATGGCCTTGTGTTAAATTGATCTCGTTATGTAAATGAGATGATTCTAATTGACCCTTCTTTTTCCTTTTCACAAATTAACAAGGCATTATTGTTGGCCCCATTTGGGTAGATGGAATCGTGAGTTCATATTTGGGAATAGATGTTAATAACATACCATCTTTGTTTAAACCTCTTGTGCTAATACGTGAACAATGAAATCCATAGATGTGAAACTTCTAGCAAGTACATGTGAAGTTTTAATTGAAATTTGAGATCCAGCATGCTTGATTTGACTTGCTTTTTTACTAATAAAAAAAACAAAAAAGAAAACTGACGACAAAACTTGTTAAAGTTGTTTAATTATTGATTGGATATTACCAACCTACTAAATGACAATATGATGACTTAGACTTGCCTTTTCTATTAATAAGAGAAATAAAAAAGAATACAAAGGATAATTCTTTGCCCCTGTAATTTCCACAGCATTGTGCAGGAGGTGCGTGAAACCATCCTACATAGGTGCTTCTTGACTTACTTTTTCCACTAATAAGAGAAATGAAAAAGAAAGCTGTCTGGCAAATGCTCCTGGTGCTAATATACATGAGCCAATCACAAAAAAAAAATCAGTCGTTGGATTATTATTTTCAATGCACAATCTAACCTTTTTCTTTCAAAAAGATTCATTCCCATAATAGATCTTCCTTGATTCTCAAACTTGATCTTTTCCTACCATATCATGACTAAAGATTATCTAGTTATCACCTCCTCACCCCAATCAGTTTTATCGCACTCCTTAAATTATTTTTGTTTTTGACATTTTACATTAATGGTATACTTTCGATGTCACGTTTAGAATTTCTCAACTAACGGATTATCCACGATCAAATGACTATCCATCAATCCTTTTTCCTTTTTATTTCATTTTGTTGAACCTCTTATTTCATGTTGACACTCTTTTTTTCTCTAACTTCTTGGTAAAGATTATCACTTGTTCTTCTATTTGTCATTAGTGATCGAATATTATGAACCAATGACATTACAATATCATGACTTTGACCAATTATTTTGGTTTTTTACTATTGTATCATCAGCCATCATTAGCAACTACTTTTTTATTTTCCTCAGTAGAATCTAAAAAAAATAAAATGAGATGTGATAATATGGGGGAAAATTATTTAAAAAATCTTAAACATATTATACTTGTGTCAATATCAGTCATAAACTTTTCAATTATACTAATTTAGTCTTAAACAATTTCACATTTTGCAAATTGAGTTCATTCGACCAATTTAGGTTGGAAATTACTAATGTAGACATTGGTCATCCTACATGACATGATTAGCATTTATATGAACTTTTTAAATAATTTTTAATATTTTTTTGAATTTGTATATAATTTTTTTAGTATTTTATTTTATTTTATTTTATTTATTGTTTTTGGATAGAGGGCTAGTAAGCATCACCCAGCTAAAAAAAATAAAGAAAAGAAAAAAACTAAAAACATTTTACATGCTCTTCGGTAGTCAATGGCAGTTGTTAATAGGAGTCTTGGGACGCTTTAAAATAGTTGTATCACAAGGCAAAAAGTAAATAGAATGTCAAATTAACAGCTTGAACTTGTGGAAACTACAAGATGAAATTTTACTACTCTGCATATAATAAAACCTCACATTATCCTAACTAATATTTTATATGTTCCAACAAAATACCATCCATATTGCAACTTCTCATAAACCTACATATGTGGCCATGGTAGCCATGAACTTGAAGTTGACATTGTAGAGCAGGTTCATGTTCCTGAATTATTTTGCGCAGTCAAACCTATTGGTCCAGCAGATGCTGAGGGGCGAGCTACCGAGGATGGATTTGCCATCCATCCAGCAAGAGATGTTGGAAGAGCGGCCGGAGGAGGCTGGGAGGGCTGTAATAAAGGATCTGGAAGGCACAAAAAAAAAACACACACACACACTAACGTGAGTTGCCAACATCTAAATGGAAAAATTACCGAGGAAATAGACTAACCATTCTCCTCCAGACTTACACCAAGAGCGGTCAATGGTAGGAAGGCCCCTGGTTTGGGGACGGCACCCATTAAAGGATTAGCAACAGGGGATGGCGCCCGAGCACCATTTGGTTGTCCACTAGTGTGGTCTCCAAATAGAGTCTTCATCTCAGGGTTAGGCCTAGGTTTCTTGCATAGCTGTGCTGCCAATTCAAACTTCCAGAAGCCATGAAACAGTCAGTATAACGATACTTTAGTCAAGAAAATACATACGGCAATAGGACAGCAAGGACCTTTGATTTATTAATGCGCGTAATCTTGAGTTCTTCAATGTGGGAAACTGAAGCTTACCACGAAACGGGGGGTTAGCCTCTATCAACTTCTTCATGAAAATACATAAGGCAATAGGACAGCAAGGACCTTTGATTTAGAGTTCTTCAATGTGGGAAACTGAAGCTTACCACGAAACGGGGGTTAGCCTCTATCAACTTCTTCAGTTCAGCCAACATCCGAGCTGACTTGGTATCACCACTTTGATAGTTGCTCATTCTCTCTGCAAGCAGGATATAAGTTTAATGCCAATGTGATGATAGCAAAAGACAAAAGGTCACTAGAGAAACTGTCGGTTACAAATTAAAAGATTCTGCAACGCAAGACCTCGTACCTAAAGTTCTCCAACGTCAGTAACTGCGTAATTTCCTTGAACAAATTCTCATTGAATGCAGCAAATACTTTCAAATCCTTGACCAAAATTTCCACAGCTTTAGCACGATCCCTCCTGCAATCATCAATAATGCAAGACCAACAGCCAAGAAAATTAAAATGCTTGTTGCTTAGTAAGCTAACACAGCCCAAAACAAGTCGAACCATCAATTGTCCAAAAACTTTCGATCTACTTGTCCAGAGCTTCGAGATACTTTCGAGATACTTCTGCTCTGAAAATCTTGAAGAAAATCTTCATGGAATATTTATTATTGTCTACTTTCGTGAACCCAGATAGATACTTTTCCACATCGTCCCACTCTCTGTTTGTGGCCAAATCCTCGAAGTACCTCATGTTGAAGTAGAACCCCGACTCCCGCTCCAATCTTTCAACAGCCCAAGGGGAAAACAAACATCAACTCAACAGATATCCTCACTATGCAATGCGACTTTTTGGCATAGTAGAGTGTGTGTGTGTGTGTGTGTTTTTTTTTTCCCAACGGTGCTTTTAATAATCGGAGGGCTTGCTTGATGGATCATTCCCTCCCAGAGAGAAAAATAAAAATTTGAAATCCCGGATGTAATCTAGGCAAAGAAAAGCTATGTTTTGTCATTTAAAATATCTAGACAAACTACAAATATTGGTTTAGAGTCTTTTGAGGATTAAGAAGTATAGCAAGAAAGGATGAAATTAGTGAGGTCCTGAACTTTTACCAGCTTGGAAGGCAAAATATGTAGAGTGAATGAACCAAATTTCCATTATTTCAAAGGAAAAATGGAAATCGATAGGTTTCCTCACCATCCTGAAATATATGCGAATGAAATAGTAATTTATCTAGATTAAAGAAAGATCGATGGCGGCCCGTATGTGGGAAGCCCATAATGAGCTCGGAATCTAGGGGGTCACACTCACCTATAATTGCAATTTGTACCGTGGTAAGCATTTTGAGACTTCTTTGACTTGGCTTCCAGTCAAAGATATATTGCATTCGCGTTTCCTTTAAACTAAAATGGACTATTTTCTTCCCATTCCCACCCAAGAGACTAATCGTTTATTGGTTTTCAAAATAATGATACATCAATTCAGCCGTAGAAATCACAATGCGCCACTCCAAAAACAAAATAAGTTATTTAAATCATATACACTTGTAATCACTGGTGTAGTTGGGTAGGGAACTATTATTCAATTTTCCGATAAAGTTGTTGTCTCATGAAAAATCGCTTTTGTTATGTATTTTAGTTTTCTTTTTCTTTTTTTTGTCGGAAAGTACATTCATTCCTTCAATCATAAAGGCTCTACTAGAGGAAGACAAATAAGTTTCTATACACAAAATATTTCAAATGGGCTGAAAGGGTAAGGATCATCAATTGGTAGGGAGGTTTCTATTTCAATGGGCACTAGTGAACTAATCCATAACTTGATTAGCCTCATAGGGACAATTGACAACTTTCACCTTTATCATGTCCCTAATATCTCATGGGCTTTCTTCTCAGCCCATAGTGCACTTCACAATTGAAAGGCAGTCACTAGATATCATAAAGAATAAATCTTTCTTCATGTGCAGGATAGATTCTACTGGTAAACACACACCACTCACTTTCACATGCTGGATTTTCTTCCTCTGCAAGAGCAGGAGGCATTCTTTTATGGCTAGGGCTCCCGTGTTTATTTGGTATGGAGCAGAAACTTGTGGTTATTTAATTTATTTAATTGAAACGAGTTCAATAAATCATTAGAGGCATTGACTTCAGGTTAGCTCAGTGCATCACAACTGTTATATCATGTGGGTCTCACGTAAGATGTACCAAAATTAACTGAGGTCTCGGTTTATTGATCCATGATTTCATATTTCAAAATTTATTTCTTTCGGATATGAGATGAGATCGGTCAAGACGCGCATTAAAAATTTGATCCAATTTTGCTGAAGATTTGGATCGTGGGAAATATCACTTCAGGGACCAAAGGAGAACAATCATGTCTAGTGTTAAATATGACTCGAGTTTGAGCGTTTGCTAAAGTACGAAATTTGGTGGACTCATGAAGGAATTACAAAAAGAGGAAATAAAATTAAAAGGAGAAAGTTTCCTCATCCAATCCACGCCAAAGGAGTTTGCGCGTGAAGTCTTCTGCTTGTGCAAGAATCCAAAAGTGGTGGTGGGCCCAGGTCAAACTTTCACCTGGGCACACATATAAAAATTGATATAATTTCCTTCTCTGGGTTTTGGGCGTGAGCGGCAGAAAGAAAGGGTTTTCTTTTTTCGGTGGATGGCCGCTGCACGTACATGCCGAGAGAAGGAATAAAAAGCCGCACGTCCGAAGCCGCAAGTCCTCCGCGTGAAGCTTTGAAGAGATACGTGAAGCCGTACGTAGAGCGTATTGTGTTAAGCTTGAACGCGCGGTAAATTTGTGCCGTGAATTTATACCAAGTAAGTTATTTATTTATAAACACTTTGGGTTTGGGATAAATTGGGGTTTGGGAAACACCGAGAGAGTGTTTGAGTGACTTGAGTATATAATCTCCTTATATCGCTTGATCTATAGTGAAATTCGCCGTTGCTCTCCCCGTGGACGTAGGTTTTTACGACTGAACCACGTAAATCTGGTGTCCGATTTATTTATTTTTTTATGTCTATATTATTATTCGATGCTCGCCCTATCGCAACATCTAGGATGCAAAAAGTATTATTCCCTTCGCCCAAGTGCATGCTTCTAAATAATGTGAAAATTTTTATACATAGACATGCCCAGTCATTAATGTACGAATTTGGATACACCAGTCAAATTAAGGTTGATAATTTTTAATAAAAGTAAGCAATTTAACACATTGATAATCCATCAAAATAAATGTTGGATGATTATTAATGTAGTTGGTAATTTTATAGTATACTTTTCAAATCCTATTGGTAAGTTTCTAACATATAACAGGCCAGGCAACTTGTCAATCTTTTTTCCCTTTTTTTCATCGACGGGGCGTGACGGTCCCCAACAATGTCAAGATTCAAGAACGTTGGAAATTGATGGTGGAGAAGGCGACGAGGGCCAGATGCATACCGGGGAAGCAAGAGGGAGTAAAAAGAAAGAAATGGAAAAGGAAAAAAGAAAAGGAGTATTTTTCCTTTTTTTTAAATTGAGTTTGCATGATTTTCGTTCTGTATGCTGCCATGTCAGCAATTATGTTAAATAAACATGTCAGGGAAAAAACGCATGACCCGGCAATAATAGTGGAGACACCACATTAAACTAATTCAAGAATTTAATATTTGATTACATAAAAAGAAAGTTCAGGCACTCAATTACTTATCGAGCAACAATTCAAACCCTTATCATGTTTTTCTTGTTAAAAAATATTTTTTATTTATTTCACTAATGATGGAGCACAATCCTTTAATTATGATCCCATCATTTCTTGGAAACCTAGCATTGTAGAGATGGGATAAAGTTAAAAAAAAAAATTAATTGGATCATGTAAGTCTCACATATAAGGCTCATGTAAGATTCATATGAGCAATGGTTATGATAAATGCGATTTATTGGATATGGATGCAAGCAAATACTCACTCCCCCTTCCCCATGGCATTGCAAGAGGGGAGAAATGAAGTTTCAAAAAAGTGAGTTTCAGCAGTTTCGAACTTAATTGTAGATAAGTTTTGGAGGGTCAGATAATGCTGGTGTTTGGAATAATAATTTCCGTCCCCAATTCAAAAGGCTTTTCCTGTGGCAGCTTCAACTATGAAAATGTGTATTGCATATAATGTATTTAACAAATACATCACAGTTGTAGCACCTTCAAAGTTGCAATAGTTTTTAAAAAGCTGTCTCCTCCAACTTTTAGATGCGACAACTATAAAGTATGTTTAGAAGAATGTCTATTTAAGATGCTACATCCATAATTGTCGAGGGTTGAACCTGCTATATATGAATCAAATCAAGACACTCTTGGATTGCACTTCTGGCTTCTCCCCTCATTTCGCCGTTCCGGCTTTTCCATTCGTTTAAAGCACGATAATAATAGACTAGGCTCATGTGACAGAGATAATAACCTTCAGTGGCAGATATTGTAGTACAAAAGTAAGGGTGATCGGAATACAGACGACATAAAAAAAAAGGCTCGTTCACATGCTCCTATCTGCTGGTGTTCATGCTATTAAACACACCATAGAAGCTCGAGGTATAACCGACTTTGGTCCCAAGTGGAACTGTCCGAGAATAATCCCAACAGGACTAGTCATTCTGTCCGTAACCGCAGTTTTACACTGCATCATCCTTAATAAGATGGAACTTAATTCTGAAAGGGCGTAGTTTAATAAGCAAAACATCGAGAATTGACCGTGGGGAAGTTTATATTGTCATCCAAGGTCTTGAGTGCTGTTGCACTGAAATGGCCATCATAGTAGGAGTGCAAGAGGAAGATGAAGTTAATGCTTTTCCGGGGAAAGAACAGGAAAGGGGAACCTGCTAACAAGTGCTCTTTACACAAATTGAAAAGAACAAATAAAATAAATAAAGAAGTACTTTCAACATAACGCAGAAGGAACAAGAAAAGAAGCCACCTAAGAAAACTAAACCCTGTTCCTCTGGTCCTTTAGTTAGCGAACAAGAAAAGAAGCCACCTAAGAAAACTAAACCCTGTTCCTTTGGGCCTTTAGCCTGCTAACTAAAATCAGATACCTGCCTCCATCTCGAATATACATAGCCTTCTACGTGACACCCTAATCTCATGTCCTTCTTTTTTCATTTTCAGTCAGCCTAAATGAATATAATGAAAACAAACTATTGCCACAAGACTGGAGCAGAAGTCGATTAGGATGCTAATTGTACCACTTTAAGATAGACTGTACTGAACTACATCCAGAGGAAGTACCCTAAGGCTGTAAAATCTACCCTCTGTAGCATCCCTCAAAACTTGAATCAAGTGCGGAGAAGGAAAGCCAAGAGTCAGTTTAAACACCCGAGAGTCAATACTTTAAATGGAAAAGCCTACAATTCCATTGGCTTCCAAAGTGGGGACCATTCGAGAAGCAGGTATAGTCTGCGAATTCATCACACATGCCAGCTCAAGTCTCATTATATTGCGCGAGGACTCACCTCTTTGAAACCTTATGCATGAATTTCTAACTAAATGGTGCATTTACTCTACAAAGGACTAAGTGATGCACTACTACAGGACAACTTTAATATGCTTAGATGACAAAACTTGATTGTGCTGCTAATTGTCGGCATTGACTTAGATAATCTAACATCAAATTCTTCAATTTCTCTCAGTTTTGAGTTTCCAGCACTACTCAAATGCTAGCCTCAACCCATTATGCAAATCAAATTCAATAAACACACAGAAGCTCAGCAGTGACCTATTCACATCATCCATGTAGAAATTATATCTCTCCATTTCTTCAATGAATGGATCCAAGATCACTAGGGTTTTATTATTCCAAATCCAAGGCACCTCCAACACATATTCACTTCTCCAATATCATAAATATTTTTTCCTAAAACAAGTACATACAGTTGACAGGAAGTAGCACTATCATCACCAATAGTGCCAGTTTCAAGACATCTCTCACAATTGTCATGTGTCTTTATCAGAAATCTGTTGATTGAAGTGATAAATCAAATGGTTCAGCAGACATAGATGAACAATAAGCACTAAACACCAGCATATGCACTAACTTGTAAATTTCGGATGCTCACTTCTCCATGAGCATTCCATTGATTCTTATGCAAGTTCAAAAAGAACAATAAACTCTTCCCACTATCAGAGACAAAGCGACAACATCAACGCTTCCAAGAAAAGAAGTAGATCCTCATTTACTAATTCTAAGCAAGCTATTAACTGGTTCATTCATTGATTGCCATATGCAAAAGCTTTTCAACTAAAGACAGAGAATAAGTATAACTTGCTCACTTCATATTGTTTGTCGACCATGATTTCCTCAACAGCACGTGGTGAAGTAGAATATGTCCTGCACAGTGAATGAAGCAGGAAGTAGATGACTCAAATAGAATGTGATTTTAGTGGGTGCTCTTAGATTGATTACCTGCTTCTGGACAATGAAATTGACGAAGGTGGAGTAATCAATAACGAAAATTCAAGACAGGTATTGTGAAGGAGGTAACGCACATTGATTTTGTAACAAAGTATCAAGACATCGCTTGGTTGAGGACATTGCGGGCCGACTCAGCAGCAAGGAGGCGGCTAGCAACCAGCCATAACATTGCTCCAGTTAGTGAGCATAACATGTGTCGGCCAAAGTTCGTGATCTGAATTGGTGTGATCGTGATTCATGCTCAGCAACGTCGTCTCGATTCTGTTCGACAGGGCGTACTATGATCATCACCAAAGATCATGTGTGTGCCAGCGGCTCCAAGCCTTCTCGTGTCACCGACCACCACCAATCACCAGAGGATCACAGGAACCACTGAGGAAACAAACGGAGAATCAGTTTCATTATTGGCAACTATAGCGTATACTCATAATCACGTCTAAAGATTGCAAAATCAAACAATATCAAGTGAACATCACTAATGTGCTTTCAAATCGGAGGATTATTGGAATCAATTCACAACAAGGTCTCAGACACATTTCATCGAACAGATTATGGTCAATCGGTTGTGGAACAGATCATAGCCATTTCGAGCTCGAATTTATAACTAGACTCAACCTTAATCATAATAAGAGAATCGGACACTCGGCCTCTTACTTGTGACAACAGAACCGTGCTCCTCCCGAGACTGATGGTCTACGGCAGTGATCAGCGAAGGAGTTGGAACTTGTGATGATTGGGCAGTGGTAGCTAAGTGGCTATGTCGGAACTTGAGATATTATGGTGACTGGAGATGATGGAAGATGGAGCCATTTTCCCCTGCTTCCTCCCTTCTGGGCGCATGAGTTTTCCCTTAGTGAACGTAAAAAACCTTGAAAAAAACAGAGGGACCTTTCCTCCTTGTGCCGCCCCTTTTCTCAAGAAGGGAAAGAATAGATTGTTTTTTCTCTTTACTAGAGTTTTGTGCTCCCGCGCCAGTTACCACGAAAATTAATTAAACTATTGTGGATAGCGAGGATTTTAACTAATGGGAGCGTGCCATGTGGCATGGGAATTTCGACCAAAGAGAGAGACACGATTTAGGGGTAAGCCCGCCTGAGTTCTATCATGCCGGGCCTAATGGCCCCAGTTGATGCCAATCATAATTCATTTAAGTTAGGTTGGTCATGAGAGAGAAGGTTGGAAAAACATTTGAAAAAAAAGTAAGGATGGTAATGTGAAGAGGAAGGGTTCACATAGCATGAACTTTTAAACCACGTCATAATTTAACATAAAAAGGTGAAAGTTGGAAGAGGGTATAGAAAATACAGCACTTAATGTGTGAACTGTGATTATAAATAACTTGCAACACATCATTAAAGGCAAAAGGAAAAGTCATTCATGCCGAGTGAGAAATTATCAAATAGTTAATATGCCCGCCTTTTGCCATACTTTGGAGGGGAAAAACCCAATTCAAGTTAATATTGATTAGAGGATGTGGCAAGAAGATGATGTTGCTATTGATGCACCAAGCGTGGAAAAAGTTCCATGGTCAACTCTCTCTTATTTGGTTCCTCTATTAATATTTGTTTCATCTATAATTTTCTTCCCCTTTAACATTTCAGTGCTCCTGCTTTAGAGATTGTTCAAGTTTAAAGTACTTTTTTATACAATAGTAAAATTTGCACGTTATTCTGTGATGTTTCGAGACTAAAATTTAATCGATACTGTTGCAACATTGAAATTTTATTAATTCCATTAATAGTTCAATGGGTTGTTCATAACGTGTTTTGTTGAAATTTCCAACTTCCATAAAATAGAAAATAAAAGGAAAAGAATACGCATTTGGTGGACATAACGCTTATTTGAGATTCACATGTCAAGCAATGTATACCTCAATATGCATACATCATTTGCTTTGTAGAGAATAATTATGCAGCATTTTGAAGTAAACTCGTCTTGTTCATTTTCATTCAAGTTATGGGGACTATCTCCCTATATAAGCATCATCATGACTTATAGACAAGTTCAGTCAATTAAAAGCTATTTGAAAACTTAGTCCTCCCTTCTGATTTGACATGAATGAAGCACGCATATGCTTTCTTTGCATATGCAGGATAACACTACCCTAAAGTCGAAGGATGACTTGACTAAAAAACAAAAGTTGAAAGATGAAAAGATACTTGACGTGGAAGAACAGATATTTAATGTTACCCATGACTTTGAAGCAGTCAACCCTAGCCATGAAGAGTGCCAAGCCCAGTCAAAGATGGAAATAAGTAGGTGTGCACATAATTGACCGGCAAATGAGAATTACATGGCAAGTCAAACATACATTTAAATTTACTCTTTTCGAAACAAAATAACAAGTTTATATGGCAACATGAGATGAAAATGAAATTTTGATTCTGCCAATAAGTCTCGGTTGATTTATATTAGTATTGCTTTTTGATTTACATGATTAGCACCACCAATCGATTTGCATTTTGTTGAGTTCTAACTTATTATACCTCTTAGAAATACTTCTTTTAGCAAATTGCCTCCCAATGGCATAGGCCATCTCCTTCTATAATTATTTGCTTGAAGATTTCGAATCAACGATTTAACTACCATAGCATTTTTTATATAACTAATTCATATTACCACTATCTAAAAATATATGAATGATTTTGGAAAGAGTAGAAATATTTTATGTTAGATGTACGAAGCTTTTTTTTATAAGACTATTTGGTACACCTTTCATGCAGCAACTTCGGCCATGAAAAATGGGTGGCGTTTGACAAACATTTCACAATTATAGCACATTCAAGATTACGGTAGCTTATAGTCGACACCCTGATTTTTGGTTGGAAATTCAAGCAAAATTGACAATTTAGGCAGTTTTTGTTATGACTGAATAAATCCAAAATGAAAAACGCAAAAAAACAAAAATGTAAAAGGGACTTCAATTCAGCAAGTAAGTGGAGAGAAAATTCAGTAAATGCGCTGGGCTCGATCCAATTCGACCAAGCCAAGCCCGTGGGCCATGCACATTTGTTAAGCCCAACTTGCATCACTCAGACCCATAAAAGCCCAGAAACAAGACCATGTCGAGCCCTCAGCTTGTTCAATATCCTTGTACCAAGCCTCCATTATTTCAGTTCCTCGCGAAGCAGCAGCCGCGAGTGAGCTTCTGGAGGATTTCTAGAATCCTGAGTCAGATGGGTTTTCTGAAAAAAAAAAAAAAAAAAAAAGGCAGGTAGGGGAGAGAGCATGAAGTGCGTCCTGAGGAAGTACTCCGAGGCAGTAAAATCCACCCTCTGCAGCATCTCCCTCATACTTGAATCAAGTGCGGCGAAGGAAACCAACTCAGCATTTTAATGCTCAAAAAGTTTCACAGGAAGAGACATGGCCTACACTACCTTTGCAGTTGATCTAGATTGGTTAAGGTCGTGCTAGGCCCAGCACCATTTTCAACAGGAGGAAAAGTACCCGACTTTCCTTTAGATTCCAATGGCTCAAGCAAGTAAGTCCTAGTGCAAACTAGTTAGGTTCAAATGGTTGTGATGCAATAACTAGCTGGTAGATTCTCAAACTGCCAAATGCATCAGCGAGGAATGAATTATTTGCGAAACTATTGAAACTTCACGAGCTAGAAGCTTTGAAATTTTAGCACTACTCACTGCTTCATGAGCATTCCATCGATTCTTATGCAAGTTCAAAACAAACAATACACTCTTTCTACTATTGGAGATAGAGCAACAACATTTTCAAGAAAGAAATAAATTCTCAATTTACTAAATCTGAGCAGGCTATTAACTGGTTTTAATTCGTTGATTGTCATATGCAGAAACTATCAACTAAAGATAGGGAATAAGTATATCTTGCTCACTTCATATTGATTGTCGACCATCGATTTCCCTCAACAGCACGCGTGAAGTAGAATATGTCATGCACCAAGAATGGAGCAGGATGTATATAACACAAATAGAATGTGATTTTAGTGGGTGCTCTTAGATTGATTACCCGCTTCCGGACAATGAAATTGACGAAGGTGTAGTAATCAATAACCGAAGGACAAGACAAGAATTGTGAGGTAGGTAACGCACATTGTTTTTGTAACAAAGTATCGAGACATTGTGCAGTTGAGGACATTGCGGGGTGACTCAGCAGCAAGGACGCGGCTGGCAACCAGCCATAACATTGCTCCAGTTAGTGACCATAACATGTGTTGGCCAAATTTCATGATCTGAATTGGCGTGATTGCGATTCATGCTCAGCGACATCGTCTCGATTCTGTTCGACAAGGCATACTATGCTCATCACCAAAGGTCCATGCATGTGCCAGCGACTCTTAAGCCTTCTCCTCTCGCCTGCGACCACCATTAATCACCAAGGGATCTCAAGAAGCACAGAGAAAACCAAGGAAGAGTCGGTTTCATTCTTGGCAACCATGGAATATACTCGTAATCATGTCTAAAGATTGAAAAATCAAACAGTATCATGTGAACACCACTAATGTGCTTTCAAATTGGACGATTACTGGAACCAATTCAGAACAAGGTCTCAGACACATTTCATCGAACAGAATATGGTCAATCGGTTGAGGAACAGAACATAGCCCTTCTGCGTGCGTGAGTTCTCCCTTAGCGAATGGTATTGCTTTGAGAGACTGTTTGGTAAGCTTTCCTGCGGTAACTTGGACCGTAAAAGATGGGTGATGCAGGTTTTGTAAGGTGTTCGGCAAATGTTTCGCAATTGTAACCCCTTCAAAATTACAATAGCTTCTAATGAAATTGCTTCACTGGATGTGGTTCGGTAACAATTTTTGAGATGTAAGGTGTTTGAAGCTTCGTTGCCAGCGCGTACTCTCATGGGGCAATAGTTTTCAGATCTTCTTCGTGCAAAGCTTGACCTAGTAACCGAAACCGAGAACTCCTCCTTGACAAGGTGATTTCATCCTCCTTTCCTGCCCTATTTTGGAAAGATGCGTGACTCAATCACGTTCATGTAAAATCATGTGAAAATCACTTGATGCTCTAGGCTGTAATTTGATTATCCGTGATGGCTTTTTGGTTCTTACATTGATTTTTGACGAAAACACAACTTTGATTTCATGACCAGATTCAATCCCTTCGGTGCCCATAGACTATTTGATTAAATGTCTCCAAGACAAGTTCAGTAATATAATTTCTTATCCATTTTTATCTAAAGAAATTTTAGCATATATTACTTCCTACCGGTCAATCCGTTACCATTTCGATTCGATTCTTATAATACAAATGGACAATGAAATATAATGCTCATGTTTTGTGGAATAATATTAAATGAGAATGAGATGATTACAAAATTATTTCGTTCATAAGCAATCACATAACATACTTCTAACCATAATTCACGTAATTCTGGATTTGCTCAATCAAAATGTAATTTGTTAACAATGAAAACCGATAACAATTTACGTATGATCAATTTCAAATTTAATATTTTTAATTATTTCGAACACCCGAAATGAATAAAAAATGTCTATTGTGTAAATCTCAACTCAACAAGCAATACCCAATTCTTTTTAAATCTCTCCTAAATAATTATTTAAATTAAGTTAGTTGTATTAGGCAATAAATTATTCATTTGCACCAATAGTTTTTTTTTGGGTTGGAATGTAGCAACTAGGGGTGAGCATGGTTCGGGTTGGTCCGGGCCACCCCCTAACCCTAGGGACTAACCCGTACAGTGTCGGTCCTCAATTTTTTTAGGGACCGAGGACCGACCTATTGAGCAGGGCCAAGGACCGGACCGGCCCCGATGGGTTTGGTCCGGTTCAAGGGGTCAACCCAGACCGATCGATAATTTTTTTGTCTTGTTTTTATACTTCCTAAAAAAGCAAACCTACAAATTCAAATTACCCATCCATCGACAATGCGGCATTGTGCAACTAAACTATAAATACCAATACATATTCAGCAATTTTAAGATAATACAATAATAGAAATTTCGTACCTGCTAACTGCTCATCGAGATATGGGACAAGATGGAAAGTTCTTGTAATCATCTATCTTTAATATTCATAACACCATATGCAAAAGCGTTTTCCTGCATTTGATCATGTAGAGTTCACTCAACCAAAAAATGAGCTTCACACCACTTGACTACCAAATCACTATAGCAACTGCAGTACTACTGTACTCTTCAAAAACTTCTACCATTTGACACAAATTGAAATGTAAAGTGCAGCTGAAATTCATTAGTAAAATACAATTAAACCATAAAAAGTTCAAAATACTTAATATAAACCATGAATATATAACTTCACATCTTGTTAATTCACTTGAACTTCTAAACACCTGAAAACAAAACAAACGATACATAATTAATACTCAACAAAATTTTTAAATTGAAATTACTATTAGTGCTATTGATAGAACATCTCACTATAACTCTTAGGTTTTATAACAAATATTTTACTTAGGTTTGAATATATAAAATAATTATAAATAATATAATGTAATATAATATATATATATATATATATATATATATATATATATACGAGGTTAGTCAGGAAGTTGAATGACTAAAACTCTAGGGCCAGGGCCAACTCGCGCGGTGTCGGTCACGAAATTTCGGGGCCGGGACCAGGGCTGGTCTCGCTTGGGAGCCGGACTGGGGCCCAGCGGGGTTGGGTCGGTTCAAGGTCGACCCTAGACCGCTGCTCACCCCTAGTAGCAACCGTTGTAATTCCAGGAAGAAGGCGTGCCCAATCCTCCTCTTAGTTCCCGCGAGTTTCTTCTCTCTGCTCCGCATTACTGCAACCTTCTCCAACTCGGGCGATTCGACTCAGCCCGGCGATCGCAGCAAGCCCGAAGGGGAAAAGATGTTCTTCCTCCGGGTCCACTCGGTGCACACCGACCACCCTCTCGCCACCGACTACGGCGGCTTCTCCTCGCCGCCGCCGGGGAGCCCTAGGTTCACCGAGCGGAGGGGCATGGTCCACCTTTCCGGACGCTCTCGCACGCGCCTCTCTCAAGCCCCAGGGCCGGCTCCACCACCCTCTTCGTCGTCGCCTTCCCCAATTACTTCTCCCCCGACGACTTCATCCGGTTTTGCGGCCCCCGGATCGACGACGTCTCCGAGCTCCGATTCATCAGGTAAGGCTTCGATCGTTTCTGTCTTCTCTCCTCCTCTTCTTCGGGACTGCGGACCGGTTTTTTCAGTTGGTGAGATGAATTGGGTAAGCGAAAGAGAGAATTCGAGGAATTAGAATTCGCTGATGAAAATCTAAGAGATGGACTCGATTACTGAAAATTTGCTCGTGATCATGCCTTGGGGGGTGTCCGATGATGAAAGTTCAATTTTTTGGAAGCATTCCAACGGTGGAACTGGGTTTTCCGATCTGGGTTCTTTCTTAAAATGCTTTTTAATGGTTTTAGTGATCGTTGTGTTGCGAATTGTGCGTTTGATATAGGAATGATGGGATGGAAGATAGGTACAGTGTGCTGATCGAGCTTACCGATCAAAAGGCTGCTGATGGTTTCTATTGCACCTTCAATGGCAAGAATTTCTCGCCTGCTGAGGTTTTTGCAATTTTTGCACCTGTTGTTTGCTGAGAGATTTCATATAGTCGATTTTCTATTTCACTTTTCACAACCTTCTTCTGGACGTTCAGGCTGAGGTATGCCATATTCTATTCTTGCACGAAGTGGACTACACGGAATCAGCTGATGTAGCTAGCACACCCCCGTCGGGCTTTACAGAGCTACCCTCTTGTCCAGTTTGTCTTGGTAAGCCATGCTAGTGCCCCCTTGCTGATTATATTTCCCTTGCAGTGAGATGAGTTTATAGAAAGTTGTTCACAGTTGCTAATTCTTTTATATTTTAATGTCAGAGAGATTGGACCCAGATACCAGGGAATTTTGAGTACAAATTGTGACCATTCCTTTCATTGCTCGTGTGGTACAAAATGGACTTACTTGTCTTGTCAGGTTAGGCATTCTTCTGCTGATACAGATTAGATGAATTTAGACTGTAATTTCGCAGCTACTGCCACTATCTTTCTGTTGATCTGCTGACTGTGGATTAGTTGTTGCTTTTTGATAAATAATAGTAGCTATAGCAATTGCGGCAGTATTGTTTTCATCCCGAACTTTCACGTTTTTTCTAATAAAGTCCCTTGTACTTTTAATTTGTTAAATAAAGTCCTTCTACTTTTATAGATTTTCTAATCAAATGTCTCTGACACCAAATCAGGCCAAATTCAGCTGGTGTGACCGTCAGATGTCTCTGTTGTGTGATGTGGATGTCCATTATTTTATCCATGTTGCACTTCGAGGTCGTCTACATTGGCCAAATTTTTCCAAGACATGTCCATGTGGGCATCCGCATATTTTATCGGCATCATACGTCATCATCATCGAACAGCCACTTCAGTTGAATTTGGTTGTATTCAGTGTCGGAAAGACTTGATTGGAAAGTTTTTAAAGTAGAAGGACTTGATTAGGCAAATTAAAAGTATAGAGACATCATTAGAAATAGCGTGAAAAGTATATGAATGAACAGTAGAATTTTCCTTTACTTTTTTGCCCTTCCTAAGTTCAGGATTTCTTTAAAATTATCATGACATTTATTTGGAGATTTGGAATAGGTGAATGGTGTGGCTTCTTGGAGTTATTTTTTGTTGATTATCATATTCTGACACAAGAATCTTTTCAATGTCTCATCACGTGTATTTGAACCGATGGTCCTGTCACTCCTGTATCAAATTTCTTGTGAGTCAAAGAGTGACAGAAGTAATAGCAGTAGCCAAGCATGCACAATAAGTTAAGTGTGTTCTCACAAGTACAGGGTGATCATAGTGATGTCAAAGTTCTGATCTTTGACCTCAAACGTATCCTGTCTTGAAACTAAGATGTTACATGGTCATATTTTACATTTCAAGTGATGTTCTAGTATGCTCTGTCCATGTGAATTTGTAGCAAAAAGTACCTTGGAACTCATGTAATATCAAAAGGTGAAAAAGTGCCATGTTGGAGATATATCGATGGACATTTGCATACTGACTTTTGCTTGATTCGTCAATCTTTATGGTTAAAATGAGTCAACAGGATATTCCCCCATGCTGGTGATGTCCCAAGGGTCTTACTTTGATTTTATTGCAAGGTCCAATTACATTGCTAAAGATGTCAATCAGGGCACATATCTTATTTTGATTGCAAGAAATTACCTTTATCGGAAATGTAGTTTCATTTTGCAACATCATCAGGGATGCCCCTCTGTTAACTGATTGTGAAGAAGATCTGTTTCTGTCCTTTATCAGGTTTGCCGACTATGCCAACAGCAAGATGAGGTGCCATCCTGCTTTATTTGTGGAACAATGGAAAATCTTTGGGTTTGTCTGATATGTGGTTTTGTTGGATGTGGAAGGTGATAGATTCAGTCATGATGTGCTGGAATTTTTGCTCACTCTATATTTTTAGTGATTGGATAGGCTGTCTTCATTATAGCTTTTCTTTTCTGGCTTTGTAGATACAAAGATAAACACGCAATCAGCCATTAGAAAAATACGCAACATTGCTATTCTCTAGATTTAACAACACAGCAAATTTGGGATTATGTTGGGGACACTTATGTTCACTGGCTTAATCAATCAAAAACTGACGGCAAGCTTTTGGAGATGAATTCATACTGTAAATCACGTGAAGGAGATTGTGGGAGCTGTGGTTGTAGTGAGGATTCTGAAATTAGTGGGGCGCTCTTCAGCAGCAAAATTGAAGCAGTAAGTTCATGTGTCCTCTTATTTGTGTGCTGTGAATATCTTTGTTTTCTGGTTCTCTTTTCCCTGCAAAGATTTGGAGTTTGGACTCAGTTAAGTGAGATGTTTGAAGTTTTGAGTGCATGATGCTTTTACCGTTTTAGGTGCTGACAGATGATAATGAAAGATTCTGTTTCTGGTTTTGTGTTTCACATGTTCATTTTGTTGGCCAAATGTCACATGTTCATTATTGGCCCTGCAAAATGTATGTTACCTCCATTGTAACTATCGGATTTTCTTCATTTACTCTGACACTGTAGCTTTACTTTTTTGTAGATTCACGCTGACTATATTCATCTAGCTTCAACTCAGCTGGAAGCGCAAAGAAAAGTAAGCATGCATATTCGGAGACCATTTCAATTCTCCCTGCTTAACATAGTCTTTTACATTTTATTTTTTTGACTGATCAGCCATGGTTATAAGCATTACTTGTGAAAGCTTCCCTCAATTATGTTTTTGCTTTAGGTAATGGTTTTTAAGTACACATATTTTAGGAGAAAACCATAATAGAACATTTGTTTAGTTATTTCAGATTAAAAAATGTTTCTCCATTTTTTATTTTTTTTCAGTGAATTCATTTAACTCTTGGAACTTTATGGGATTGTCAGAATTGTTGTGAAGAGAAGGAAAGTAATTACGCTCATGTTGTATAATCTCAGCTTCATTTGCTTTTATATAGTATACAACATTTTATACCTGTCAATTTGCATACTGCATGTGCCTAATGAACTTATATAGGAAGTATAAAAGAATTAGTGGGCTTGCATCAGCTTCAGAGAATTGCAAAACTTCTATTCTTCTTTTCTTTTCTTTTTTCTCATTAATATGTCTGTGGGAGAAAATGATTTGAGTTTCCCTAAGGTGCCAGGACTATTTTTTTTATTGACTTGTGATGGAGAGCCTTAGAAGGAACAGTATCAGAATTGAAAACTTGTTAATGTATCGGAAGTAGAATTACAAAAGCCATTAGTTTTTATATCAACTGCCTATGCTACAGTTGGTGATAGTGTTTCATTTCTAACCCATGTTTGTCATTTTTTGTTACATAGACCGCCATCATCCTTAGACTGACTTTAAAGAATACAATTTAAGTCCTTGAACATGTCATCCCCTATTAATTCTTTTGTCTTTCTCTGTTAGCATTATGAGTCTCTCATGTTAGAAGCCAGAAGTAGAAAAGAAAATTTCAAACTAGAAGCAATTGGGAAAGCTGTGACTTCAAAGATTGAAGACATCCATAGTAAGCTGGGGAAACTTGGTGATGAAAAGAAGGCCATGGCAGAGGTAAGGGTTTAGTCTTCTCTGTTTTGCCTTGTGCGATTTTGGATGTTTAAAGCTTGAGAGGAGGGCTGCCTGAAGCCATGGCTGATTGTTGTTTTGCTCGTTTTTCACATGCCTCATTTTAAATATTACAATCTTGGACATAACAGTAACAGATGTCCCTTCTTTGTGGTTGCAGCTTAATCAAACTCTCATCAAGAACCAAGATATAATGCGGAGAAAGGTTAAGGAAATTGAAGAGAGGTATTTTTCCTTGCTGATTTCTCTACACAAATAATCCCATAGCATCCATAGTCTCATAAAACCTAATCAGTAAAATGAAGCAGCATTGTAGTCATAGTTCATGTAAGGGAGGTTGGTCATGAGAGAGAAAGTGGAAACGGACATTCAACAAGATGAGAAAAAAGTGAGAATGGTATCATTAAGAGGAAGTGTTCACATTGCATGGACTTTTAGATGTGAGGTGAAAAAGGTGATAGTTGGAAGAAGGAAGAGGAAATACAGCTTCTAATTCAACTATGTGAATAGTGACTATAAGTGACTTGTAACACATAATTAATGGCAAAAGAACAAAAGTCATTTTATGCTGTGTAAGAATTTATCAAATAGTTAATATACTTTCCTTTCACCATACTTCGGAAGGATAATTAAGTTTAAGCTAATTATTAATTGGAGGATGTGGCTAGAAGATGAAGTAGCTTTTGGTATTTTTTATTGAAGTTCTTCTAAAAAAGTGGCGAGATCGAACAAACTCTAATAAGAGAAAGACACAAAAAAGGGGGAAAAGGGGAAAGGAGAGTATGCACCACATATGGAGAAAGTTCCATTAGTCAGTGCTCTCCATAATTTTGTTCCTTTGTTTATATATGCTCCATCTCTAATTTTGTTTTCCTTTGAAGTTCTAGCGCTACTGCTTTAGAGGTTGAACTTTATTGACAGAAATCAATGTTAAAATCTTCATGGTGGTGGTTCAATTTCAAAGTACATTTTTACACACTAAAGAAATTTGAACATTATTCTGTGATGGTTTGGGACTCAAATTTTAATTGATACAGTTCAACATTGAAATTTTACTAATTCCAATTGAAATTCAAATGGTTGTTTATACTGCATTATGTTGACATTTCCAACTTCCACAAAATAGAAAATAAAAGGAAAAGAAGATATACTGGGCAGGCTTAAAGCTTATTTGAGCTTCACAGGTCAAGCAATGTAGGTGTAGATGCTTTTTAAGTACCGTAATATGCCTACAACATTTTCTTTGTAGAGAGATTCATACAGCCTTATGAAGTATACTTGTCTTGTCCATCCTCATTGAAATTATGTGGCTAGTTTCCTCAATAAGCATTATTATCGATTGTACGGAAACTTTTTCAGTAGATGAGTCCAGCCAGTTAAAGCAGTCGGGAATTTATTCTTCCCTTCTAATTTGACATGAATGAAGGACACATACGCTTCTGTGCATCTGCAGGAAAACTCTGTCACTGAAGTCGAAGGATGAACAAATACTTGACTTAGAAGAACAGGTATATTCTTTTAGCCTTAAAACTGTAATAATTTGTAGGATTTTGATATGATACAGTGAAAACTCTGCACGCGCATGGTGTGTTGACAGTAGTATGTCCCTTGTCATCCTTCACAGATTAGAGACCTTAAGGTGTATATCGGAGCCCAGAAAACTCTCGATAAGATGAATGATGAAGATGGCGTCAAGGGAGGAACCCTATTACCAGTGCCTTTGGAGCAGTCAACCCCAGCCAGAAAGAGTAAGAAGCCCAGTCGAAGATGGAAATAAGCAGGTTTCACTCTGTGTGCATATGCTTGACAACTGACAAGTAGATGAGAATGGCTTGAATGTGTTTAATTATTTTCACCGTATCGACATTCATTGTGAGGATGAGGGAAAATTACTGTCAACAGCACTTCTCAACATCAGGTACTTATCAACATTGTAAATATACAGACGGCCATATTATGAAAATTAAAGAAAGACCTTTCCCAGTTTAGTTGTTATGGTTCCACCTATCAAATCAAAGCATTCTTGAAAGTAATACTTAAACTATGTGACAAAATATACATACATTTATATTTATTCTTTTCGGAACTAAATAACAAGTTTATACACCAACAGGAGATGAAAAGGAAATTTTGATTCTGCTAACAGCTCTTTGGTTTTTGATATTGGTATTGCTTTTTTTTTTTTTTCATGATTAAGCGCTTCGATTGGCATTTTGTTGAATTCCAACTTGTTATAACTCTTATAAATACTTCTTTTACCAAATTGCCTCCCAATGCCATTGGCAATCTCCCTTTATAATTCTTTGCTTGAATGTTTTGAATTAACGATTCTACTCTTATAGAAATTGCTAAATAATTCATTCATATTAGGACTATCTAATAATATATGAATTATTTTGAAAAGAGTATAAATAATTAATGTTAGGAGTTACTTGGACCAAGAAGAATGGGCATTGCTGGTTTTGTAAAGGGTTTGTCGAACATTTCTCAATTGTAGCGCCTTCAAGATTACAACAACTTCTAGGAAATTGCTTCAGCCAATTTTGAGGTCTTGGACCTGCTGTGGATACTTGATTTTTAATCAACAATTTAAGGAGAATCGGCAATCTAGGCGGTTAAGATATGAATAAATAAAACCAAAATGGAGAATACAAAAAATAATGACTGAAGGGACTTCAATTCATCAACTAATTGGAAAGGATATCCATTCAATGCAATGGGCTCGATCCAATATGTCTAAGCCAAGCCCATGGGCCATGGCCCATCCACCTCTAATAAGCCCAACTTGTATTAGTCGGACGCATAAATGCCCAGAAGCCAGACCATGTCTAGCCCGTAGTTTGTTCGTTAGCCCTTAGTTCTCAACCGAGAACTCCTGGATTTCATTCCCCTCTTTCCTGCCCTGTTTTGGAAAGATGCATGACTGGACCACGTTCAAGTTACTCATGTGAAAATCACCGATGATCTAGGCTATAATTTGATGATTTGTAATGGCTTCGTGGTTCTGGCACTGATTTAAGACGAAAACAAAACTTCGATTTATGACCAGATTCAATCCCTTTAGTGCACATAGACTGTTTGATGAAATGTCTCTAAGATAGTTAGTGAAATAATTCCTGATCTAAGTCAATTTGAAGAAATTTTAGCATACATTACTTGCTACAACTCAGTCCATTAACATTCAGATTCAATTCTTATTAAAATTTGTTGTTATCGTGACCAAATCTGAACATAAATTTTTCTTGTGTTTTTGTTATATAATTTCACATACGCTTCTATGACGTCTTTATGGTCTTCATCGGTGAGGAAATGGCTGGTTAGATTCTCGATTTGCTTTGAAGAGGACGAAGGGCTGGAAGAAGGAAGAAGAAAATAATAATAATAAAAAATGACGAAAAGATGTAAGAAAAGAGGAAAGTTGATTTAAAAATAATAATAAGATGGGGTTAGAGTGGGCTTTAATATATCTATAATAGAAATCGGGCTTAAAGATGGACTTGCTGAAGTTGGAGGGGGCCGAATATAAAAGCCCGAATTTTGCTTATTACCCCAAATTCGTGAGACCAGCGTGCAGCTCATATCCGGACCCGGCTCGAGTCCCTATTTTCAGAAAATGATAAGAATTACTTTTTTAAAAAAAAAAAATCGAAAAAATGAAAAATTGGAAAATGGTTAGAAACAGAGACCTTGATTAGGTCGTTAAGTTTTAATGCTAGATTTAGCTTAGTTTCTTTTAGTTAGTATTCATATAAGTTGAAGGGGATTTTAATAAGAACTTTAATTTAGTTTAGATTTAGGTAGAGCAGCCTGTGAGAAAATGAATCGGACTCAATTTGAATTTAGCTTGGGTTGTTGGCCCGAGGCTTAATAACAAAGCCATGTGTATTCTTCACTTGACACTCCAATGGGTCTACTTTCTTATACTTTACTTCTATCTATTGATTGTGATTGTTTACTTTTCATTGATTGTGTACTCATGCATGGACATTATTTAATGGCACAAGTTAATTAAATAGTCAAAAACTATGTGGGTTTGATGTAGGAATGATGGGATAGAAGATGGATACAGCGTGCTGATCGAGCTTGTCGATCGAAAGGCTGCCGATGGTTTCTATTGCACCTTCAATGGCAAGAATTTTTCGCCTGCTGAGGTATCTGCAATTTTTGCACCTGTTGTTTGCTGAGAGATTTCATATAGTTGATTTTCTATTTCACTTTTCATACTCTTCGTCTGGACATTCAGGCTGAGGTATGCCATATTCTATTTCTGCACGAAGTGGACTATACGGAATCAGCTGATGTAGCTAGCACGCCCCTTCGGGCTTTACGGAGCTACCCTCTTGTCCAGTTTGTCTTGGTAAGCCATGCTAGTGCTCCCTTGCTAATTATATTTCCCTTGCAGTGAAACGAGTTTATGGAAAGTTGTTTACAGTTACAACTTTTTTCATTTAATGTCAGAGAGATTGGACCCAGATACCAGTGGAATTTTGAGTACACAGTGTGACCATTCCTTTCATTGCTCATGTGGTACAAAATGGACTTACTTGTCTTGTCAGGTTAGGCATTCTTCCGTTGATATAGATTAGATGAATTTAGACTGTAATTTCGCAGCTACTGCCACTATCATTCTGTTAATCTGCTGACTGTGGATTAGTTGTTGGTTTTAAATAATTAATATTGGCTATGGCAATTGCGGCAGTATTGTTTTTATCCTGAACTTTCACTTTTTTCCTAATCAAGTCCCTTGTACTTTTAATTTGCTAATTAAAGTCCTCCTACATTTACAAATTTTCTAATCAAATGTCTTTGACACCAAAGCAGGCCAAATTCAGCTGGTGTGACCGTCAGATGTCTCTTTTGTGTGATGTGGATAAAATTTTTCTAATGTAGACGTCCATTAATGGTCTACATTGGCTAAATTTTTCCAAACATGTCCACATGGGCATCCGCATATTTTATCGGCATCATACGTCGTCATCGTCGAACAGCCACTTCAGTTGAATTTGGTCGTATTTAGTGGTGTAAAGACTTGATTGGAAAGTTTGTTAAAGTAGAAGGACTTGATTAGGCAAATTAAAAGTATAGAGATATCATTAGAAATAGCATGAAAAGTATATGAATGAACAGTAGAATTTTCCTTTACTCTATTGTGCTTCCTAAGTTCAGGATTTCTTTTAAATTATCATGAGATTATTTGGAGATTTGGAATAGGTGAATGCTGTGGCTCCTTGGAGTTATTTTTTGTTAATTATCATATTCTGACACAAGAATCTTTGCAATGTCTCATCACGTGTATTTGATCGATGGTCCTGTCACTCCCATGTCAAATTTCTCGTGAGTCAAAGAGTGACAGAAGTAATAGCAGTGGCCAAGCATGCACAATAAGTAATGCGTGTGCTCACAAGTATAGGGTGATCATATTGATGTCAAAATTCTGATCTTTGACCTCAAACATATCCTGTCTTGAAACTAAGACGTCAGATGGTCATATTTTACATTTCAAGTGATGTTTTAATATGCTCTATCCATGTGAATTTGTAGCAAAAATAGTACCTTTGAACTCAATTAATATCAAAAGGTGAAAAAGTGCCCAGTAGGAGATACATCAACGGACATGTTGATACTGACTTTTGCTTGATTCGTCAATCTTTTTGGTTAAAATAGGTCAACATGATGTTCTCCCATGCTGGTGATGTCCAAAGAGTCTGACTTTGATTTTATTGCAAGGTCCAATTACATTGCTAAAGATGTCAATTACGGCACATATCTTGATTTGATTGCAAGAAATTACCTTTATCAGAAATGTACTTTCATTTTGCAACATCATCAGGGATGCCCGTCGGTTAACTGATTGTGAATAAGATTCTGTTTCTGTCCTTTATCAGGTTTGCCGACTATGCCAACAGCAAGATGACGTGCCATCCTGCTTTATTTGTGGAACAATGGAAAATCATTTGGGTTTTGTCTGATATGTGGTTTTGTTGGATGTGGAAAGTGATAGATCCAGTCATGATGTATTGGAATTTTCGCTCACTCTATATTTTTAGTGATTAGATAGGCTTTCTTTATTATAGCTTTTCTTTCTGGCTTTGTAGATACAAAGATAAGCACGCAATCAGCCCTTGGAAAAATACGCAACAATGCTATTCTCTAGATTTAAGAACACAGCAAATTTGGGATTATATTGGGGACACTTACGTTCACCAGCTTAATCAATCAAAAGCAAGGGCAAGCTTTTGGAGATGAATTCATACTGTGAATCACTTGAAGGAGATAGTGGTAGCTGTGGCTGTAGCGAGGATTCTGAAATTAGTGGGGCGCTCTTCAGCAGCAAAATTGAAGCAGTAGGTTCATGTGTCCTCTTATTTGTGTGCTGTGAATATCTTTGTTTCCTGGTTCTCCTTTCCCTGCAAAGATTTGGAGTTTGGACTCAGTTAAGTGAGATGGAAGTTTTGAGGTGCATGATGCTTTTACTGTTTTAGGTACTGACAGATGATAATGAAAGATTCTGTTTCTGGTTTTGTGCTTCACATATTCATTTTGTTGGCCAAATGTCACATGTTCATTATTGGGCCTGCAAAATGTATCTTACCTCCAGTGTAATTATCAGACTTATCTTCGTTTACTCTGACACTGTAGCTTTACCTTTTTGTAGATTCACGCTGACTATATTCATCTAGCTTCAACTCAGCTGGAAGCGCAAAGAAAAGTAAGCATGCATATACCGAGACCATTTCACTTCTCCCTGTTTAACAGTCTTTTACATTTTATTTTTTTGACTGATCAGCCATGGTTATAAGCATCACTTGTGAAAGCTTCCCTCAACTATGTTTTTGCTTTAGGTAATGGTTTTTAAGTACACATATTTTAGGAGAAAACCATAATAGAACATTAGGTTAGTTATTTCAGGTTAAAATTTTTTTGTCCATTTTGTTTTCTTTCTTTCTTTCTTTCTTTTTTTAAGTGGACTCATTTTACTCTTGGAACTCTATGGGATTGTTAAAATTGTTGTGAAGAGAAGGAAAGTAATTATACTGGTGTTTTATAATCTCAGCTTCGTTTGCTTTTATATAGTATACAACATTTTATATCTGTCAATTTGCATACTGTATGTGTCTAATGAGCTTATATAGGAAGTATAAAAGAATTAGTATAAAAGAATTAGTGGGCTTGCACCAGCTTCAGAGAATGGCAAAACTTCTGCTATTCTTCTTTTCTTTTCTTTTTTCTCACAAATATGTCTCTGGTAGAAAATGAATTTGAGTTTCCCTCAGGTGCCAGGACTCTTTTATTATTGACTTGTTGTGACGGATAGCCTTAGAAAGAACGGTGTATCTGACTTGAAAACTTGTTAGTGTATCGGAATTAGGATTACAAAAGTGATTAGATTTTATATCAGCTGCCCATGCTACTGTTGGTGATAGCGTTTTGTTTCTAACCCATGTTTGTCGTTTTTGCTACATGGACTGCCATCATCCTTAGACTGACTGTAAACGATACATTTTAAGTACTTGGACGTATCATCCCCTATTAATTCTTTTGTTTTTCTCTGTTAGCATTATGAGTCTCTCATGTTAGAAGCCAAAAATGGAAAGGAAAATTCTAAACTATAAGCAATCGAGAAAGTTGTGACTTCAAAGATTGAAGACATCCATAGTAGGTTGGGGAAACTTGGTGACGAAACGAAGAACGTGGCACAGGTAATGGTTTAGTCTCTCTGTTTTACCTTTTGCGAATTTGGATGTTTAAAGTTTGAGAGGAGGGCTGCCTGAAGCCATGGCTGATTGTTGTTTTGCTTGCTTTTCACATGCCTCATTTTTAACATTACAATCAGATGCAATGGTGTTCACTAGGACGTAACAGTATTAGATGTCGCTCATTGTGGTTGCAGCTTAATCAAACTCTTATCAAGAACCAAGATATGATGCGGAGAAAAGTTAAGGAGATTGAAGATAGGCATGTTGCCTTTCTGATTTCTCTAGATATATCTAAATAACAATATCTGTCAACTTTGAAACACCGAATATCTTGTGTCAAAACAACCCCCTTAAAAAGAGGTTTCCGTCCACACATGCGCACAAAATCCATGGCTGATGTATCTTACCATATCTTGTAATTAGCACAAATATTAGAGTTAGTTTCTTAGATTCATTCATGGGCATTCTGCATAACTATGTGTAGAAAATAGTTAATAAATAAAGAAGCCCGTAGCATCCGTAGTTTCATACAACCTAATCAGTAAAATGAAGCAGCATTGGGCTTTTAGGTGTGAGGTAAAAGAAGTTGGAAGAAGAAAGAGGAAATACAGCTTATAATTAAAAAATGTGAATAGCGACTATAACTGATTTGTAACACATAATTAATGGCAAAAGGAAGAAAGTCATTTTATGCTGAGTAAGAATATATAAAATAGTTAGTCCTTTCACCAAAGTTGGGAAGGATAATTAAGTTCAAGTGAATCATTCGTTGGAGGATGCGGCAAGAAGATGAAGTAACTTCTGGTATTTTTTATTGAAGTTCTTCTAACAAAGTGGCAAGACGGGACAAACTGTAATAATTCCAATAAAAGTTCTTCATGGTAGTGGTTTCAAAGTACGTTTTTTAGACATTAGTAAAATCTGAACATTATTCTGTGATGATTCGGGACTCAAATTTTAATTGATACAGTTCAACATTGAAATACTATTAATTTCAATAGAAGTTCAATTGGTTGTTCAAATTGCGTTGCGTTGACATTTAAACTTCCACAAAATTGAAAATAAAAGGAATAGAAGATGCACTCGGTAGGCTTAACGCCCATTTAGCTTCACATGCCAAGCAATGCAGGTGCAGATGCCCTTTAGGTACCTTAATATGCATAAAACATTTTCTTTATAGAGAATATTCATACAGCCTTTTGATATACTCTTCTTGTCCATCTTCATTCAAGTTATGTGGGCTAATCTTCCTTGATAAGCATTATTATCGTTGTACCGACACTTCCACAATAGATGAGTCCGTCCGGTTTTAAAGGGCGCGCATGACAACCATTCTACATTCCTTAAATAGTTTTGGGAATGTAAAATAGCTTTTTCAATTTCTATTTTAGGAGAGTTTTAGTAAAATAACCGTTTGATAACGACGCAAAATTTCTACCTAAAAATAGAAATTCGTTTGATAACGACACAAAATTTCTTCCTTTCTGACGGCGCGGCAAAGAACGACCTGGCGACCTTTAATATAAAAAATAAAAATAAAAATGATTTATTAACAAAAATAAATAAATAAATCATAAAAAATAAAATAAGAATATCATTTTATTTTAAAATTAAAATATCCTTAAAAATAAATTTATTTTATTTATTCTATTTTATTTTATTTTACGAATAAATTTATTTTAAAATGAATAAAAAAATAAAATAAAATTATTTGGCAAAATACTCAAGACAAATAAAAATAATTTTATTTTAATAAAAATAATTTATTTTTATTTATCATAAATAAATTATTTTTAATAAATTTATTTTTAATAAACTAAAAATAAAATGATAAATAAAAATAATTTATTTATTTTTAATCTATTTTAATAAATTTATTTTTATTTTTAAATGAATAAAATGAATATATTATTTTTATTTTTAATAAAATGATATTTAATTAAATTTTATTTTTAATAAATAAATTTATTTCGATTAAATTTATTTATTAAAAATATTTATAATAATTATATTTTTATTTATTCATTTTTAAGGATTTTTTAAATTTATTCGTAAAATAAAAATAAATATCATTTTATTTATTCGAATAAATTTCATTTTAAAATTAGGGTTGGGAGAAATAAAAATTGATCGGGAGAAATCGAAGTAGAAAATTTCTACTTCTAATTTCTCCTCCATTTCTATTTTCGGAATAGAAACCTATTCTAGAAATAGAAAATTTGATAAGCGTTATCAAACAAGTTTTGTTCAGAAATTGGTCCGGAATAGAAAATCATTTCGAACAGAAATTTTGGTTATCATGCACCCCTTTAAAGCTGTCAATGGAACTTAGTCTTCCCTTCTGATTTGACATAAATGAATAACACTATGCTTATGTGCATTTGCAGGATAACTCTGTCAGTGAAGTTGAAGGTTGAACAGATACTTAAATCGGAAGAACAAGTATATTTTTTAATCTTAAAACTGTAATAATTTGTAGGATTTTGATATAATGTTGCGAAAACTCTGAGCGTGCGCCGGCAGAGTGTGTTGATAGTAGTATATCTTTTGTCATCCTTCATAGATAAGAGATCCGAAGGTATTCATTGGAGCCCTCGATAAGATGAATGATGAAGATGGCATCAAAGGAGGAACCCAGTTGCCAGTACCTTTGGAGCAGTCAACGCCAGCCAGAGAGAGCAAGAAGCTCGGCCGAAGACGGAAATAGGCAGGTGTCACCTTTTGTGCATATGCTTGGTAAGTAAATTGAGAATGGCACATGAATGTAGTTAATTTTTTCCATTAAATTGACATTCGTTGTAAATAAGAAGGAAAACTACTGTTAGCGGCATTTGCAGATGCAAGGGGAGGCTAAGGGTGGTATTTCACTGCCCCAGCGTTCTGTAGAACCTCTCTTCTAGGGGTTGTGAATTGTACAATTCACTGACTTGCCCCAAGCCTCCTCTTCAATCGAGTCTCAGTGTCAGGCGCTTATTGACATTGTAAATATATACTCGGCTAGACGCTGAAAATTAAAGGACCTTCACCAGTTTAGTTGTTACTGTTCCACCGATCAAACCAAAGCATTCTTGAAAGTAATAGTTTAGAAACTTATTGTAGAAACTACTTTTTCTCCTCAAAATTAACAAAGGTCTAGCTCTCAGCTTCAGTTCTTCTATATGTTGTTCTATTATGGTAATATATTTATACTTTTTGTCTTTGGAACAAGATAACAGGTTTGTATACCAACCGTAGTTTTAAATGAAATGTTGATTATACCAACTGTCCTCAGTGTGATGGTGGTATTACTACTTCTTTATTCGTGATTAAACGCTTTGATCCATATTTTGTTAAGTTCTGACTTGTTATACCTCACAAACATACTTGCTTTGCCAAGTTGCCTCCCAATGGCATTGGCAATCACCTTTTCTTGTTCTTTTCTTGAAGGATTTGAATTAACAATTTGACTTTCATAGAAATTGCTATGTAACTAATTTATTCTATGACTGTCCAAAAATATATGAATGATTTCGTAAAAGGTCAAAATAATTAATGTTAGGCGTACCGAGAGTACTTTTTTGAGAGGTCCTTTGATACCATCTCCAAAAATACAACAGCTTTTAAGTGGCTCTTATTCCCCACTGAACTCACAGGTCAAGAACATATGTTCATAAGGGGGAAAAAACCAAGTATCGTTCCCATTTGTAAGTGGAACTAATTCCGAATTTTGTGAAAGTGTCCGGAGAAAACCTGTCCGCTAGTTTAACTTCGCTATTGATTTTGTAAATTCAGTCGTTTAGCAGAATGTGCCTTTAAAGGTGCAACATCCAAAATTGCCAAGGATTTAACCGTGCTGTATACGAATAAAATCAAACATTCTTGGATTGCACATCCAATTTCTGCATTCGTTTAAAGTGCAAGCGCTTTGCGATGACAATATAGGCTCATGTGCTGAGAGAAAGTACCCTTTGGTGGCCGATAGCGTAGTAAGAGTAGGGTGATAGGAATATAGATGAGATCAAGAGAGGCTTATCGTCATGCTCCTAACTGCTCCTGTTCATTTGTAAGTGAAAAAATCAAGTCGTCAAATAAACTATAAAAGCTCCGGAAATAGGTCTGTCCCCAACGATACAGTGTTTAACCTACTTCTATCATCCTCAGAAAGATGGAACAACTCCTAAAAATTGCAGTCTAATAAGCAAAACGTCGAGATAGACTGTAGTGAAGTATTTACTTTCATCCAAGGTCTGAGTGCTGTTGCACTCAAATTGCATTCATAAAAGGAACGCAGGAAGAAGAAGTTTTCCTTTTGCGGCGAAAGAACAAGAAAGGAGAACCTGCTAAGTGCTAACAAGTGCTACTTCAGCAAATTAAAAGAATAAATAAAATACATAAAGAAGTCCTTTCATTATGACGCAGAAGGAACAAGAAAAGAAGCCACATAAGAAAACTAAACCCTGCTCCTATGATCCTTTAGCTTGCTAACTAAAATCAGATAAACTTGCCTCCACAATGCCTTCTTATGCAACACTCTAATCCCATGTTCTTCTTTTGTACTTTCAGTCAGCCTAAATGAATATAATAAACAAATTATCGCCACTGGACTTGAGCAGAAATCGATTTGGATGCTAATTGTACCACTTAAACAGACTGTACCAAACAATGTCCAAAAGAAGACCCTGAGGCTGTAAAATCTAGCCTCTGCAGCATCCCTCAAAACTTGAATCAAGTGCGGCAAAGGAAAGCCAGCTCAGCATTTAATGCTCAAAGTTTCACAAGGAGAGACATGGCCTGCACTACCTTTGGGGTTGATCTGAACTGGTTGCGCCAGATGTCGTGCTTGGCTCAGCACCATTTTCAACAGAAGGGGAACCAGCCCACTCTCCTTCAGAGTCCAATGGCTCAAGCACATAGACACTGCCGTCAGTAAGCCCTAGTGCAAACTGGTTAGGTTGAGACGGATGTGTTGAAATGACTAGTGGGTAGACTCTCAAGCTGCCAAAAACATAAGTGAGGAATTAATAACTTGTGAGACTATTGGAACTTCGCGAATGAGATTTGCCATTTTCATAAAGGAATGAGGTTAACTGAGCAGTAATAACCAACTTACTTGGGATCTGGAGGGATATAAGCAGCAGGATTTATACGACATCTCAATCTGAGTGTAGAAGCAGAAAGAACATTGATGCTTCCGTCTTCAAAGCTCACATATATTGATTGGCCATTGCATGAATATGTAGCATCCGTGATTGGAGCACTAGATTCTCGAGTATCCCACTAGTTGCAATGAACAACAAATCAAAAAAAGTACATTTGGCACGAAGCAACTCATACTACCTAATATTTCACTAATTTTTGTGCAATTAGGATGAGATAAGAGATTGGTTTGCACGCAATAATAAATATCTTCAATACCTGCTTGAGGCATTCTAGTTCAGGAGCTTTACATGTGGCAATCTGTGTTTCATGAACCACCAGCAGATGTATCTGATCCACATGAAATTGAACACGAGTATCAGCAAAAGGAGCTGCACCTTGCCCATTCGGCATTTGCAAAAACTGACTAGCTTGCTTCTCCCATCCATCAGTGCTCCAAACACACAACTGCAGTGATGATTAACAATCATAAAATGGGACATCGACATTGATTCAAAAATGAAAGAATAAAATTCTACATTGTGTTTTTATATCAGAATCACACCGATCATCAATTGTTAGCAACAACAGGATAGCATAGCTTTTCTTTCTCCCACTTAATGGGATGGGATTAATATGTAACCACTAAAGAAGAAGTTTTCTGGAAGGATTTATTCTGCCTATTTAAGGATGCCTTCATGAACTGACGTATGATGAGGGCGTAAGCATCAATATATCCAAAGTGAATATCAACCCTTTTATTTTTTAGCAAGTTAACCTACATTGCTCTTTCTGCCCAAAACATAGGCATGTCTACATGGAAAGGAAGATGCAGTAGTGGTCTTGTACCTGAGAGTCAGCACCAGAAGACACGAGAACATTTAAGACATTAGAGAAGGCAAGGCCTGTAATTCTTTTCTGATGTCCTTTTAGGTTTGCCTTGAACTGAGAATGTGAAATAGTCAATATCCGTAACTTTGTTGCAGATAATAGCAAGGTCAACTTTCAACGACAATGAAATCAGGTCTCACCTCATCAACTCGAACATTGTAAATATGAATAGAGGAGTCCTCCATTCCTATTGCAATAATGTTATTATCTTGAGGATAGAACGCCAGAAATGTTGCTTGAGGTGATGGGGGCGTAAATGTTGTCATCGTCTGGATATCAGCAGGTAGGATAGTATTAACTACTTTATAAGTAACAGTGGGACATACGTGTGCTAAGAGGCACTTGCCTCAATGGCATCTCCCTTACTGGGGAAGGGAGAGAGCAACTTTGAATAGTAGATTTTTGGAATGTTGAATAAAGCTTTTGCCTTGTTTTATATAATCAGTAGGAGCAAAAAAATTCCATTGAAGACAGAGAAAAGCCCTTGTCTCACTTAGAAAGTAAAAAAGCGGTGGTCTGATACCTGAGAATCAGCACCAGAAGACACGAGAACATGTAAGGAAGTTGAGAACGCAAAGCCTTTTATTATTCTCTGATGTCTTTTTAGTTTCTTCTGGATCTGAAAAAGTGAAATAGTCAATATCCATAACTTGTTGTCAGTAATGACAGCGTTAGTTATCAACGGCAATGAAAATAGGTCTCACCTCATCAACTTGACCACTGTAAATTTGAATAGTGGAGTCATCCATTTCAATTACAATAGCGTCATTGTCTTGCAGTGGTGGTGGTAGGAATGTTGTCATCATCTGGATATCAGTATGCAGGATACTATTAAAAACTTTCAACAGAGGGACGTTTCAAGAGGCATTTGCCTCAATGGCATCTCCCTTTCTTGGGAAAGGGAGAGAGCAATGACCATTACACTTCTGGATGGGACAAAAAAGCTCTTGCCTTGTTTTCTTTTATCGATATTGAAGACAGAGAAGCCCTTTCACTCACTTAGCAAGTTAAAAATGACATGCTGCACTTCTAACTAAATAATCCACATGAAAATCGGAGCAATTGCTTTCAAGGACCTCCTAACAACAGAGTTCAATAGTTTTTTTACATGATAGAATCAATTAATTTTAGCTCCCATAAAAATGTGAAGGAAATAGTGCATGCATATTCAGCACAAAGGGGTATTTCATCATCTCGTGCCTTGTGGATAGTGCTACAAAAAACAGACAAGAGGATGTAAACATGCCTTTAGGAAAATATTCACCTTAAAAGTCATCATATTGAACAAAGAGATCTTCCCCCCTGACGCTGATATTACATAAGAATCATTCTTTGACAGTGCAAAGCATGGAACTGCATCTTCAGGATTTGTATCACTTATGTCATTGGTCATCAAAATCCCACTACGAGGTTGCCATAACTGTGGTACTACGCTAGTTGTAGCCTGGAAAGAAGAATTAATGTAATTTTTTTTTGGAAGCCGAATTAATGTAGTTATCAATGCCCTAAACCATAAAATAGCTTGCCAATTTCAAGAAGAAAAAAAGATTCCTTACCCTGCCTGTTAAGTTCCGATCACTTCTTCGCCATTTCCAGAGCTTGTGTACAGCATTCGATGATAAAGCCAGAATGGCATGACCTGAGTTTGTATAGCTTAATCTCGAGACCTGCTTCATTTTATTAGCTTCAGTGTTGACAGTTAAATGTAATACCCAGAGTTAAAAGAAAATACAAAAGAAAGAGCTCAAAGAAGCGGGCATTAAATGGTAGATGCATAAATTGATGCAAAGAGACACTCAGAGAGGCCGCCGGCATATTTATCAGCATAGGGGCGCGGGCGAACTGTATGTTTACATATGAACAGAGCATACGATACGCATGACATCAAAACCCAGTTGAGACAATCACCAAAAAAAAAGTAGAACCTCGACTTGAACCGTCTAGCTGTATCCCTATAGAACTAAGAGAACTCTGTAAGGTCTCCGTGCAAAAATACAGTGCCTTCACCATGCTACTCTTTTCTGGGAGTACCTAACGTTTGGCCTCTTGTGTTCGTGAATTTAGATTCAGAAGGTCAATTTCCACTCAAAGTTTCGGGAGTTGACAAGCCCAAAATAGCTTAATTCACAAGCTTAGCATTCCGACAAGCATCAAAGTGGTGCGCAATGATATACTTTGCCTGCCATATATAAAGCCAAATTCATCTCGTGAAGAATCTGTGCCTTTTACCCCATGTAAAATGAGAGTCCACAGAACAATCCATCTCATTAGATTTCATGTAAAAGGCTAAAAAGGTCTAGTTATTCAATCATAAAATTCATGACCTCCACAGCCAACAAAACTCAAGCACAATTGCCACTCCATACTCACATATTCATCAATGCTGATCTTATCCTTCCCTATTTGTATAGTTGAAACAATCAGTTAACAAAAAAGGCCAAATGAAGAGATGACAAAGTCCTTCAATTGTTGAGGTTTAAGAGTTAAATAATTGGACCACATGTGAATGAAACTAATAAAGCAAACTGCTATTCAAATTTGTGCTTATCTAGTAGAAACATGACAGATTAATGTGGAAAAGAAATGCTGCATAAGAACATGCTAATTTGGCAATCATTTGTACCCTCGTAGCCATAGAGTTATCAGGCAGCCTTATGGACCGGCATTGTAATGGTTCATTGATTTCTGTCAGTTTCCAATTTCGTGATTTGTCTCCTGAGTCATCAGCAATTTTGGGCTTCACATCGGCCATGCTCTCACTGTCCTGTAGAGCTCAAAAGAGAGAATGTCATTGAAAGAAGTCGAATAAGCATGCACATACGAATGCAATTATTGCATCATTTAAGTAATAGAGCAAGCAACAAATAAAGCTCCTTCAAAAAATTTAACGACCTAATGCAGCAATGATACCACTTGCCGCACCTACCATTGCTGCCTGATGGTTTTCTGGTTTATCTGCTAGTATGTGTAGATGTGGAGGAAGAAAATATGCGTGTTTCAAAGGCAAGCTGATGGGGAAGCTTTTTTTCTTGATATCCACTTAAAAATTTACAAAGAGTCCTGAAAGTGGCAGCAAGGGAGCACAAGGATTTAAAAATTCAAAAGCGCTTTTACATCAGTGGATAATACAAACAATGGGGGAGAGCAGTTGGTTTTATCAAATTGATATCCAGAAACCTCAAAAAATTTATTTATTTCTTGAATTAAATATAAAAAATATTGGTGTGGAGGGCATTCCCCTTCCACAACCGGGTTCTTTCCAAATAATGAGAAAAGTTTTTAAACAAAAAAGAAAGACTTAAAATAGCGAGAAGCTTCAATTTATAACATGAAAACTAAAAATCCCAAATCAATGAACAGAAGACTTAAAATAGCGAGAAGTAAGAAGTAACACAAATGTTGAGAAAAGCATTCCATACATAAGAGATAATTGATCACTCATAAAATACTTCTCTTTGTGGATGGAACCATCCTTTAATAACTAAAGAACGTCAAAGAAAAAGCAAGATGAAATAAGTACTTCATTTGAGATTCCAAAAGGTCTTGATCTTGGCAAAACATGTTTAGAATATGCCGTTTGGTAGTCCATGGCTAAGCTGTTGGTAGGTTGAGTCTTGGGACGCTTTAAGAGAACTGTATCACAAGATAAAAAGTAAATAAAATGCCCAACCAATAGCTTGAACTTTTGGAAAATAGACAATCAAGTTTCACAGCTTTTCCTTGACATGTTATAGAAAGATTTGGGGGAATTCAAGCCAATAAGAGAGAGTGAGTTTCTTGAGAACTTTTAGTTGGGAAAGATTCAGTGATTTCAGGATCTAGTAGGGGATACCTAGAGCTAGTACGCAAGAGCGTAGTTTTGATAGTTTTTGAAGCTTGTCAAAATCAAGATTGTTTGGCAAAACTAATTGGCCATTAGGTGGCCCTTCCAGATTTTTCCATCTCAGAGCTCTCAACACTTGGAGTTCTACCAATAGTCCTTGGTCACCAAGCAATTTTATTATGGGAGTTCCACTAATGTCCACCATCCTCAAGTTCCGCATGTTCCCAATGCTTTCAGGTAATTCTTCAATGGCCGTAGATTTCAAATGCAGCTCAGTCAATGATGTCAACTTTCCGATCGAGTATGGGATTTGTCTCAATGAGTGGCATCCCGACAACAACAACTGTGATAGAGACACGAGGGAGCCTATGGAGTCTGGAAGTTGAGCAAGTTTTTGACAATTTGTTAGGTCAAGGCGAGATAGAGATGTTAAGTTGCCTATTGAGTTGGGTATGCAGGCTAACGATGCACAATAAGAGGCATCTATAATCTTAAGCTTTTTTAACAATCCAATGGATTTAGGTAATTCTTCAATGGCCGTAGATTTCAAATGCAGCACAATCAATGATGTCAATGTTCCGATCGAGTATGGGATTTGTCTCAATGAGTGGCATCTCGACAACATCAACCATGGTAGAGACATGAGGGAGCCTATGGAGTCTGGAAGTTGAGCAAGTTTTTGACAATTTGTTAGGCCAAGGCAAGACAGAGATGCTAAATCACCTATTGAGTTAGGTATGCAGGCTAACGATTTACAATAAGAGGCATATACAGTCTTGAGTTTCTGTAAAGATCCAATGGATGTAGGTAATTCTTCAATGGCCGTAGATGTCAAATCCAGATGAGTCAATGATATCAACTTTCCGATCGTGTCTGGGATTTGTCTCAACGAGTGGCATCTCGACAACAACAACTGCGATAGAGACACAAGGGAGCCTATGGAGTCTGGAAGTTGAGCAAGTTTTTGACAATTTGTTAGGTCAAGGAAAAATAGAGATGTTAAGTTGCCTATTGAGTTGGGTATGCAGGCTAACGATGCACAATCAGAGGCATCTAAAATCTCAAGCTTCTTTAACAATCCAATAGATTTAGGTAATTCTTCAATGGCCGTAGATTTCAAATGCAGCTTAGTCAATGATGTCAACTTTCCGATCGAGTTTGGGATTTGTCTCAACAAGTGGCATCCCGACAACAACAATTGCGATAGGGACACAAGGAAGCCTATGGAGTGTGGAAGTTGAACAAGTTTTTGGCAATATTGTAGGTTAAGGTGAGATAGAGATGCTAAATCACCTATTGAGTTGGGTATGCAGGCTAACGATGTACAAGAAGAGGCATCTAGAGTCTTCAGTTTCTTTAAAGATCCAATGGATTTAGGTAATTTTTGAATTCTTGTGTTTGATAGGTCTAGTTGAGTTAACAACATAAGGGAGCCCAAGGATTTTGGAAGTCGAGCAAGCAATTCACAACTTGAGGCATTTAGAGTCTCCAGCTTTGTCAAACAACCTCTTGAAACATGAATTTCTTGTATATTAGTGGCACTTATGAGAAGCTTGCTCAATTTTTCCATTCTACCTACTCCTAGCGGTAGCTCGTTCAGTTTCTGACAACCACTGACATTCAAGGAGATGAGGGTCTTGATGTCCTCGATAGAAGGATGAATCTTTTCTAGATTCCTACACTCTTCAAGTATCAAAATCTCCAGGCTCTTGAAAGTGGACAAGTTGGGAGTTGTTGTCAAATCACAATTGGAAAGATTGAGAACTTTGAGCTCAGTTGCCATCTGAAAGAAAGAGAATTACCATTTTGAGATTGGACCAAAAAAAAAATTTGTGCTCCCTACTTCCACACAGCTATCTTATTTAATTTTAAATGTTTCTTTTCAATAGTGTATTCGCTAAGTTGGCATATAAATGTTTTTAAGCATATCATTGCGAAGAGTATGAGTGCTAACTACAATTTTTTGCAAATAAAATTTTTTAGAAAATATCATATTTAGTTTTTCGAAGTTATGACTATGCTGTTATTTATTGAATAGAGATACACAAATTTTATTACCAAATTACAGATGACAAAGTCAAATGGAAGAAACGAGATGCATTCATTTGGTGCATGTTTTCCTTCAATGGTATGAAATTAAAGAGAAATGGTTTCTTTAATTATGAAAAACAATTTTTAGAAGCTATATGTACAAGACATAAAAAGTATTGCATTAAAAATATTTAAATGTCATTTCAAGGATAATTTTATTACTCATATGACATTACTACTTTATAAATGTGTTGTACGGTGACTTCAACAATAAAAAATAATAATGAATAAATATTGTGTGCAACAAGTCAAAGTAGTTCACAAATTATTTCCATCACTCTAAAAGTAACAATGAATTTAGAATTTTGGTGTGTATATAAAACACAAGTCACTATGAGGGTCTTTGTTTCTCCATGAAAGATCCATATATACATATAACAATAATTGCTAAAAAGACATACTTTTGCTTGGGGAGAAATTAACTAGAAACCATATACCATTTAGATGAAAAATAACATGGGCACTATATTATAATTATATTTTTGATAGATGTTAATTAATACGTTTAAAAGGTTTTTATTAGACACAAGGTCGATGTTAGAGCATGACTGGTTTGTTAAAATATTAAGGGGTAGAAGCTTTTGACATATTTAAGTGCCAAAAAAAAAAATAAATTCCTCTCATGCTTAGAGGACCATAATATATATTTTCAAAAGAAATAAAGGATAACTTGGTGCAATTGGGCCCATCAACAACACGTGATTATTTATAAGAGATATGCCTTCTTTACATTTTACCTTTAGTGAACTCCATCCTTCCCAGTACTCCAAATGCCAAAACTTCGACAAATCGAGCACAACTAATTTCTTCGGGTGAAAGTTGGTCAATTCAAAATGCCCGTAATCATTTGACCACTCAAGCCATCTTAGTTGAGGAAACAAGTTCTGAAAATCTCCAACGAGATTTGCACCTTTCAGTTGAAGCAACCTTAATTTGGTCAATTCTGTAAATGTTTCGGCATTGTAACTTTCTCTCCCATAAAATAAGTCAAGACGAGCAGCCTCAATCTTACTAGTGCCCTGCAATTAGGCAACATTGTAAATCGTAGTTTTGAATAATGGGTTGAAAGCAACTGTATATGAGAAAAAATGCATTGATTTCAAATTTGTTGTCATACTATCATGATTAAGCTTCTCACTTTTGACTTCATGATATGACAGGTTGTGGTAATCTATGTAAAAATTTGAAGCTCTAGAGGGAACTTTTCCTCTACCAATTATGCCCTTCACAATTTGCAACTTTTAAATTCCTAAAAGTCGCATCCTTTCAAAATTAATATAGAGGCCCTCTCTTCATGCACACATCACTTCAAATTCTCGTGCCCTTTATATGGGAAATAGCAAATTAACTCATATCCTTTATATGTGAAACAACATGTCACTTACGGTTCAAAACTTCAAATGCATATATCAAACTTACCATCAAACATGTATTAATAGTAAAGAATCCCAGCTGTAGAATGCTCCACTTTTTCTTATGTACCTTGTTTGCAATTCTCAATGGCAAAATAAAAATGAGAATTCCATCCCAAGAAGTGTTTTTCATTGTATGTGGAAGACAACATATCAAAAATTGTATGTGGAAGACAACATATTAAAAATTATATAAATGATTTTCACTTCTCTTCTTATTACTATACATCTTTGATGCTAACTTTTCATTTCATGTTGATTTTGTTACAAAGAAATAATAGTCATCTAATTTTATGATCAATTTTGCCCATAAATTAATAAGATCTTGCTAAGAGATAGATTGGACATGAAGAATAATTATATTATGTTAATATTACTTCTATGCAAGCATATGGTTGTGAAATTGTTTGATTTTATTAGTAATAATCATTCTTTTATTAATTTCTAAAAATGTTGTAACTGAAAAGTTATTTTATCACTTAAATGTAAACTTTGATGATTCTCTATATAAAGAAAAGGTCATGCATGTATCGTTAAAATATTTAGCTTCCAAGTTTCATAAGTATCGTGTTAAAAATTTTATTTTTGATGATACTTAAATTTTTTTTATAATTATGGCATTGAGGATATATGTTTGTTAATATATGTTTTGTTAAAATTATAAGGGCATTATTAAAAAAATATCATTGCCAATATATATTCTTATAGAAATATAATGTAATGTTAAATCTACAATTTCACCTCTAAAAATTTTTGTAGACCCTTTTCACGGAAATTGTGACTTGGGAATTGATTTTCAAATATGTCTGTGTAAACAAAGATATCGTAATAACTATTCTTCCATGAAATTGTCGTGATCATGCATATTTGTTATATTGATCACTTATTATATCATTGGTATATAAAATATTAAAAAATAGGTAAATAGTCGATGAAATAGTGATTATGTTATCTTGATAACTCATTATCACTTATTATGTTGAAAACTACTTATAATATACTAATGAGCACAATATACTAATTATTTATAATATACTAGTTGAATGAAATTCCAGAGTGCATCCCCTTCGATACATTATTTTACTATCTATTAATATTCCTTAGTTACTTCCATTCGTCTTTCCACTTCTTTATTTTTATTTGGGATAAGTGCTGCGGAAGTCCCAAAACTTGTTATGAAAATGCATTTAAGTCCTAAAACTTGCAAAAAGTGCAAATAAGTCCTAAAACTTGTCAAAATGTTTCATTTGAACCCTAAAAAAGACACGGTTAGTTTTATTAACGAAAAATGCTGACGAGACATTTTAAATTATTTTTTACTTTCCAACTAGCTTTTTAAAATAATTTTTTATTCAATTTAAAAAAAAGATATTTAAAAACTAAAATTCAATTTTTAAAAAACTGTTAAAAAAATTTAAAAAAAAAAAAAAAAAAAGGCCAGGAGTAGCCGGCCGCCCATCGCCGAAGGGGCCAGCGACGGTCTATGGCCGCCGCACAACTAGGGCGAGGGCCAGCGACCCTCACCTGGTGCGGGCGAGGGCCAACGACCCTCGCTTGCGCGCGAGTGAGGGCGCCCAAATGCTGGGCACGCCGGCCCTCATAGGGGCCCATCATCGGAGGGGTAGGAGTTGCGGTCGCCGCTTGACCACGACGAGGGCCGTCGACCCTTGCTTGACGCGAGCGAGGGTGCCCAAATCGGGCACTCGGCCCTCACGGGCTGCGCAAGATCGCCCGATCTGGGCAAGCCCCGCCAGCCCTAAGCGAGGGACGCCGAGGCCTTGCCCAGGGTGCGGCGACGGTCATCGGCCCCCAAGCAAGGGTTGGCAAGGCCTCACCCAAGGCGCCTAGATCTGGGCGCCCTTGCCCGCGTCAGGTGAGGGTCGCCGGCCCTCGCCTGGGGCTGGTGAGCCCTCGCCCTGGTCGGGTGGCGACCATCGCCGGCCCCACCGACGACTCCTGCCCTTTTTTTTTCTTTTTCTTTTTTTAATAGTTTTTTAAAAATTGAATTTTAGTTTTTAAATATAATCTTTAAAAAAATTAAATAAAAAATTATTTTAAAAAGCCAGCTGGAAAATAAAAATCATTTAAAATACTATGTCAACGACACGTCAGCATTTTCCGTCAATAAAACGGACGGCGTCAATTTTAGGACTCAAATGAAACATTTTGACAAGTTTTAGGATTTATTTGTACTTTTTGCAAGTTTTAAGACTTAAATGCATTTTCGTGAGTTTTAGGACTTCCGCAACACTTATCCCTTTTTAATTTCTTAATAACACATACTTCAATGCAACATTTTTTGCTTTTTTTTCTTTGGCAATAACTTCTTTATAATGCAAGAAAAGAATATTTAAATTCTCTATTTTTCAAGTGTCGTAGATTGTAATAGTAGCAAAAGTCTACTGTAAGGTAATAGCTCGTATTTTCGAGGATTATGTAGAATGTAAATATTGTGATTAGCTCAATATGATTAAACTACCTTTTGTGGAGGAGCTTTAAAAAAAAAGAAAAAAAAAATGAGTGGATTGGAAGAAGAATGTTACGGGAATTTTTGCCCAGTCACCAATTATTTCATCAACCATTTGACACGTATCCAATTCATTTCAAACCAATCTGGAGACATGAAATGGGAAGAGCAAGAGAGATACGGATTAAGAGTGAGAGAGCATTCCATTTATATTTGATGGAGTTCCCCAGAATAGAAAAGTCTGAATTTCTTTAATGTGGCAGTTTAGGTTGACAGTGAAAGTTGTTGACCCCCCTCGAATTTTTAAAAACTGGTCAAATTTGAGACTAATAAAGAAGATTGAGATATCGAGATTAGAGTGCGCAAGAGAAGCTTAAAGTATTTTGAGTGTTAAAAATCTAAGTAAAATATTTATGGCTCTATTAGTCTTGTTTATTGAAAATTTTGAACTTTTTTTTCTGTTAACGTCTTATTTTCAACTAAAGATCCTACCACATAATATATACTATTTAGTTGTACACATATACTAAGCTTTGGTTACATATATATCATGTAGCAAAGTATTATTACAACACATTTAGATTATTATAGCATGTTTGATTATAGTTATGGCTATTATAGTTTATTACAATATATACTTGCAGTAATAACTATTTCCAAAATTCATGTCTTTTCTTTCCGCTCAATCTATCGATGATTTTAAGGTATAACTATGATATATATTAATTATAATCATATTTATTTATAGTATCCATGTCAAGATAGCATATTTTATACTTATCTTGACTTTAATGACATCTTACTTGATTAATAAATAAAATTATTAAAAAATAGGTAAATAGTGGAAGAAAGAGTGATTATGTTATCTTAAATTATTATTTACTAATTTAGAAATTATTTATAATTAATTACATTAATTAACGATCAATTATTATATAATTATTATGCCAATCATACTATTGATTATGTAATAGATATTGTTAACTTTTGGTAATTATGATGCTATTTTCCCCTTATTTACATATGTCCTTCATGAAACCAAACAGATAATAATTATTATATTACTTAAACCAATAGGCATATAGCTATTACATTTTTATTACATTTCAATATAATAGTTATTACATTACAGCCTCACCCCCTTATTGTTCCCACAAGGGCCTTATTGTAAGTCGTCAACTACCACTCTAGTTATTGTAGATTTGTCGAATTTGAGAAGAATGTAGAAGATCGAGATCCGAGACTAGAGTATGCTATCTACTTGGAGTGTCAAAAGTAAGATAATTATTGCTCTGTTAGTCCCATCTATTTTAAAATTTCAAATTTTTCCTGCTAATATCATATTCTAATCCACAGATTTTACCACAGAACATTGCCATTTAAGTTTTAGTTATATATACATATTATAGCGATGGAAACAAATTTTGGATCTATCTTTTATACTGTTCAATGAGCTTATACATAGAGTCATTAAAAAAAGATATCCATCATCATATATAATGCTTTACAAAAGAATTAATATAATAATATTACCTATCATAGAAGGGGAAAAAAAGCATATATCTAGAGGAATCTATTATATGACTGCGTATATTGCAATAATAAAAACTATTATGATTGAAAGGTGGATGGGTACCAATGTGACTAAGAAATATCCATCATCACCAAAAAATTTAACATGCGTTACAAAAAATGAATACAAAAAAGTAGTCCGTCGTAGAAGGAAAAAGAGTATATGTTTAGAGGGTACGTGACTACATGTACTTATATAATAAGTACAACGAAATGTGCAATAAGTGATGGAAAGTTTTATGGATACTCAAAGAAATTATTTTGTCGTATTTTATGAATAAATGATATTGAAAAATCAATGAAAAAATTATATAACCAATAGCTCATATTTTACAAATGAATAATAGAAATGTACTAAATATGTGCTAAACAAAATGCTCACTAAGAGTAGAATGATTTATAAAAATCGATTATAAGAGGTAGTCAATACTGGACAAAAATAATTGATAAAAGAATTATGTAGCAATGTAAGCCATATTTGACGGATGATATAAATACTAACTATATATTTGCGAAATAAGATGCTCCCCTAAGAGTTGAACAATTTACAAATAATTATTTTAATATGATAGCCTATATCTGATAAATAAATATTATTAAGGGATTTATAGAAAAAATTTCCATCATCACAAAACGGATTAAAAATATTAGCAAATTCATAGTAAAAAATTATAGAACAAAAATAATATTTGTTTAAAGGATTATATTACACGGTTGCGCATTTATCATAAATAAGTATGAAAGCCACGTTAGCAAATTGACAATGTTAACTAATGATTGACGACAAAGGGCTTAATTGCATAGATTGTGAAAGATAGAGGATGATATTGAGGAAAAAAATGGAAAGGGGACTAAATCGTACAAATAGTAATACTAAAGGGACTGAATCTATATTTAACCCAACTTGAAAAATCCAAGAACCGGATAGCTAATCGTCACCAACAAATGGTCTCATTTATCATAGCGAACAACCAAAAAGAAGTCAATAATCAGTAAAAGAAAAAAAGAAAAAGAAAAGACCTCACAAGAATCAAGCTTCCAACGAAAATGTGGGAAAAGCATGACCCCAACAATTTACAGATATTAGATTTTTCTCTAGAAGTGCTCAGTCAAATATTGAAGTTAACAAAAGGAGAGTATCCTCGTCACCATACTACCGGTATATGTATGTATGTATGTATTAACCAAGAAATTACTCATCAATTATGTCCTAGAATTAGGCAAGAACAACAACTTATTGGTAGAGCTCTTTTGTTGGTGGAAGCAACAACTTTTGGGGATTCAGGACTAGCAATAATTTTTAGCTCGAACAAGAAAGAGAACATTCAACGACTCAAGACAAGTACAGAACACTCTTACCTTATTGCCATCAAGCACATCTTTGGCTTCCTCTTTAATCCATAATCTGCTACGCTGTTGAGGCTCCATTGGATTCTCTAAATGAACAAGCTCTCTTCCAAGATCTCTTAGCTGATCATGCATCATAAATGTGCCATTTTTATCAATTTTAATTAGTGACATATCACTCAATACTTCAATCCCAGTCCCTGGGAAAAAGCGACAGGCATCCCACATATAAGTTGGACTTTCTCGAGATTCTCCAATGAAAAAACATGCAATATCCAAAAATATCTGTTTCTGTCCATAATCTAATGCTTCGTAGCTTATCTTCAATGTCTCTTGCACTTTCAGAACTGGCACACTTTGTAATTTCTTTAATGTTTCTTCCCATACTTTCATTGTCTTTTCACGTAATAATGAACCAATAACTTCAAGAGCTAAGGGAAGCCCCCCAGTAGTAGAAACGACAGCACGAGAGATATGCTCATAATCACGTGAAGGAAAATCCTTTCGAAATGCATGTCTACTAAATAAAATCAAGATTGATCCGAAGGCAACTTATTGAGTTGATACTTGGTGCCTGCCCCAGCCATGTCAAGAATAGCCTTGTTTCTAGTTGTTATGATGACTATACTTCCAGCTTTAAACCAATTGCTATCTCCGGCCAAAGCATTCAAATGAGTATCATTATCCATATCATCAAGAAGAATAAGCACTTTTTTACTTGTAAATCGAGATTTAATGACATTAATTCCCTCAAAGACATTAGACACATCATGCTGATTTCTCAATATATCGTTAATGAGTTGCTTTTGTAGGTGTTCAATACCATTGCGTAGAGATGTTTCTCGAACATTTGCCACAAAGCTAAGATGGTCAAAATGACTAGAGAGATTGCTATATAGGACCCTTGCAAGAGTTGTCTTACCGATGCCGCCCATTCCATAAATTCCAATAATCATTGTATCATTAAATTTAGGATCTATCAAGCTCATAATCTCTTCCACCCGATCATCAATTCCAATGAATTGTTCAGGAACAATTACTTGAAAAGTTCGTCTTAACTAGCTGATAACTTTCCTGACAACAATTTCAATCAATGCTCCTTCATACCTGTCAAATGACAATGAATCTTAGTATAGGATGGCAACATTTATACATATATTTTTTAAGATAGATCTGGTTAAAAGAAGTTAAACAATGTCCCGGTGGAGAAAATTATACCCATTTTCAACTTTCTCTGATTCCCATCCTTTCAAAGAACTGACTTCTTTGAGCGCTTCTTCCCATTCTTTCACAATCATTTTGTCCAAATTCTTTTTATGTGCATTGATAGCATCTTCCCATCTCCCTATGAGATGCCGCACTTGTGAGGGATCCACTTTGTAAAATATGGGCAACACGATTTGCCCTTCGTTTCTCTTGCATTTCAACATTTGAGCCAACTCGCGAAGGCACCATTTGCTGGAAGCGTAGTTGTCCGAGATAATCGGGATTGAGATCTTAGACTGCGTAATATTATGGAGAAGCGCCGGACCGATCTCCTCACCAACACGAAGCTCATTGTCATCTCTAAACACGTGAATTCCTGCATTGACAAGGCTAGTATAGAGATAATCGGTAAAGCCTTTGCGAGTGTCTTTTCCTCTAAAACTCAAGAACACTTCATAATCTCCTCCAGGTGGAGTCGTTGATGAGGCAGATGCCCTGGAATTCGGATCTTCTGAAGGATTTGGTTTTTTTCTTTTCCAATTTGTTTGGCAATTTAAGTTGAGAGGGAAATGAAGGGAAAAGAGAAGAAAGGAAGAGAAGGGAGAAACCCATTTCTTTTTTCTTGATTGGATGTACATCATGCAGCGATTGACCAAAAAGATCCTTATTCTGTTTTAAAAAAGTAGAGTGATCGAGAAGAGCCAGATTTCACCAGTCCAGATCTGCGAATTGCAGAGTTCGGAACTCATCAGAAGTAAATGGAGTTATCTAGCAGGAAACCGAGAAGAGAAGAGAAAAGCAAGGAGTCATGGATTACCTGAGGAGTGCTCAAACAAAACGTTCCATCCACTGCTGTGATCTCCACCCGTTGTTAGCCTTCAACGTCAGATTACCAACACTCAACGCTTTCTACTGTGCCTGCTTAAACAATGCTGAGTTATTGCCATCCAACAGTCCAAGACCCTTCATGCTAATCGAACCACTGCGATGCATGCTCCACGGAAAGGACTCGGCATTACGCGGAAGGTGAGGGGAACCTATGCAAGGGCCTTCCATTGAAATTCGAGATCCAGCACCGACTTGATTATAATCGGGGCGTGGAAACTATTTTTTTCCGATAGAGGAACTCACACGGATATACTAGCGATTATATTCCGACAGCACTCGAGTGCAAGTTGGGTTTTGTCGTTTTCTATCGGTCAGTTATTTATTGAATAGAGTATATTTGTCACTGTCTTTGTCGTCATAATCACTGCAAGGTTATATTTGTGTATTACACTTAATATCTTAGCCATAAGTATGTGTATATACCTCTGATAGAGGTACTGCAAATGAAGTAATTTTAAGGTATTGCAAGACTTTTTCGCCATTTTGCTTTGTTGGCAATGTAAGAGCTGTTCTCTTTCTTATTATTCATGATCTTATAAATACATTTCCTCCTCATATTAATGGAAATATAGAAAAAAAAAAAAAACTAATGACCGATACTTGTTGAAGTTGTTTGTCATGACTTAGACCAATATTATTGTTGTATAATATTGCATAGTAACATTTTTTTTTTTTGGTTGTGTAAGTAGAACATTCTGATAAGATGTTTAATGTACCGTAGCTGATAAAGGTAATAATAGCTGATTACATCTTTTCGATGGGGAAGAAATAAACAAATCTATGCATAAAATAAAGATCAAATAGCAAAGATAAAGCAAATTAAATTTCATGGATGAATATGAAATGCAATTTTTTCAAATCGTAAAGTGTATTTCTTTTTTCTAATGATGCTTTTAGTAATTAGTGGGCGTGCTCGATGGATAAATCCCTCGTCATGCTGTCTAGAGGAAAGATGAACGTTCGCCCATTGCTGGGATCTCCAATGATTCTTAGTCTTCCACGTTACACGCTTAATCAATTGTGCGGGAGTTGCGTAGAACCTACCGGGCATCCACGTGTTCTGATTCAAAGCGAGCACGCCTTTGACTTGGCTTGCCTTTTCTATTAATAAGAGAAATAGAAAAGACAGCCAAAGGGCAATCGTTGCATGCGTAATTTCCACAGCATTTTGTGGAAGGTGCATGGAACCAGCCTGTGCAATAGAGCTGTTAAACGGGTGGGTTGGGTTGGGTTGGGGTCCGAGCCAAATTGACCCATTAACACATTTATGCTTAAGGTAAATTTTCCAACCCATATCCAACCCGACCTATACCCGACCCGATCCATATTAATAAAAATTGCAGCATCCAATTGCCCATCGCACAGGATTATACGAAAAGCTCCAAACAAGTAGAGACTTGGTGGTGATAGAGAATCATCCATTTATTAAACAGGTGCATCATAGCAATATCACAACTAACATCCTTATTATTTCTCGCTTGTATCATACAAGCCAACAGAGAATATGCTCTAAAACATCTTCAGACTTTAGAATAAGCCAAAATATAGGAATGAGGACAACTACAGAAGCTGTCATCAAATTTACGAATTTTTATGATGACTAGTAGGTCAAAACAAATTGCTTCGAAACATACCTTGATCGTGATATGGAGGTGGAAAGAACTGTAAATAGCAAAATACTGCTATCGTAATCCTTGCAAAATTTCCAGCTAAATAGAGTGATAAGAAACCAAGACCTGCAAAGGACCTTGCACAATAAAATCCAAGCATAAAAAACTACAACAATGCTTCCCTAATTTCTAAATCACCATCACAATCAATTAGATGTCAAGAAAACTGAATCTCCATTTTCCTAATAATGACAGCAATGAGAGAGAAATGGTCTATCCAATACAAATACAAATGATAATCATGTCTAACTCAGCCCAAATCAAAATCAGATGCTGTATGTAGCATCATCTTTGCAATTTCATGTCAACGTTCTAAGAACATAAAAATGTGCACAATCCCCCCAATTTTATTGTCATGCAGTGTGATAATCAGACTAACTTGTCCTGACACATAAGGCAAGGTAATTGCCCCTCACAGCCCATTTAATACTAAGCATGAGATTCTACAAGAAACTATAAAAGATACCTTTTGTTTCTTGTTCGGAGCTGGGTTAACAGCTTTTTTGGTCTCTGGCATAGAAACTTCAACAACACTTCTCCTGGTAGGTTTAGTTGCCTCTGGTGCCAACTTTGGTTTGGCTGTGTTTTTACTTACTGGTTGGGAACTTATTACACCAGAAAGCTTTTCGTGAAGATCTCGCACACCAGAAAAAGTCCCCTTTGCACCTTGAGATGCTGGCTGTAGACCCTTCTTCTAAAGCTTCAAACGCAGATCACGGCTCTCAACCCTGCGATCTTCGCATGCGAGGACCACAGAGTCAAAATCATAAGAGGACCATTTTTTAATAGAATAATAGTAGAAAGACATTTTTCCAGACTGATATGATCTTCTACCATACGTGAAATCTGAGGTTCATTCTCGTAAAGATCATGTTCCCACTTATCGTCTTGCCTCTGCCTGCAGAAATAAGGCAGCAATTCAATCCACACATGTTCCTTCCAATAAATTAAGACATTTGAACCAGGCAAAAGCGGACAGTCAAAAGAGTACCCCGAGCAACTACAATTGTGCTCAGAAGTCCATAATACACCATTACTACGCTTAAAAATCAACTTACAAATGCCTATAACTAGAGGAAAAAAAAGCCAGAAGCAATCGTATATGGGCAATATGCTCCTTTAGCAGTTACCAAAATGGAAATTCCGAATTTGTGTCTTTTCTTCTTCAGTAACTACAAGAGCTTTTATAGCTAAAGGGCACCATTGTCAGAGGATATCCACTCTATCTACAACTGTCGATCAATACTTCTATATAGAGAGAGTGGGGACAATTTTAGGTCTACCATCCATAACCAATAACTACTGCAGCTCAAACGAAGAGAACCCACGAAAAGCCCCCATGAAACAGAGAAACTCACATCATAAGAGTTAACGAAACACCCAATCGAAACCCATCTACAACTGATCGGGTCAAATCCAACCGTCCACATTCTAACCCTCAAGCCACAGCAATTCCGCGGCGGCCCACCCAAAAAAATTCAGTAACCAGACCACCCGAAAGATCAGCACCTAGACAAAGACTAGGAAAACGACCGCTCCAAGGACACCGATCGCTCGAATTTCGCGACGACGCGAGACCAGAACGAGAACCCAAAAGAAAGGAGGGGGAAGGGGGAGGATAGAGAGAAGGATAGCAATTCACAGCAGAGTTTAGGTTTGCGGCCGAACCGCGCTGGACGACAGCAACGGAGATCTAAAAGATCAGGGAACGGCGACAGAGCACGTGGGGGCGACTGGTCGAGGGCCGCTTAGATCCGCAGATCCGCCCAATCAAAGCGCAATCGCTTTCCGCGAGCGATTTCGATCGCCCCCTTTCCGGAAAATTCTCTCTCTACCCGCCGCTCCCTCTACTTTCCGCGGACGGCGAAGATGGCGGCGATGGCGGCGGCAGCGGCAGCGGCTGACGGCAGAAGGAGAAAGAGGAGAAGAAGATGGAGGTTAAGCGAGAAAACGAAGAGAAACCGGGAGGGGTCTCTTGATTAGTGCGATGGAACCAGCTGATGAAGCGCTCTCTCTCTCTAGTCTCTCTAGAGTCGAAGGTGTGGAAACGAAGAGGCTGGGTTTAAAAAAAAAATCTATATATTTTAGTCTATTTATTTTTAGCATTCACTATGGGTGGTTTGAAAAATAAGGCTTAACCCATTAACGACCTACTTAAACAAATATAAGTTTATAAATGGGTTGTGTACCTATTTTGACACCTCTAGTTAATATCATATATCCAATTTATAATATGATGAAGGTCCCTTACTCGCACATTTTAGCACCCGATGATCATGGCATGCATATTGACATATAGTTTTGAAGAGGAAACCTATTTTATTAGAAAATTAGAGGATGACCACCAAATTCATGCGTGGAGTCACTTCATTACATGTCGTTTAAGGTCAATGGAAGGTTTGATGCAGACATTTTATCAAAGATTGGAATTGAGTGAGACCTATATACCAAATTTGAATGGAGATACTAGTATATTAGCACATTGTTCTATTAACAAGTCTAGACAATCTATGATATATGGATATTGCATTATTGAGACTATAAAAAATCGATTGATAGCATATATGGAAAGATTTGTTTATCCTTACTTTGGCAATTTGAATGATTACGATGATTGCACAATTAACAACTAATTGAGTTGCTGCCTTATGTTAATAATCCAAACCTTATGATTGGCATCCTATGATAACCTGTGAACAATGAAATCCATAGATTTTAAAATTTCTAGCAAGTGCATGTGAAGCTTTGATTGAAATTTGAGATTCGACAAGCTTGACTTGACTTGACTTGCTTTTCTATTAATATAAAGAAAAGAAAATCGATCGAAATTATTTGTGATTGGTGATTGGATATTATGAACCAACTAAATAACAATATGATGACTTAGACCAATTACATTGTTATATGTGATTGCATCGTAACCACTATCTTTTTGTTTTGTTTCCTGAGTAGAATTTAATTTTGTTAACATGTTTAACGTACTATCTCAAAGTACAAATGAAAAAAAAATGAGACATGGTAATATAGCAGACATTTTAATTCCCGAGTGTATCCTTATGTAAGAAATTAATAAGTATATGCATGTAACAAAGGTTAAATAGCAATGATAAAACAAATTAAATTTTTGGGAAAGAATATGAAATGCAATTTTTTTTTTTCACATCTTAAATTGTATTTCTTTTATTCTGACAGTGCTTTTAGTAATTAGTGGGCGTGCTCGATCCATGGATCCCTCCACAAGCTGTCCAGAGGAAAGATGAATGTTCGCCCACTGCTGTGATCTCCACTGATCAGCAGCATTTTACTTGACCGGCCTTGCCTTTTTCTGTCAATAAGAGAAACAGGAAAGAAAACCAAAGGGCAATCATTACCCGCATAATTTCCACTGCACTTTGCAGAAGGTACCAGGGACCATCCTCTGCTTCTTAACTCGACTTTCTACTAACAAAGGAAATAGAAATGAAAACCAACGATCAATTCTCCACCATCCAATTTCCTCAGGGCAATCAATGCACGCGTAATTTCCACGGCAATTTGCAAAAGGTGCGTGGAGCCATCCAATACTGGTGCTTTTTCACTTGACTTTTTTTTTTCCAATTAATAAGAGAAATAGAAAAGAAAACTAACCAGCATAGCAATGCTCCCATGCTTGCGATGCTAATATACACAAGTCAATCATAAAAACATCGCTGGTTGCATTATTATTTCCACGGCATTATAAGGAAGGTGTGTATTCTCCGCCAGCTAATTTTAATTTAAATAAAAGGTAGATTGCAATAGTGTTTAATGATGATGGTATGCATATTGGCATATAATTTTGAAAAAGATACTTATTTTATCATAAAATTATAATACAACCATCAAATTCATGCATAGAGCTACCTTGTTACTACTGTTTTATGCCCATTGAAGATTAGATGTGGAAATTTTACTAAAGACAGGAATCAGGCGAACCTCTATGTCCTAGTTCGAATGGAGTTATGAGCATATTAGCACATTTAATCTAGTAACAGTTGTGAAGAATTTACAATTTGTGGATATTTGATTATCGAGACAATTAAAAATGAATTGATAGTAAATATGGGAAAATTTGTTTGTCCTTGCTTGGGCAAGTTGGACAATTATGACAATCTTGTTTGCACAATTAATAACTAATTGAGTTACCACATTATGTTAAATCTACGATGTAAACAATATGATTTTGATCAACCGTCCTTTTTCCTTGTCACGGACTCACAAGGCTTTGTAGTTGGCCACACCCAAGTTGGTGGAATCTTAGGTTTATATTTGGGAATACATGTTAATGCCGAACCATCTCTTTACAAACCTTAATTAATCCAAACTTTGCGATTGACATCTCGCGACAACATGCAAACAATGAAATCCATAGACCTAAAGCTTCGAGCAAATGCAAGTGATGCTTCGATGGAAATTTGAGAGCTAGCTCACTTGAATGGACTTGCATTTTCTATCAATATCAAAATATAGAAAAGAAAATTCATGAGCAATGCTCGTTACGGTCTCTATCATTAGCGATTGGATAATATGAGCTAACTATACTACAATATCACGACCTTGACCAATCACACTACTAAAATATATTATCATAACTAAATGATGATTAATACACTACCTCAATTTACAAACGAAAAAAAAAATAATAAGCAAAGAAACATAATAAGACATTATGATATGACGGACATTGTAGTTTATGACGACGACATTGTCCTAATTACATGTTTTGGGGAAAATTATCTAAAAGGTCCTAAACCTATTGCAGTTTTGCCAATTCAGTCCTAAATTTTTTAACTTTGCCAATTGAATCCTAAACCTTTTCACTTCCTGCCGATTCAGTCCATCCAGCCAATTTTGGCCGGAAAATGCTGACATGGACGCCGGCGGTGCCACGTAGGGCTATAGGAGCCGATGTGGACAATTTTAAATATTTTTTAATAATTTTTTTGAATTATTATTATTTTTTCCTTTTTTTTTTCCTTTTTTTCCTTTTTTTTTTTTTTTTTTTGTTGGCTTTGTTGGCCTTTTCCGGTAGCCGACCACCCGCCATAGCTAGCCGGTTGGCCTCGCCCACCACAAGCGAGGAGGAGCCCCAGGCTAGGGAGCCCTTGCCCGGGCACGGCCGGCGAGGGTCGCCCGGGTGGGACCCTCGCCCAAGCTAGGGCGGCCTCGGGGCAACGAAGCGAAGCCGGGCGAGGCATGGCTTGGGCGAGGGCCGGCCTCACCGGATCCGGTAAGGGAGCCCTCACCGAGGCTCGCCCTCGCGCGGGCGAGTGTCGGCCTCGCCCAAACCGGATTTGGCAAGGCCGACCTCGCCCCTAGTTAGGTGACGACGACGCCGAGCGACGAGCGAGAGCGGGAATCTATTCGTCGCTCCGATTGTTCTGGCTCTCCTTTTCCCCGTCGTCTTCTTCTTCTCCTCATCGTTCATGATCGGCGTCGTCGCCCTCCTCGCCAGTAACTTCTCGATCCCCAGCCCTATGTCGTTGTCTACTCAATGCAAAATCGTCGCCGTTGCTCGTTGACGATTCCCACTCGCTTGTCGCCGTCGCCCAACCGAGGGGCGAGGGCGATCTCGCCAGACCGGTCTAGGCGAGGCCGACACTCGCCTAGGCAAGGGCGAGCTCAGTGAGGGCTCCCCGCCGGATAGGCGAGGCCGGCCCTCACCCAAGCCAGGGCGGCCTCGCCTAGGCGACCCTCGCCGGGGCTCCTCCTCGCTCGGCCAAGCCTCGCCTATGGCGGGCGAGGCCAGCCAGCTAGCTGTGGTCGGTGGCTAGCCACTGGAAAAGGCCAAGAAAGCCAAAAAAAGAAGAAGGAAAAAACAGAAAAAACAATTCAAAAATTCAAAAAATTCAAAAAATTCAAAAAATTCAAAAAATTCAAAAAAAAATATTAAAAATTGTCCACATCAGCCTCCGTGAGTCACGTGGCACCACCGGTGTCCACATCAACATTTTCCAGCCAAAATTGGCCAGATGAACTAAATTAGCAAGAAGTGAAAATGTTTAGGATTCAATTAGCAGTTAAAAGTTTATGACTGAATTAGCAAAATTGCAATAGGTTTAGGACTTTTTGGACAATTTTCCCCATGTTTCGTTATGGAAAAAAATAAACAAGATGATGCATATAATAATAATAATTACATTGTGAAAGATAAAACGAAATATATTTTAGGGAAGAATATGGAATGCAACTTTCTCGCATGGTGGAGCGCATTTATTTTTCCTAATGATGCTTCTAATAATTTGTGGGCGTGGTTGATGGGTGAATCCCTCCCTGAGGAAAAAAGAATTTGACATCCTAGATATCTAGGAGGAGAAAAGTTCGTCACTTATTTAAGTTGTCTACACAAATGATAAATATTGGTTCAGACTCTTTTGAGGATCAAGAAGTGTAGCAAGAAAGGATGGAATTAGTAAGGGGGTGCATGATAACCAAAATTTACATTCCGAAATGATTTTTCTATTCCAAACCAATTTGAACAAAAACTTGTTTGATAACGCTTATCAAATTTTCTATTTCGAAATAGGTTTCTATTAGGAAATAGAAATGGAGGAGAAATCGAAATAGAAATTTTCTACTTTACGATTTCTCCAAAATCAATTTCTATTCCTCCCAACCCTAATTTTAAAATGAAATTTATTCGAATAAAAAGAAAGGATGGAATCAGTGAGGTCATGGATTTTTATTTGCTTGGGAGACAAAATATCTAGAGGAAATGAACGAAACTTCCATTATTTGAATGAATAATGGAAATCGGTAGGGTTTCCTCATCATTTGAAAATATATGTGAATGAGTTAGTAATTTATTTTTGTAAAAAGAAAGATTGATGAAAGAAAAAAGGAAAATTTCTAATTCTCCTTTTCGGTGCAACCCATCGTCAAAGCTATAAGCCAATAAGCAAACCATCGCCATGAAATGCTATCGCAATCTATTTTCTTTTTATTTATTTATTTATTTATTAAATTTAGTTGGTGGAGAATATGCACCTTCTCGCATAATACCGCGGAAATAATAATCCAACGAGCGGATGTTTTTTTGATTGACTCGTGTACAATAGTGCCGGGAGCACAGGAGCATTGCTATGCTGGTTAGTTTTCTTTTCTATTTTTCTTATTAACAGAAAAAAGCAAAGTCAAGTCAAGCACCACCAGCACAGGATGGCTCCATCCACCTTCTACAAACTGCTGTGGAAATTGCGCGTGTAGTGATTGCCCTGTGGAAATTAGACGGTGGAGATTTGATCGTTGGTTTTCATTTCTATTTCCTTTATTAGCAGAAAAAGCAAGTCAAGTCAAGAAGTGGTCCCTGGTACCTTCTGCAAAATGGAGTGGAAATTAATGATTGCCCTTTGGTTTTTTTTCTATTTCTCTTATTGATAGAAAAAGGCAAGACAAGTCAAGTGAAAGTCTTGCTTGCTTTGAAAAAAAGAAAAATATATAAATATAAATTATCATTGATAAGTAAAATATTTTTTATTAATTAATTATTTTAAATGATACAAATAATCATTTTTAAGAAAATAATTCAAATGATAGTGCAATTGGGTCCTTAATGTGAGTGAAAATATTTTAATTGCATGTGATTAAGGAATGTCAAATTGAGAGTGCGGCAAAAATTAAAGAACATGAATGAAAAAACAAAAGATAAATTCTCTCTAAACAGATCCGTGGTATCTTAGCGTTTTTTGTAGTATTTCCCCATTCTTTAATCATGATCGATGTTGGGCAAGGATTTCTAGGCTCAATTTGTCCATTGATCTTCTACTATTTGAAATTAGATCATGCAAAGTGTTTGGTGAGATCAGTGATGGATTTTCACTCATGTTAAGGTAAAGACAAATTACGTTATTAGAATAAAAAAAAAAATGTTTGCATATTTAAAGGCCACAACATTTGAAACACACTCACATAATATATTAGGATATTAGATTCCTACACATCCTATGAGAACGAAAGACATGATCAATCAACAGCCCTACTAAACACACCACAAAACATATTATAAATGAATTTTGAGCCTTCTCTTGTGATATTTGCGTCTCTCGTTTCATTGGGTGTTCAAGATTCCATTCTTATCTTTGGTCCATCTTACATGTTTCGCACTTGTCCACTAGTTTGTGTAGTTCATATTAGTGTGGGTAGATTTTTCCAAGTTTCTTTGATAAGTACTCGATATGGCAACTTCGAGGATTTAGCGTTAGGGCCCTTGATAGAGAATTTCAATAATTCATCACATCAGTCTAATGTTTGTTTGGAGTTTTTAGTGTGTGTTTGTTCCACAAAAAAAAAATAAATAGTTCGAAAAATATTCTTTTAAAAATAATTGTTTATGTTGCTTACTAAAATTAATAAACAAAGGAAATTTAAAATTAATAAATGAAGAAAATATTCATCATCATTTGAAAATATTTAAAAAAAATTATAATTGACTCAATAAAAAAATATTTTAAATTAAAATATTTTAAAATAAATAATTAATTAAAAATATTTTCCTTGTTAATGATATTTTATATCTAAACATTTTATTTATCCAAAGTGAGAAGATCTTGATTTGATTCGACTTGGCTTGACTTGGCTTGGCTTTTCTATCAATATGAAGAGTAGAAAAGAAAATCGAACGGCAATTATTGCCCGCCTGATTTCCACTGCATTTTGCGGAAGGTTGCTTTTTTTGGATCCATCCTGCATTTTGCGGAAGGTGTGGGGACCATCCTATGCTTTTTGACTTGACTTGCTTTTTCTACTAATAAAGAAATAGAAATGAAAACCGACTATCAATTCTCACCAAAACTAATTTCCACGCGGGCAATCAATGCACGCACAAGAAATTTGCAGGAGGTGCGTGGAACAATCCCATGCCAATGCTTCCTGACTTGACTTTGCTTTTTCCTGTTAATAAGAGAAATAGAAAAGAAAACTAACCAGCATAGGCATAGCAATACTCCCGTGCTTCCGGTGCCAATATACACGAGTCAATCACGAAAAATCACTCGGATTATTATTTCCGCAGCATAATGCGGAAGGTGCGTATTCTCTACCAACTAATTTTAATAAATAAATAAATTAGATTACAACAGCGTTTGATAATGATATACTTATTGGCATATAATTTTGAAGAAGATACCTATTTTATCAGAAAATCAGAATACAAACCCTCAAATTTGTACGTAGAGCCACCTCTTTTCTACTGTTTGATGGTCTTTGAAAATTAGATGTGAAAATTTTACTAAAGATGGGAATCGGATGAAACTCCATATCCTAGTTTGAATGGAGTTACGAGCATATTAGCACATATATTATAGTAACAATTATGAAGAATCCACTATGTGGATATTAGATTATCAAGATAATTAAAAATCAATTGAAAGTAGACATGGGAAGATTTGTTTGTCCTTGCACAATCAACAACTAATTAAGTTGTTACATTACGTTAAATCCATCTCACGACCTAAACAATATAATTTTAATTAACCTTCTTTTTCCTTTTCACATACTCCCAAGGCCTAGTAGTTGGCCCCTCCCGAAACGTTGGAATCTTGGGTTCATATTTGAGAATACATGTTCATGCCACACCATCTCAGCACAAACCTTAAATAATCCAACCTTTGCGATTGACATCGTGCAACAACATGTGATCAATGAAATCCATATATCTGAAGCTATGAAGCCTTTATTGAAATTCGAGATCTAGCACACCTGACTGGACTTGCATTTTTAATTAATAATAAAACATAGAAAAGAAAGTTAACGAGCAATACTTGTTATAGGTCACTGTCATTAGTGATTGGATAGTATAAACAAACTATGCACAATGTCATGACCTTGGCAATTACACTGTCATAGTATGAACTAACTATACCAAATGGTTACTGTTTGTTTCCAAAGTAGAATAACATTTGTTAAGATGTTTAATAACACTACCTCAATTTACAAAAAAAAAAAAAATAAGACATTTTAATGTGGTGGACAATGTAGTTCACGAGGACAACAGTGTCCTGGTTATGTGTTCCGTTAAAATGAAAGAAAATGTTGTTTGATAATAACTAATTTCCGTGGCATTACACGGAAGGTGCGGGAACCTATGCACACGCCAGCATGACTTGATTATAAAATCGGGGCGTGGAAACTATTTTTTACTGATACCGGAGCGCCCATGGAGCTTAGGTTTTCCTTCGTCTCTTCTGGCGACGGGTTCATGGATTGATATATTTGCAATAATATCCGAAACACTTGAGTGCTTTTGGGTTTGTCGTTTTTTAGCGCTCATTTATTTATTGGATAGGGTATTTGTCACTGGCATTGTTATTATAATCACTTAAACAATTTTATATTTGAGTATTACACTAAATATCTTAGCCATTATTATGTGTATATATCTTTAATAAAGAAGGTACTGCAAATGAAGCGATCTTAAGGTATTGTACAACATTTTAGCCATTTTGCTTTGTTGGAATGTAAGAGCTGTTCTCTCTCTTAATATTCACGATCTAATAAAAATAAATCCTCATATTAAAAAAAAATGGAAAAGAACAACTCATACTTGTTATAGTTGTTAATCATCAGTGATTGGATATTATGAACCAACTATACTACAAAATCATGACCTAGACCAATTATTTTGCTATATAATATTGCATCATAACCAATTGTTTTAATTTTTTTTTTTTTTTTGCTTCTATCCTATGTAGAATCTATTTTGTTAGCATCTTTAATGTACTACCTCAAATTACAAATGGAAAAAAAAAAGTGATAAAATAGTGGATATTGTAGTTCACAAGTATGACATTTTACCGGTTATGTGTTTCATTATAGAAAAAATAAGCAAATATATGCATATAATAAAGATCAAATAGCAAAGAGAAAGCAAAATAAAGTTTAGGGAAGAATATGAAATGCAATTTCTTTCACCTTATAAAGTTCATTTTATTCTCCTAATGGTGCTTTTACTAATTAGTGCATGTGATCAATGGATAAATCCCTCCCTGAAAAAAAAAATTGGAACCAAGGATGTAATCAGGGCAAAAGGAATTTTATAAATTGTTTATGTTGTTGACTCGAGGATCGTAGCAACAAATGATGAATTTAGTAAGGCGTTAGACTTTTACTAGCTTGAAAGGCAAAATATTTAAAGTGGACGAACCAACCTTCCATTATTAGAAAGAAATAAAGGAAATTTGTCTACCTAGCTAGGGTTCCCTCTTCATACCAAAATATAATATGATTATTAGTGACTATTTGTGCAAAGTCCATAATTACCTACTTCTCTATCAAAATGTGTATTGCAGCTTTTATATTGTATTTTAGCGAATACTTCACATTTAGAATACCTCTAAAGTTACCACAGTTTAAAGTGTTACCATTGTAAAATATATTTTATCACGCACAAGGATTATAACACTTCACAATACAGCACAATTACGTTTTAATTACAGCTATACCAATGTAATCGGGACAGGAAAAAAATTGATTAGTCATTTGTGTTGTCTAGAGGAAATATATACGTTCGCCCGCTGCTGTGATCTCCACCAATCTTCAGCCTCCGACGTTGGATACGCAAAGCTCTCTACTGTGCGTGCTTGAGCAACGCCGAGCAACGTAGAACTGTGTGGAAGGTGTTTTGATTTAAAGTGAGCAGGACCTTACCTTGACTTGACTTTTGCCTTTTTTAATTAATAAAGAAATAGAGAAGAAAACTAAACAACAATCATTGCATGCGTAATTTCCGCAGCATTTTGCGGAAGGCGCGTGGAACCATCCTATGCAAGTACTTCTTGATTTTTTTTTCTTTTGGTCAGACAAGTGCTTCTTGACTTGACGTGCTTTTTTTCTATTAATAAAACAAAAGGAAAAGAAAGCTAACCAGCAGGACTCCCATGCTCCTGGTGCTAATAGACATGAGTCAATCACAAAAACATATCATGACATGAATGTCGGTAGATACTTTGTTAGGATATTCGAATCAGTAAAGTTCATTATTTTCGATCCAAAATCTACTTTTTTTTTCTTTAAAAAGAGATTCCTCCAGAAAAGCACAAATGCTGAGTTGCCATCCAACGGTCTACGCATGCTGCTTGGAAAGGATAATTATTGCACGCATAATTTCCACAGCATTATGCGGAAGACTTGACTGCTTTTTCTATTAATAAAGAAATAGAAACGAAAACCAACGATCAATTCCAATGCTCGAGTCGGCAGCGCTTATAATGAACACGGTCCATCGGATACGGATCTAGGCAAGTATTCCCTCCCCCTCCTCATGGCATTGCAGGAGGGAAGGAATGATGTTTGGAATAAGTGAGTTCTAGTAGTTTCGGACTTAAATGTAGACAAATTTTGGAGGGTGCGATGGTGCTGGTGTCGAAGAACAATAATTTAAGTCTCCAGTTTAAGAGGCTATCTAGTATCACTTCCTATAGTAATTTCCACTGTGAAAATGTGTATTGCAACTTTATAATGTGTTTTGCCGAATAATTCATAGTTGCAGCACCTCTAAACTTACAATCGTTTTTAGGAAGGCATCTCACCTAACTTTCAAGTGTTATAAATGTAAAATATGTCGTATCACCAAAAAAAAAAAAAAATTGCAACAATTCACAATACAGCACAGTTACGTTTCAATCATAGCTCTACCGATGTACTCGGAACGGAAAAAAATTATCAGTCATTTATGTTGTCTAGAGGAAATATAAATGTTCACCCACTACTGTGACCTTCACCGACTCTCAGCCTTCAACGTTGGATACACAACACTCTAAAGTATACGTGCTTGAACAATGCTCAGCCCCGTAGCACTGTGCAGAAGGTGCGTAGAAGCGGCATGGGCGTGTTGATTGAAATGGAGCACGACCTCAACTTGACTTTTCTTTTTCTGCCAATAAAGATATAGAAAAGAAAATCAAAGGGCAATCATTGCACGCGTAATTTCCATAGCATTTTATTGAAGGTGCACGGAACCATCCTATGCATGTGCTTCTTGACTTGACTTGCTTTTTTCTATTAATAAAAGAAAGAGAAAAGAAAATTAACCTACAAGACTTCGCTGCTTTCAGTGCACATAGACATGAGACAACCATAAAAACATAATATGACATAAATGTCAGTGCGACACTTTGTTTAGATATTCGAATCCAGAAAGTTGATTATTTTCAATCCAAAATCTTACATTTTTTTTTTCTTTCAAAGGAGATTCCTCCAAAAAAAGCACATGATGTTGAGTTGCCATCTAATGGTCCAAGACGCGTACTGCATTAAAACGATAATTGTTACATGCGTAATTTCCACAGCATTATGAGAAAGATGCACATGCTTTTTGACTTGACTTGCCTTTTCTTAATAGAGAAATAAAAACGAAAAACAACAATCAATTCTGATGCTCCGAGTCAGTAAGCATATTCTTGACCAACTAATTCAATTAAAAGCAGATTGTGATAACCCCTACTCACTCTTTGCAAGGTGGATGTGCAGGGTCAATGTCCGATTAGACTTAATATCACGACGGTCCCCTACTCAGGCATGTTAGCTCCTATAGTTATGAAGAGGAGACCTATTTAATCAGAAAATCATAAGATAGACCACTAAATTCATGCATGGAGTCACCTTGTTACATGTTGTTCAAGGTCGATTCAAGATATGATGCGGACAATTTACCAGAGACTGGAATTGGGTGAGACCCTATATCCCAAATTTGAATGGAGCTATGAGCATATTAGCACACATAATACATTAACAAGTCTAGAAGAATCTATAGTATATGGATATTGGATTATCATGATAATTAAAAATCGATTGACAGTATATATGGGAAGGTTTGTTTGTCCTTACTTGGGCAAGTTGGATGATTATGATGATTGTATTTGCACAATCAACAATTGGTTGAGTTGAGGCATTATGCTAAATCCATCTCATTACATAAATGAGATGATTCTGTTCGATCACTTTTTTTTTTCCTTTTCATGTACTCCCTTCACTCCATAGTGGGTGGAACCATGAGTGTAAAGGCTATACCATTTTGCACAAACCTTAAATAATCCAAACTTCATAATTGGCATCTTGCAATAACATGTGAACAATGAAATCCATAGATGTGAAACTTCTAGCAAGTGCAGCTGAAGCTTTGATTGAAATTTGAGATCTAGCACGCTTGGCTTGATTTGCTTTTCTATTAATAAAAGAAATAAAAAAGAAAACCAACTCTGTACTCATTAAAGTTGTTTGTAACTTAGTGATTGGAATTATGAACCAACTAAATGACAATATGATGACTTAGACTTGCCTTTTCTATTAATACGAGTATAGAAAAAGAAAACCAAAGGGCAATCATTGCAAGCGTAATTTCCGCAGCATTTTGCGGAAGGTGCGTGGAAACATCCAATGCAGATGCTTCTTGACTTGACTTGCTTTTCCATTAATAAGAGAAATAGAAAAGAAAAGTAACTAGCAGTATTCCCATGGTCCTGGACTCCTGGTGGGAATATCCACGAATCAAGTCACAAAAACATCACTAGTTGGATTATTATTTTCAAAGCACTATCTGACTTTTTCTTTCAAAAGAGATTCCTTTCCTAGGGAAAAAAATTCCCGAAATAAATCTCCCTCAATTCTCAAAATTTTCTCCATACCATATCACGTCTAAAAATTATCTAGTCATTATCCCATCACCTAATGCATTTTTATATCACTCCTTAAATTATTTTTATTTTTGACATTTTACAGTACTTTTATACTTCAATGCCACATTTACAATTTTTCAACCGATGGGTTATTACTGACCAAAAAAAAAAAAAAAAACCGATGGGTTATTAGCGATTGGACAACTATTTAGGGATACATTTTTCCTTCTTATTTCATTTTTGTCCAACTTTTTATCTCATGTTGACACACTTTTTTTCTTAACTTTTAAATAAAGATTATCACTTATTCATCTAAACGTGTTTGTCATTAGTGATTGGATATTATGAACTAGCTATATTACAATAACGTGACTTTGACCAATTGTATTGTTTTATAGTATTGCATCATTGGCAACTGATTTTATTTTTTTAATTTTTTCCTAAGTAGAGTTTAAGAAAAAAAGAAAGAAAGAGAGACTTGTGATAATATGGTGGACATTGTAGCCCACAAGGATGACTGTTTACTGGTTACGTGTTGCCTTGTGGAAGAAATAAACAAGCATATGCATTTAGTAAAGATTCTACTATAAAATCTCTCGTTATAAAAGGAAAGACTTTAGAAGATCAAAATGAAATCACTAATACTTATGAATTCACTGATCCAGCCTTTCTTATGTTATTAACAGAAATAACATCTAGGAAATGGATCATCAATATTTTGATAAAAATCAACAATGAGTTTACTATTGAAACAACAGCACTCTTTGATACAGGAGCTGACCTCAACTGTATTAAAGAAGGCATTGTTCCTACTAGATACTTTGATAAGACATCGGAATCCTTAAAATCAGCCTCAGGAGACAAACTAAATATACAATACAAGCTACCTGAAGCTTCAATAATAAAAGATCAAATGTCCTACAAAACATATTTTCTTTTAGTCAAAAATATGAGACAATAGGTAATTCTTGGAACGCCTTTCATACAATTAATTCAACCTTTTTCAGTTACTAATGAAGGTATTGAAACTCATGCTCTAAACAGAAAAATCACATTCAATTTCCATAAAGGGTTTGGATCGGAATACTATATGAGAGAAGGAAGAAGTATATGAGATTATCGAACAGATCTATAGATATTGAGAGTGTATAAGAACTAAATAAAGTCGCGAGAATTAAAAATAATATAAAGACCAAAAGCAATGTATAAAATATAAAGCAAGAGTATGCATAAACAAAAACCAACCATGAAGGTGGTATAAACTTGTATTGAATAAATTGAAAGATTACATGTATTGAAAGAACATGTATTTAAAGATGCAGAAATTTAAAGCATCAAGTCATCCACTAGGCGGTAATCCGCACTCCGGGGATTATCGATGTTTGTATTACAAGAGATGGTTAACCAACTATCATGTAAGTTGGTAACCCTGTATAAACTATGCTAGATGTATTTGAAAACAAACAAACTTACTTTGTAACCAGGGGATACTAGGTAAGAGAGCTTGGAGATGGGAGAGATGAGGATGGAAAGGATGAGGGTTTACAAGAGGGAGAGGGAAGGAGAAGAGAGAGAGAGAGAGATCTGGAAAAATTTCGAGTTCCCTTCTCTTGTGCCGAATGAGTGTATTTATAGTGGTGCTACAGTGAAAGTGCTACAGTGCTGAACAGTGTAAAGTGAACAAGATGCGAGTGAACAAAAGATAAAGTGAATAGTGAATAGTGAATGCAAAGTGTATGCTACGATGTATAGCCTTTGCACCGCTCGCAACAGTGTCGGCATGTGATGTCTTGATTTTAATCTCTGTCTAGGTTGATCCCGTAGCAGTCGTCTTCATTGGTGTTTCCACTGTGATGTGACTGTGAGGATCCGTCTGTATTGTCTTGAGATTTGGAAGATCCACATTGTGATCCTTCCGCTTCTGATAGCATTGTCCTGAGAGTGTTGCAGTATTCCTCTCTGGTCTGGACTGCAGCAAGTGCTGCACTTGCCATGGATTTCTCCTGTAAAAAGGATGTATTTGATGGGACTGTGGTTATCAATTTTTTCTGGCTGTTTAGCCATATTCTAACCGCAGCTTCGGATCCTTGTTCAATGTATTTGAATCCATCCCACCATTTTGTTTTGTATTTCCGGACAAGGACCGGTACTCCAGGTTTTGTGGATGTATTGTATTCAAATTCCCAGGCTGTTACCCAAGAGATTCTGAATATTATGAAGAAATGCATAAGGCATGTAAACCTTATATCATGTGGTGTTGGTACGAAGTATTCGCTAAAAACCTTGTAACCTTGTTTGACTGTGGGATGTAGTATTATGTCCAAAGGACCAAATAGATCCCACCAAGAATCAAACCAGTTTGGTAAACTTTGTCTTGGGAAGTTGTCTTTGAAAAATAACAACCAGGTGTGTTGAAAGTTTGTATTTTGTCTGAAGAAAACGTTCCACCAAGCTTGTTGGTAATCCCAGTAGGTGTATGAGGAAGAATATGGTAGACTTTGGGTAAGTCTGGTTTGGAATTTTCTAGGTATATGAGGTGAGGCTCCCCAGTGTGAGGGGTGTATGACTTTACTGATGGATATAGTGGAGTATAAGATGTTTTCTGTATTGTTTTTATCAGCAAAATGGGTAAATCTTGCTGATTCTGTCTCCACTAGAATTTGCTCATAATAAGCAAGGGTTTTGTTTGTATTGTGTGGTTTGAATAACCAATTTTTTGGAAAGATGTTTTTGGCAAATTTGATTGGATCTTCATCGAAGAATCCATCTTCTACTGATTAATATTTTTGAAAGGATGTTTTGGGGAAAAATTTTGATTTTTGAGATTGAGGGGTTGCTCGTGGCCTAATAACCACCTCATTCGAAATCCTTTTGTATTCTCGCTGGTTTTTGTGTAGCGGGGAAGGATTGTTGCTTACCTCGATGGCGAGACTGTTCTTTCTTTGCCTTGTTTTGTATGGATTGTGCAAGTAACAAAATAGTTTCTTTTGGTATCATGTCCGCTAGTTGTTTGAAGGCGATGCTTTGGATCAGATGATATGGGTTCTATTTTCAAAGGTGTATTTGGTGTTTGGTATTGTTGTAAGAATGGCTGATTGTTTTCTGCCATTTGGAGCCATGTCTTAATGGGTGTTAAGCCTGTCGGCTTTGGTGATGTGTTGGAAGTTTCGGCAATGACCTTGTCTTTGCCTTTGTCTTTTTTGTTTTTGGTTGATCTTGGCATGATGGTATCCCCTGTAAAAATTCTCTTGTGAGAAAATCGGGTAAAGAATTTGAAGAACCATTTATAAATTCAATGTCAAAATCGAATACTGAAAGTATGGCTTGCCATCTGGCAAAAATCTGTTTTGATGCAATGTTTAATACGTCTTTTTGTAAAACGTCTTTGGCTGATTTGCAATCAATTCTCAAGAGGAATTTTTGATTTAACAAATCTCCTTGGAATTTTGATATGGACAAGACTATAGCAAGTATTTCTCTTTTGATTGTTGAATAATTTTGTTGAGTAGAATTCCAATGTTTTGAAATAAACTGAACAACTTGTTCTTTGTTATTTTTGACTTGTTTAAGAATACCGCCATATCCTATTTCTGAGGCATCTGTTTCAACTATTTTGAATGTAGAAGGGTCAGCCAGATGTAAGCAAGGTATTTCTTTAACATGAGTCTTAATTTGTTTGACTATGTTAGTATGGACAGAAGTCCATGGTGGAGGATCTTTTTGCAATCTTTGGTGTAAGGGTTTACAAATGATGTTTATATTAGGGAAGAAATCCAAAATATAATTGAGACTTCCTAAAAACCTTTGTAGCTGTGTTTTGTCTTTGATCTCATCAGGGAATTTATCAAAAGGAAATTGATCTTTCTATAGGAGTTATGGTGTTTAAATGAATGTAATGACCTAGGAATCTAATCTTGGTTTTAAAAAGTGCAATTTTAGGAGGAGAGACAACAAGACCATTTTGTATGATTACTTTTATAAAAGTAGACAAATGTTTAAAGTGTTGTTCTATATTAGAGGAGAAGACAAGGATATCATCTATATAAACTATGATGTATTCAGAATAGGGATTGAAGATGTCATTCATAATTCTTTGAAATTCTGAAGGGGCATTTTTGAGGCCGAAAGGCATAACATTCCATTCGTATTGGCCAAAAGGGACCGTAAAGGCTGTCTTGTATTTATCCTTTTCATCGATTTGTATTTGCCGTAATCCCGATTTCATGTCAAATTTAGAAAATATTTTTGACCTACATAGTCTATTTAACAAATATTTCTTGTTGGGTATAGGATATCTTATCCATCTAAGGGCTGTATTTAAAGGTTTATAATTAATAACTAATCTGGGAACTCCTCTTTCTAGTTCAGCATTTTTGTTGACATAGAAAGCAGAACAGCTCCATGGTGATTGACTTTTTCTTATGAGTTTCTTATTTAAAATATCATGTATTTCTGCTTGGCAAAATTTTAGTACTTCTTGGTTCATTTGTGTAGGACGAGCTTTTGTAGGTATTTTGTTTTCTGAAAAATCATGTTCATAAGGTAAATCAACAAGATGCTTTTTTCTTTCCCAAAAAGCGTTGGGTAAAGTAGAGCATATGGTTTTTTCTATGTGTTTTTGTAGAGAAGAGATTTTTTCTATAATATTTGGTTTTATAAGATGTTCTTCTATTCTTTTGAATTATAAGTCTTCTTTTAGGAATTCAAGCTGATTTTCTTTGTCTTTTATAAGGCAATTGATTTCAGAAATTGAATGTTCTTGTAAGATGTTTAAGCTTCTCTTTTGTGGTTTTGTTATGAAATTGAATGTGATTTTTCTGTTTAGAGCATGAGTTTCAATACCTTCATTAGTAACTGAAAAAAGTTGAATTAATTGTATGAAAGGCGTTCCAAGAATTACCCGTTGTCTCATATTTTTGACTAAAAGAAAAGATGTTTTGTAGGACATTTGATCTTTTATTATTGAAGCTTCAGGTAGCTTGTATTGTATATTTAGTTTGTCTCCTGAGGCTGATTTTAAGTATTCCGATGTCTTATCAAAGAATCTAGTAGGAACAAGGCCTTCTTTAATACAGTTGAGGTCAGCTCCTGTATCAAAGAGTGCTGTTGTTTCAATAGTAAACTCATTGTTGATTTTTATCAAAATATTGATGATCCATTTCCTAGATGTTATTTCTGTTAATAACATAAGAAAGGCTGGATCAGTGAATTCAAGTATTAGTGATTTCATTTTGATCTTCTAAAGTCTTTCCTTTTATAACGAGAGATTTTATAGTAGAAATTTCTTGTTTCATTTCTATCTCGTGTTGATTTGAGGGCTTGTGTTTCTAATTTTTGTTGTTTTATTTCATTTTGAAGATCATTAATGTTTATGGGCCTAGATAGGGTTTTTTGTTTCTATTAAGAATGTCTTTGAGGTTGTAGGAAGTATTGGATTTAGTGACAATATTCATGGAAGAATGAAGATTATCAAGGTATTCTTTCTTGGCTTCAGGGTCAGTGATCTTATCAGCAGTGCTAAGGAGAAATTCTTCTTCTTTTGTTAACATGTTTATTTCGGGAATGGGTTTTTTCCGGGAGAAGCAGTCTTCATAATCGAGTCGGAAGAGGAATCTATTTCATTGATTCAAGACCTTCTTCCTCAAGAAGTTCATCGAAGAAGTATCACCATTTTCTATGAAGATGTTGTTTAATTGGTTAAGAGTATTGTCATCAAGAGAAAGTTCATTTAATTTTTTATTAATCCTACAATACTTTGAAATATGACATTTTCTACCACAAGAATAGCATTTAATGTCTTTAAAATTTTTCTTATCAGTATGGAGTCTATTTTGATTATTCGGTGTCTTTGTTTATTCCTACGAGGCGGAGGTTGTTGTGATGTTTTTTGTTTCTTTCTCAGGAGGACAAGTTCCTTTACATTTTGATTTTGTTTTTTCATTATAAGAGGGGTCGTATTGGGCACAAAAATCTCCTAGACTACGATTGGTGAGAGATTGTTCTTCTTTGAGCTGTTTTTGTAATTTGATAGTATTGCACATTTGAGTACCTTGTCTGTAAACATAAGAGATTATTTCTCCATAAGAAAGGAGATCATAAGGAATTTGACCACTGTATTCTTCTCTAATTCTATCTCTAACTTGGTCACCTATGATCTGAGGTAAACCAGCTAAGAATTTTTCTTTCCAAAATGGTTGATTGCAGTCTGGTCTGACAAAAACCCTTTGAAGAAAAAGTTCTTTGTATTCTCTGAATCTTCCTAGTGATTTACAGCGCATATTGGATAAGAGATCTCGGTTCCTATCTCTAATGTGTGAAGGGTCTCCTATGAAATGTTGTGAAATTGAGTAAATAAGGGTGTTCACCGCATCTTGGATGAGACGTCCTTGATCATCATCCATGTGTTGTCCAAAATCGTCTATTTTGTAAGCAGTTAAATCTTGTATTTTTTGTTCTTCAGTCAAATAATTATCCCACCAACCTTTTAGTTGTCCAGTAAAACCGGCTACTAAAAGATTAGCAACAGCATGATCAGAAACATCTTGTTGTGTTTTATAGGCGTTAGCAAGCATTACCATGTTGTTAAGAATATTCATGATATTGGTTTCGGCAACACCATCTATATTCCATTCATAAATGGCGTCTGGAGAGTATTTATTCTGTATTTTTTGAGATGATTCTTCTTGGGCTATGTCAGGTGGGGTTGCTCTACTGTAATAAAGTTTTTGAGGATGTCTCCAATTGAGTCTATTTACCTCAAGGACAGATTCATTGTCAGAGTCTTTGGAAGGTTTGGTCAAGGTACTAATAGTAGGTTGATCAGGGGTGTCATTAATAATTAGTCCTTGAAATTTAGGAGTGTCTAGTATAAGAGTAGGTTCTAGTTTTCCTTTCCCTAGGAGTTTTTTCTTTTGTTCTATGGCTTTGGCAAACTCCGGACTAAGGTTTTTTGGGAATTCAAAAGCTTTGAAAATGGATTTTTTGAGTGTGTCAACAGGTGGAGTGGTAACGTGGGTAGGATTTTGTATGGTGGATTCCATCCTGTTTAATTGTTTTCCTATGGTTACTAGATGTTGATTAGTAAAATTGTTTTGTTCAATAACTTTATGGGTGTATAAGGAGTCTCCTTTGTCTGGGACTCTAAAAGGAGTGGCAGTAACCTCGCTTTCTCCATGTTGTATTTTTATTCTCCTAAGGGGTGGATGGTTGGAATCTATGGTTTCACCATTATCCAATTTCCACTTATAATGATGGTCTAAAACAACAATTTCTTTTGGTTCAAGGAATTGTTCTTCTAACCAATCAAAGAAAAATATATGGACTTCATATTCGTATATGTAGTCGTAATATTTTTGCTTGATATCTTTTGCTTTATCAGCAAAGGTTTTGAAGAACCATTCTCTGATTTGTTTGTTGTTTTCAGAATTAAAATCTTTGTTAAGAAAAGCTCTGTTTGGTTCAAATTGCTTTTCTAGGACATTAAGTTCAGCATCTATCATTTGGGAATAAGTGGGAGAATGATGAGGAGAATCTGTATTTTCTATGACAGGTTCAGGCTGGTTTTGTTGGTAAACTGGCCTGGAAATTCCTGATCTATTATCTAAACCACTAATTTCAGGTTCAAGAGGTGACTCATTATTACTTCTACTGGTAGAAGAAGGTAAAGGTGTTGTATCACGTGTGGAAGTGTCTCTATTCACACTAGGAGGAGGTGTGTTTCTATGAGTACTGGGAGGAATTGTGATTATAGGAGGAAGATTAGGATTAAGATCTACGGACCTTGTATAAGAATTATTAAAAGAAGGACTAGATCTAGAATCAAAAGATCTTCTAGGGAATCTAATGGTCACTCTTCCTTCTGGATGTTGAATGACATTAGTCGGGTCTGTATTTTGAACAACTTGTTGGGGAATTTGGTTTTCTAATTCCCATTGTTCTGGTAAAGTAACCTGGTTCCAATTAATAGATCTAGGAATTGTCGTATTAGCTCTAGAAATGTCAGTTTGGAGAAGAAGTGTTTCTCCCCTTGGACTATGTTTGAAAGCATTTTCCCCAAAAGCGGAGGACATGGCTTTGTAGTGAATTCTATAAACAAGGGCTAAAGGAATAGATCCATCTGCTACTTTATAATTATGTGTTTTGATTTGGAGTGTTAAGGCTCTAAGAATGTTCTTATCTTTGAGTGAAACAGAGAAATTGGGATAACAGTCAAAATGTATAGGTCCTTTGCAGAGACTTGTCTCCACAGTACCTAGAATTGACTCATCATAATTTAAGAGACGTGAGTCTCTTAAAACTAAGAGAATAGAAGTATTAAGACCTTCTTTAGTGAGAGGCTTGACTCCTACTTGGACTAATCCTATATGAATGTAATTGTATTTTTGTTTATGCTTATGGATGGACTCTTTGTTTAAAAGATGTATTTTTTCATGGGAATTAGAAAGAGGAATATCTCTTTCTTCGGTGGATATGACATAGTCAGATTTTTTGAAAAATTTCAATTTTGATTGTTTGTATATTTCTTTAAGCTGTATTTTAGGAATTTCCCAATTTTCTATAGATTTGTTGAAATCTTCTATCCTTACTTCTTCTCTATGTATAGTACTTGGATCTGAGTCCATTTGTGATAGAGAACTAGAGGAAGATGTAGATCTTCTAAGTAAGCTCATACTTAAGATCGGAACTAATCCTTCTTCGGAACCGTTCTGAGCTAAACCAACGGTCGACAGCCACTCGGGGGTCTTACGGCCTGGACCACTCTGTAGAAGCAAGAAGGATGCCAACGAATGGCTCTCGATCTATGAGTATGTTCTTACAAAGACTATCTATACCTTCCCATTGGCTCTGATACCATAAAGGGTTTGGATCGGAATACTATATGAGAGAAGGAAGAAGTATATGAGATTATCGAACAGATCTATAGATATTGAGAGTGTATAAGAACTAAATAAAGTCGCGAGAATTAAAAATAATATAAAGACCAAAAGCAATGTATAAAATATAAAGCAAGAGTATGCATAAACAAAAACCAACCATGAAGGTGGTATAAACTTGTATTGAATAAATTGAAAGATTACATGTATTGAAAGAACATGTATTTAAAGATGCAGAAATTTAAAGCATCAAGTCATCCACTAGGGCGGTAATCCGCACTCCAGGGATTATCGATGTTTGTATTACAAGAGATGGTTAACCAACTATCATGTAAGTTGGTAACCCTGTATAAACTATGCTAAATGTATTTGAAAACAAACAAACTTACTTTGTAACCAGGGGATACTAGGTAAGAGAGCTTGGAGATGGGAGAGATGAGGATGGAAAGGATGAGGGTTTACAAGAGGGAGAGGGAAGGAGAAGAGAGAGAGAGAGAGAGATCTGGAAAATTTCGAGTTTTTGAGATTGAGGGGTTGCCTGTGGCCTAATAACCACCTCATTCGAAATCCTTTTGTATTCTGCTGGTTTTTGTGTAGCCAGCGGGGAAGGATTGTTGCTTACCTCGATGGCAGTAGACTGTTCTTTCTTTGCCTTGTTTTGTATGGATTGTGCAAGTAACAAAATAGTTTCTTTTGGTATCATGTCTGCTAGTTGTTTGAAGGCTGATGCTGGATCGGATGATATGGGTTCTATTTTCAGAGGTGTATTTGGTGTTTGGTATTGTTGTAAGAATGGCTGATTGTTTTCTGCCATTTGGAGCCATATCTTAATGGGTGTTAAGCCTGTCGGTTTTGGTGATGTGTTGGAAGTTTCGGCAATGACCTTGTCTTTGGCTTTGTCTTTTTTGTTTTTGGTTGATCTTGGCATGATGGTATCCCCTGTAAAAATTCTCTTGTGAGAAAATCGGGTAAAGAATTTGAAGAACCATTTATAAATTCAATGTCAAAATCGAATACCGAAAGTATGGCTTGCCATCGGCAAAAATCTGTTTTGATGCAATGTTTAATACGTCTTTTTGTAAAACGTCTTTGGCTGATTTGCAATCAATTCTCAAGAGGAATTTTTGATTTAACAAATCTCCTTGGAATTTTGATATGGACAAGACTATAGCAAGTATTTCTTTTTTGATCGTTGAATAATTTTGTTGGGTAGAATTCCAATGTTTTGAAATAAACTGAACAACTTGTTCTTTGTTATTTTTGACTTGTTTAAGAATACCGCCATATCCTATTTCTGAGGCATCTGTTTCAACTATTTTGAATGTAGAAGGGTCGGCCGGATGTAAGCAAGGTATTTCTTTAACATGAGTCTTAATTTGTTTGACTATGTTAGTATGGACAGAAGTCCATGGTGGAGGATCTTTTTGCAATCTTTGGTGTAAGGGTTTACAAATGATGTTTATATTAGGGAAGAAATCCAAAATGTAATTGAGACTTCCTAAAAACCTTTGTAGCTGTGTTTTGTCTTTGATCTCATCAGGGAATTTATCAGTAAAGGAAATTGATCTTTCTATAGGAGTTATGGTGTTTAAATGAATGTAATGACCTAGGAATCTAATCTTGGTTTTAAAAAGTGCAATTTTAGGAGGAGAGACAACAAGACCATTTTGTATGATTACTTTTATAAAAGTAGACAAATGTTTAAAGTGTTGTTCTATATTAGAGGAGAAGACAAGGATATCATCTATATAAACTATGATGTATTCAGAATAGGGATTGAAGATGTCATTCATAATTCTTTGAAATTCTGAAGGGGCATTTTTGAGGCCGAAAGGCATAACATTCCATTCGTATTGGCCAAAAGGGACCGTAAAGGCTGTCTTGTATTTATCCTTTTCACTGATTTGTATTTGCCAGAATCCTGATTTCATGTCAAATTTAGAAAATATTTTTGACCTACATAGTCTATTTAACAAATATTTCTTGTTGGGTATAGGATATCTTATCCATCTAAGGGCTGTATTTAAAGGTTTATAATTAATAACTAACTGGGAACTCCTCTTTCTAGTTCAGCATTTTTGTTGACATAGAAAGCGTAACGACTCCATGGTGATTGACTTTTTCTTATGAGTTTCTTATTTAAAATATCATGTATTTCTGCTTGGCAAAATTTTAGTACTTCTTGGTTCATTTGTGTAGGACGAGCTTTTGTAGGTATTTTGTTTTCTGAAAAATCATGTTCATAAGGTAAATCAACAATATGCTTTTTTCTTTCCCAAAAAGCGTTGGGTAAAGTAGAGCATATGGTTTTTTCTATGTGTTTTTGTAGAGAAGAGATTTTTTCTATAATATTTGGTTTTATAAGATGTTCTTCTATTCTTTTGAATTATAAGTCTTCTTTTAGGAATTCAAGCTGATTTTCTTTGTCTTTTATAAGGCAATTGATTTCAGAAATTGAATGTTCTTGTAAGATGTTTAAGCTTCTCTTTTGTGGTTTTGTTATGAAATTGAATGTGATTTTTCTGTTTAGAGCATGAGTTTCAATACCTTCATTAGTAACTGAAAAGGTTGAATTAATTGTATGAAAGGCGTTCCAAGAATTACCTGTTGTCTCATATTTTTGACTAAAAGAAAAGATGTTTTGTAGGACATTTGATCTTTTATTATTGAAGCTTCAGGTAGCTTGTATTGTATATTTAGTTTGTCTCCTGAGGCTGATTTTAAGTATTCCGATGTCTTATCAAAGTATCTAGTAGGAACAAGGCCTTCTTTAATACAGTTGAGGTCGGCCCGTATCAAAGAGTGCTTTGTTGTTTCAATAGTAAACTCATTGTTGATTTTTATCAAAATATTGATGATCCATTTCCTAGATGTTATTTCTGTTAATAACATAAGAAAGGCTGGATCAGTGAATTCAGAAGTATTAGTGATTTCATTTTGATCTTCTAAAGTCTTTCCTTTTATAACGAGAGATTTTATAGTAGAAATTTCCTGTTTCGTTTCTATCTGTGTTGATTTGAGGGCTTGTGTTTCTAATTTTTGTTGTCTTATTTCATTTTGAAGATCATTAATGTTTATGGGCCTAGATAGAGGTTTTTTGTTTCTATTAAGAATGTCTTTGAGGTTGTAGGAAGTATTGGATTTAGTGACAATATTCATGGAAGAATGAAGATTATCAAGGTATTCTTTCTTAGCAAATGGTCAGTGATCTTATCGGCAGTGCTAAGGAGAAATTCTTCTTCTTTTGTTAACATGTTTATTTCAGGAATGGGTTTTTCTGGAGAAGCGTCTTCATAATCAGAGTCGGAAGAGGAATCTATTTCATTGATCTGAAGACCTTCTTCCTCAAGAAGTTCATCAGAAGAAGTATCACCATTTTCTATGAAGATGTTGTTTAATTGGTTAAGAGTATTGTCATCAAGAGAAAGTTCATTTAATTTTTTATTAATCCTATAATACTTTGAAATATGACCTTTTCTACCACAAGAATAGCATTTAATGTCTTTAAAATTTTTCTTATCAGTATGGAGTCTATTTTGATTATTCTGGTGTCTTTGTTTATTCCTACGAGGCGGAGGTCTGTTGTGATGTTTTTTTGTTTCTTTCTCAGGAGGACAAGTTCCTTTACATTTTGATTTTGTTTTTTCATTATAAGAGGGGTCGTATTTGGCACAAAAATCTCCTAGACTACGATTGGTGAGAGATTGTTCTTCTTTGAGCTGTCTTTGTAATTTGATAGTATTGCACATTTGGGTACCTTGTCTGTAAACATAAGAGATTATTTCTCCATAATAAAGGAGATCATAAGGAATTTGACCACTGTATTCTTCTCTAATTCTATCTCTAACTTGGTCACCTATGATCCGAGGTAAACCAGCTAAGAATTTTTCTTTCCAAAATGGTTGATTGCAGTGCAGTCGACAAAAACCCTTTGAAGAAAAAGTTCTTTGTATTCTCTGAATCTTTCTAGTGATTTACAGCGCATATTGGATAAGAGATCTCGGTTCCTATCTCTAATGTGTGAAGGGTCTCCTATGAAATGTTGTGAAATGGAGTAAATAAGGGTGTTCACCGCATCTTGGATGAGACGTCCTTGATCATCATCCATGTGTTGTCCAAAATCGTCTATTTTGTAAGCAGTTAAATCTTGTATTTTTTGTTCTTCAGTCAAATAATTATCCCACCAACCTTTTAGTTGTCCAGTAAAACCGGCTACTAAAAGATTGGCAACAGCATGATCAGAAACATCTTGTTGTGTTTTATAGGCGTTAGCAAGCATTACCATGTTGTTAAGAATATTCATGATATTGGTTTCGGCAACACAATCTATATTCCATTCATAAATGGCGTCTGGAGAGTATTTATTCTGTATTTTTTGAGATGATTCTTCTTGGGCTATGTCAGGTGGGGTTGCTCTACTGTAATAAAGTTTTTGAGGATGTCTCCAATTGAGTCTATTTACCTCAAGGACAGATTCATTGTCAGAGTCTTTGGTTAAAAGAACAATTCCTTGAACCAAAAGAAATTGTTGTTTTAGACCATCATTATAAGTGGAAATTGGATAATGGTGAAACCATAGATTCCAACCATCCACCCCTTAGGAGAATAAAAATACAACATGGAGAAAGCGAGGTTCTTGCCACTCCTTTTAGAGTCCTGACAAAGGAGACTCCTTATACACCCATAAAGTTATTGAACAAAACAATTTTACTAATCAACATCTAGTAACCATAGGAAAACAATTAAACAGGAAACCCTTGCTTATTATGAGCAAATTCTAGTGGAGACAGAATCAGCAAGATTTACCCATTTTGCTGATAAAAACAATACAGAAAACATCTTATACTCCACTATATCCATCAGTAAAGTCATACACCCCTCACACTGGGGAGCCTCACCTCATACACCTAGAAAATTCCAAACAAACCAAATATTATAGAAAAAATCTCTTCTCTACAAAAACACATAGAAAAAACCATATGCTCTACTTTACCCAACGCTTTTGGGAAAGAAAAAAGCATATTGTTGATTTACCTTATGAACATGATTTTTCAGAAAACAAAATACCTACAAAAGCTCGTCCTACACAAATGAACCAAGAAGTACTAAAATTTTGCCAAGCAGAAATACATGATCTTTTAAATAAGAAACTCATAAGAAAAAGTCAATCACCATGGAGCTGTTCTGCTTTCTATGTCAACAAAAATGCTGAACTAGAAAGAGGAGTTCCCAGATTAGTTATTAATTATATATATATATTTCAGGGAAAAATATGAATGCAATTTTTTCACATTGTAAAGTGTGTCTGTGTGCGCGCATGTGTATGTGTTTTTTTTTTTCAACTTTTTTGCCTAATGGTGCATTGGGCTTGCTTGATGGATAAATACCTCCCTGAAAAAAATTGAAATCCAGTATATAATTGGGGCAAAAATGTTTGTCAATCATTTCTGTTGTTTAGAAAAAAAGATAAACGTCTGTCCAAAGTTTTTTAAGGAGGAACTCTAGCAGCAAAGGATGGAATCAGTGAGTAACTAGACTTTTACTTGCAGGGAAGGTAAAATATTTAGAGTGAATGAACCAAAATTTCATTATCAGAATGAATAATGAAAATTTGTCAACATAGGTAGGGTTTCCTCTTCATCCGTAACTATATGAATGGGGTAGTCATTTGTTTAGATTGAAAATGTTTTTGCATTGAAAAATCGATCGGGCCTATATGTTCAAAGCCCATAATGCGCCATCCAACGGTCCAAGACACATGCTGCATGGAGAGGACGATTATTGCATGCCTAATTTCCGTGGCATTATGCAGAAGGTCCGTATTCTCCAGTGACTAATTTAATAATAGCAGATTGCGATAGCACCTACAGATAATGATATGCGTATTAGCATATAGTTGAGAAGAAAAGACCTATTTTATCAGAAAATCAGAAGCCGGCCATCAAATTCATGGGCAGAGCCACCTCGTTACCATTGTTTGATGTCGATTCAAGATTAGAGGTGGACATTTTTCCAGAGACGGGAATTGGGTGAGACTATATCCAATTTGAATGGAGCTACAAGCATCTTTGCACATTTAATATATTAACAATTATGGAGAATTTATAGTAAATAATAATGGATTATCAAGGGCAATTAAAAATCGATTGTTAGTAAACATATAAAGATTTTTTTGTCCTTGCTTGGGCAAGTTGGATGATTATGACTATCTTGTTTGCACAATCAACAACTAATTGAGTTACTACGTTATGTTAAAATCATTACTACATTATGTTAAATCTAGCTCATTACGTAAACAAGATGATTATGATCTGACTTTTCTTTATCCTTGTCATAGACCCTTTGGAGCATATGGATTTGGGTTTATATTTGGGAATACATGTTAATGTCATACCATTTCTGTACAAACATTAAATAATTTGAACTTTGTGATTGACATCTTGCGACAACATGTGATCAATGAAATCCATAGATCTGAAGCTTCAAGCAACTGCATGTGAAGTTTCGATTAAAATTTGAGATACAACACACTTGACTGGACTTGCATTTTCTATGGATAACAAAATATAGAAAAGAAAATTAACAAGCAATACTTGTTACAGATCTCTGTCATTAGTGATTGGATAGTATCATACTATGAACTAACTATACTACAATATCACAACCTTGACCAATAACGCTGTTGCAAATATATTATCATAACCAAATGATTTTCGTTTATTTCCTGAGTAAATTAAATTTTGTTGAGATGTTAAATACACTACCTCAATTTACATACGAAAAAAAAAAAAAAACTTAATAAGACATGATAACGTAGTGGACATTGTAGGTTATGAGGACGATGATGTACTGTTTACGTGTTTCGTAATGAAAGAAATAAATAAGAAGATGTACATGATAATAATGATTACATGGTGAAAGATAAAACGAAATGTATTTTAGGGAAGAATATGGAATGTGACTTTCTTGCATGGTAGAGTGTATTTATTTTTTACTAATGGTGCTTTTAGTAATTGGTGGGCGTGCTTGAAGGATCAATCTCTCCCGGAGAAAAAAAAAGTTGAAATCCTAGATGTAATCTAGGCAACGAAAATTTTGTCAGCCATTTATATTGTCTAGATAAACGATAAATATTGGTTCAGAGTATTTTGAGAATAAAAAAGTATAGTAAGAATGGGTGAAATTAGTGAGGCCCTGAGATTTTTACCTGCTTGGAAGGCAAAATATTTAGAGTGAATGAACCAAACTTCTATTATTTGAATGAAAAAAATGGAATTGGTAGGGCTTCCTCATCTTTCGAAATATATACGAATGAGTTAGTAATTTATTTAGATTAAAAAAAAGATGAGGGTCTATATGTGCAAAGCCCATCATATTGAGATTTCTTTGACTTGCTTTCCGGTTCGAGATATACTGCATTTGCGTTTTCTTTCAACTAGAATGGACTATTTTCTTCCATTCCCACAAAAGACTAATCGTTTATTGGTTTCTCAAATAATACATCACTTTAGTCATTGAAATCTTGATGCGCCGCTCTAAAAATAAAATAAGTGATTAAAATTATTTGCACTCGTAAACACTTGTGTAGTCAAGTAGGGAAAACTATTATTCACTTTTCCGATAAAGTGGTTGTCTCATGAAAAAGTCGCTTTTGTCTTTTGTTTTTTTTTTTTTTTTTTCAGTCGGAAAAGTACATTCATTCCTTCAATCATAAAGGCTCTACTAGAGCAAGTCAAGGAAATTCTTATCCAATATTCCAAAGTGGTCGATGGGGGCAAAGACAACCAGTTGGTGGGGAGAGCCCTGTTTCAGTGGGCCCTGGCGATGAAATCCATGACTTGATTAGCCTTGCAAGGCAATAGACAACTTTCCATGGGCTTTCTTCTCGGCCCATGATGGACTACACAATTGCAAGGCGGTCACTAGATATCACAAACGACAGATCCCTCTCCACGTGCAGGGCAAATGACACACAGTCCTTGCTCTCACGTGCTAGATTCTCTTCCTCTGCAAGAAGAGAAGGCATTCTTTTATGGCTAGGGCTTCCGTGTTTATTTGGTAATGGAGTAGAAACTTATGGTTATTCAATTTATTTAAACGGAACGAGTTCAATAAATTATTGAAGGCACTGACTTCAGGTAAGCTCAGTGCATCACGACCATTAAATTATGTGGATCTCGTGCAGGATATACTAAAATTAATTCAGTTCTCGGATTATTAATTCATGATTTCATATTTCATAATCTGCTTTTTTTATATATGGGATGAGATCTGTCAAGGTATGCATTAAGAATGTGATACAATTTTGTTGAAAATTTGAAATCATGGAATATATCGCTTCAGGGACCAAATGAGCACAATTGCATCTAGATGCAAAAAGTGTTATTCCCTTCGCCCAAGTGCATGCTTCTAAATAATGTGAAAAATCTTATACTTTTTTTTTTGGTCGGTTTAAAAAAAAATCAAGGTTCAACTTATTTTGGGACCATACGGTTATTGATGTACTAATTTAGGTATTCGGTCAAATTAAGGTTCACAATTTTGAATAAAAGTAAGTAACTTAATGCATTAATAATCCATCAAAAAATGTTGGTTGATTATTAATGTGGTCAGTAATTTTTGAAGTATAAATAGATGTCAGTAATTTTTAAAACCTATTGATAAGAAACTGACATATGACAAGTCAAGTAACTTATCAATCATTTCTTTTTTCCATTAACGGGATGTGATGTTTAAATTATTTCTCAAGTTACGAAGCTGGCTTGTTCAAATGATCTCAATAATTCAAATTTTGTGTGACCTTTAATCCAAATTAAATTTGGATTTCTTGTGCGGTGGTTTCTTTGGATAATTGAAGGTTTGTTATTCCGTCGGAAATATATTCAAGATCCGGCCAAGTTTGTTCCTTCCGTCGGACAATAAATATATCTCAAGATCCGAGGCCGAGATCAACCGAGCTTCGAGATCGACGATTGGTGTCTTCTTTCATCAAAAAAAAAAAAAAAAAAAAAAAAAAGAAAAAGAAAAAGAAAAAGAAAAAAATGAAATTAAAAATAATTCGGTTGATCAAGACATTTTCCTTTTTGGAAAAAGTGGATGTAAAACATTTTACGCGAAACGAATGGAGCCTATGTTTGACCTTCTTCAAGTGGATGCCTTCTTCATTACAAAAGTCGAACAAGTGAGGGGACAGCGTATGGGGGCCAAATAAAGAGAGAGAGAAAGAAAAATGAAGTAGGTCAAAAATGACAACATGACAGTCACCGACGATTTGGAAAGATGTACCTGCACAAGACTTTGCTTTTGCATGGGACGCTAGCAACTCTGCGAAGGTACTAAGCATCGCCATCGTGGTGGCGACCGGCAGGTGTGGAAATTGATGGCGGAGAAAAGAGAGAGGATCGGAAATGAAAAAAGAAAAGGAATATTTTCCTTTGCTTTAAATTGAGTTTGCATAATTTTCGTTTACTGTGCTACCATGTCAGCAATTGTGTTAAATAACGAAGCCATGTCGGGTAAAAAAACACATGACCTGGTAATAATAGTAGAGATACCACGTTGACCATCAAGAAAGTAATACTTCATTATATAAAAAGAAAGTTCAGTTACTTAATTACTTGTCGAGCATAAAGGAGAATTTTTTATTTCACTAAAATGTGGCAAAATCCTTAACTTTTGATCTAGAGCGAAGGTTTCTAAAAACCTAGCATTGTAGGAAAGAGATAAAGTTTAAATAAATTAATCGAATCATGAAGTCTCATATATAGAGCTCACGTAAGATCTACATGATCAATAGCTATAATAAATGTGGTTCACTAAATATGGATGTAAGCAAGTATTTCCTCCCCACTCCTCATGACACTGCAAAAGAGGAGAAATGAGGTTTAAAATAAGTGAGTTCCAGCAATTTTAGACTTAATAATAGATAAGTTTAAGAAGGCATGATGGTGCTGGTAGCCAGCAACGATAATTTAAGTCCCCAGTTCAAGATGCTATTTGGTATCACTTCCCTGCAACAGATTTAGCTATGAAGATGTGTATTGCAGCTTTTATAATGTACTTGGCAAATGATTTACAGTGATTTCACCTCTAAAGTTACGACAGTTTTTTTAAAGTCGTCTTATTCAATCGGATGTCACCGGTATAAAGTACATTTTATTAAACAACAAAATTGCAACACTTCACAGTACAGTGAACTTACATTTCAATTACAACTATAACAAACAAGCTCTAATTCCCTTCAAACTCTCTAATCAAGAACCTCTCCTCGAAAAGGGGAAAACCCCAATATCTTACCAATTTTTAAATGGAACTAATTTCAATTTATGTCGAAATGCCAGAAGAAAATGTCCCAGCTAGTTTCACTCCGTTATTGATTATGCAAAATCGTTGAGGTTGAACCTGCTCTACATGAATCAAATCAAGGCACTCTCAGATTACACTTCCAGCTTGTCCATTCATTTCACAGTTTCAGCTTTTCCATTCGTTTAGAGTGCGATGACAATATAGGCTCGTGATGAGAAATAATAATCTTCTGTGCGTAGTACATGAGGAAGGGCAATTGGAATGCAGATCAGCTCACAAAAGGCTCATTCTCATGCTCCTAACTGCTCATGTTCATGCGGTTCAACACACTATAGAAGCTCGAGGCGTAAGCAGCTTCCGTCCCGGTGGAACTGTCTGAGAATATTCAACAGGACCGGTCATTCTGTCCCTAACCTCAATTGAACACCGCATCATCCTAAAAAAGACGGAACTTAATTCTGAAAGGTTGCAGTTTAATAAGCAATATGTCGAGATTGATCGTGGTGAAGTGTATACTGTCATCCAAGGTCTTTAAGTGCCGTTGCACTGAAATTGCCTTCGTAGTAGGAGCGCAAGAGGAAGATGAAGTTATGCTTTTGCGGGGATAGAACAAGAAAGGGGAACCTGCTAACAAATGCTGTTTACGCAAATTGAAAAGAATAAATAAAATAAATAAAAAAGTACTTTCAGCACAACGCAGAAGGAACAAGAAAAGAAGACACCTAAGAAAACTGACCCCTGTTCCTCTGGTCCTTTAGCTTGCTAATACGCAACACCCTAATCTCACATTTCTTCTTTTCTCACTTTCAGTCAAACCTAAATGAATATAAGAAAACAAATTATCACCGCAAGACTTGAGCAGAAGTCAATTAGGATGCTAATTGCACCACTTTAAGACAAGACTGTACTGAAATACGTCCAGAGGAAGTACCCCAAGACTGTAAAATCTACCCTTTGCAGCATCCCTCAAAACTTGAATCAAGTGTAGAGAAGGAAAGCCAGCTCAGCATTTTAATGCACAAAGTTCCATAGGGGGAGACATGGCCTGCACTACCTTTGGGGTTGCTCTGAAGCAGTTGCACCAGAGGTCGTGCTTGGCCCAGCACCATTTTCAACAGGAGAAGTACCCCACTTGCTTTCAGATTCCGATGGCTCAAGCGCATAGACACTGCCATCAGTAAGCCCTAGTGCAAACTAGTTAGGCTCGGATGGATGTGCTGCAATAACTAGTGTGTAGGCTCTCAAGCTGCCAAATTCATCAGTGAGGAATGAATAACATGCTAGACTATTGGAACTTCGCAAATGAGACTTGCCATTTTCATAAAAGAACAAGGTTGAATGAGCATCAATAACTAACTTACATGGGGTTTGAAGGGATATAAGCAGCGGGATTTACAGGACATCTAAATCTGAGGGTAGAAGCAGTAAGAACGCCGATGCTTCCATCTTCAAAGCTCACGGACATTGATTGGCCATCGCATGAATATGTAGCATGTGTGATTGCACCACTAGCTTCTCAAGTAACCCATTAGTTGAGATGAACAATGAATCAGAACAAACACATTTGGCAAGAAAACAACTCATAATAACAATATTTAGCAAACTTTATGCAATCTGGATGAGATAAGACTTCGGTTTGTGCAGAATAAAATAACCTTCAATACCTGCTTAAGGCATTCTGGTTTAGGAGCTTCATATGGTAATCTGTTTTTCGTGAACCACCAGCAGATGTTTCTAATCCAGGTGAAATTGAACACAAATGTCAGCAAGAGAAGCTGCGCCTCGCCCATTTGGCATCTGGAGAACCTTACTAGCCTGCTTCTCCTGTCCATCAATGCTCCAAACACACAACTGCAGTGATGATAGACAATTATCAAAGGAAATATCAACATTGATGCACATTGAAAGAATAAAAATTCCACATTGTGCTTTTATATCAGAATCACACCAATCATCAGTGGTAAGCAACAACAGGACATCATAGCTTTTCGTTTCCCACTTAATGGATGGAATTAATTTGTCACCACAAAAGATGAAGTTTACTGGAAGGATTTATCCTGCTGGTAAATGATGCCTTCATGACCAAACGTATGATGAGGGTGTAAGCATCAATACATCCAGAGTTAACATCAACCCTTTTTTGGGAACTTTAAAATACATTGCTCTCTCTCAGGCATGTCTACATGGAAAGTAAGATGCAGCAGTGGTCTGGTACCTGAGAGTCAGTGCCAGAAGACATGAGAACATTCAAGACATTAGAGAAGGCAAGGCCTGTAATTCTTTTCTGATGTCCTTTTATTTTTGTGTTGACCTGAGAAAGTGAAACAGTCAAGATCCATAACTTTGCCGCAAATAATAACAAGGTTAACTTTCAATGACTAAGAAAACAGGTCTCACCTCATCTACTTGAACATTGTAAATTTGAATAGAGGAGTCCTCCATTCCTATTACAATAACGTTATTGTCTTGAGGATGGAATACTAGAAATGTTGCTGCTACTGGCGGGGGCATAAATGTTGTCATTGTCTGGATATCAGCAGGCAGAACAGTATTAACAACTTTATAAGTAAAAGTGGGACATATGTACCAAGAGGCAATTGCCTCAAATGGCATCCCCCTTCCCTTCTTTAGAATGGGAGAGAACAGCTCGACCATTACATCTCAGGATGGGTTAAAAAAGCTCTTGCCTTTTTTTTTTTTTTTATTATCTTAATCAGTAAGAGCAAAATGATTCCATTGAAGACACAGAAAAGCCCTTGTCTCACTTAAAAAAGCACATATGCTGCACTTGTAACTCTATAACACGATCCACATGAAAATCAGAGTAATTGCTTTCATGGACCTCCTAACAATAGGTGCTTCATGACCCTCAAAACTGTGTTGCTTGGCCCCCGGTCACTGCATCCCACACCTACATAACTACTAGCTTGGGTAAAAGGAATCACACAGCACAACCCTATTAACACTGTGGAAAACAATCAGAATATACCTTGATCAACCTGTCCTCTCCACAGGTAACAACACATAACTGTTTGTTTGGATATGAAAAGGCAAGATCATTAATACTTCCAACATGAGCCTCGATCTGTATCACACATTAGTTTAGAGTCAAAATCAAGTTAAACTCACACTTAGGTGGCAATTGTCTGCAGAACAAAGAAACTTAATTTTCTCTCCATGTTTAGCAACAAACCTCAAGGTGGTTCCATATGTGATCACCACCATGATATATGTGCACCATGTGTTTGGAATAAGCAACACGTAAAGAAAACACCACAAATCATACAGCATATGAACACTTCTTCCTAAAAATATCGCAAAGAAATCTGGTTCTCAGCGATTTAGGTTTTTCATCAATCAGCATGTACATACCAAAAAGGGTTCCATCAGGACTCCACATTACACGGTTGACCGATGCTTTATAATCAGTAGCCAGAGATACCTACAAAGAATCATCACATGGCCAAAAACAAAGTAGCTTGATTTTATTTAGAATTGAACTTCTATACCTGCAGCATCACTGAACATGTTCCTAGATCCCAAACCTTGAAGTTTCTTTGAGTGATCCTTGTATGGCTGCCTACTTCCCATACAATAACGTCGCCCATGTTTGTTCCCACTAAAATTATTTATGCAGAAAAGATGAAGAATCAGATTCCATGGTTTCAATTAGCTTAAACTAGTGTCAAAAGGACAACATAAAGCAATCTTCCACGCATCAGAAAACAAACTTATGCCCTACAAGGGGAAACACATATATCAACCGAAGAAAAGCAGGAACATGTTTTTCATAGAATAAGAAAGATGTGCTAACCGAGCAGCAGAATTTGTTGCACCGGATGGAAATCCATACTCTTAACAGGTGAACCTTGACTTAGGGTCGTGACTACATTTTTGGGCAAGTCATCTGAAGAATATGAACTCTAACCGTGGCTCTGGTTGTTGTATGTGACAGGCAGAATGTTTACAGGCAAATTATTGACCTAATAGAAATTCATAAAGATTACAAAACCAGTGAGTCTGATAGAAAATTAATGAAAGCCATGACACTCAAAAGATGCAAAAGTCATATGAGAGCCCATCTTACCAGCATACATGACCACAATTTATGCATGCCAGAAGAAGATGTAATTCACACCTACCTAGTTCCTGCTCCTTATTAATGTTGCCAATATATCGACACAGATATTTACCCAGCCAATACCAAAACAAAATACATAGAGACAACTCAATATGACATCACAATAGCATCAACCAATATACTGACGAGATGCTCACGTATCTTAGTCTAATTCTTTGACATGTTGATAAAGGTTATGATGTTAACATGAATTGACACAATCACAAAAACAATTAAGATACACTGACACATATTGCCAATCTTCGCCCTTTCGCACCCTTTTTCCTCCTAGAATCTCTAGTAATCCTTCCAATCCTCAATCAGCTCCAAATGGGTTTTTATAATTTATATATTCGTTTTCCAGTGATTAACAATTATTAGGTTATTGTCATAAAAGTTCAGGGTATTTAGGAATCTCAAAGCTAAAATGTTTCTCCTGAAGATTCTCAATGCATGATCTTATGCTGCAATAGTACCAAAATGAGAGCTTTCAGAAGGTTTTCATTAATGACCTGCAAAAGGAGTGATATACTCCAACCCCACTTTATAATTCAGGTAAACTGGAAATCCCGACTTCCATGAAAAGAAAATAAGTACATACAACAACTCTGATGATTGATGAGAAAAGCATCCCAGACATATCAGATTGTCAATCACCCAGCAAAAAACTTCTGTTTGTGGATTGACCCATCCAGTAATAACTGAATAATGATAAAGAAAAAGCAAGATCAAATAAGTACTTCATCAGAGATTGCAAAAGGTCGCGATCTCTTCCAAACATGTACAGAATCTGCTGTTTGGTAGTCCATGGCTGAGTTGTTAGTAGGAGAAGTCCTGGGACGCTTTAAGATAGCTGTATCACAAGGCAAAAAGTAAACAGAATGCCAAACTAACAGCTTGAACTTGTGGAAACTACAAGATCAAATTTCACTAGTCTGGATATAACAAAGCCTCACACTATCCTAAAAAATATTTTACATGTTCTGAAAAAATACCATCCATATCGCAACTTCTCATAAACCTAGATATGTGGCCATGGTAGCCATGAACTTGAAATTGACATTGTAGAGCAGCTTCATGCACCTGAATTATTTTGCGCAGTCAAACCTATTGGTCCAGCAGATGCTGAGGGGTGAGCTACCAAGGACGGATTTGCCATCCATCCAGCAAGAGATGTTGAAAGAGCAGCCAGAGGAGGCTGGAAGGGCTGTGATAAAGGACGTGGAAGGCACAAAACAAAAAATTAAATTAACTAACGTGAGTTGCCAACATCTAAATGGAACCGAGGAAACACACTAACTTTTCTCCTCCAGACTCACAGCATGAGCAGTCAAAGGTGGGAAGGGCCCTGGTTTGGGGACAGCACCCATTAAAGGATTAGCAACAGTGGATGACACACGAGCACCATTTGGTTGTCCACAAGTGTGGTCTACAAATAGAGTCTTTATGTCAGGGTTAGACCTAGGATTCTTGCATAGTTGATGCTGCCAATTCAAACTACCAGAAGCCATGAAAAAGTCAGTATGACGATACTTCAGTCAAGAAAATACATAAGGCAATATGACAGCAAGGACCTTTGATTTATTAATGTGCGTAATCTTGAGTTCTTCAATATGGGAAACTGAAGCTTATCATGAAACAGGGGGTTAGCCTCTATCAACTTTTTAAGTTCAGCCAACATTATACTCCGAGCTGACTTGGGATCACCATACTTTGATAGTTGCTCATTCTCTCTGCAAGCAGGATACAAGTTTAATGCCAACGTGATGATAGCAACAGACGAGAGGTCAACTAGAGAAAAACTGTCAGTTACAAATTAAAAGATTCTTCAACGCAAGACCTCGTACCTAAAGTTTTCCAGCATAACTAACTGCGTAATTTCCTTGAACAAATCCTCATGGAATGCAGCAAATACTTTCAAGTCCTTAACTAAAATTTCCACAGCTTTAGCACGATCCCTCCTGCAATCATCAATAATGCAAGACCAACAACCACGAAAATCAAAATGCTTGTCGCCCAGTAAGGTAACAGATACTCGAGCAATAAGAGGAAATAAGTCCTAAACAAGTCGAAGCCATCAATTGTCCAAAAACTTTCGACCTTCTTGTCCAGAGCTTCAAGATACTTCTGCTTCCGAATCTCGAAGAAAATCTTCATGGAGTATCTGTTATCGTCTACTTTTGTGAACCCAGATAAATACTTTTCCACATCGTCCCACTCTCCGTTCGCGGCCAAATCCTTTAAGTACCTCATGTTGAAGTTGAACCCCGACTCCCGCTCCAATCTTTCGACAGCACAAGGGGAAAAAACAACAAACATCAGTTCAACAGATATCCTCACTATGCAATGCGACTTTTTTGCGTAGTAGAGTGCATTTTTATTTTTTATTTTTTTTAACTAACGGTGCTTTTAATAATTGGTGGGCGTGCTTGATGGATCATTCCCTCCCAGAGAGAAAAATAGAAAATTGAAATGCTCGATGTAACCTATGCATACGAAAGTTCTATTAATCATTTATATTATTGACACAAATGATAAATATTAGTTCAGAGTCTGTTGAGGATTAGGAAGTGTAAAAAAAAAAGATGAAATTAATGAGGACCTGAACTTTCACTGGCCTGCAAGCAGAGTAAATCAACCAAACTTCCATTATTTGAATGGAAAAATGAAAATCAGTAGGTTTCCTCGCTATCGAAAATATATACAAATGAGTTAGTAATTTATTTTGATTAAAGAAAGATGGACGAGGGCCTATATGTGCAAAGCCCATAATGACCTCCGAATTTTGGGGAGGGAGGCTGGTCACTCTCACCTATAATTGCAATTTGCATCGTGGCAAGCAGTTTGAGGCTTCTTTGACTTGCCTTCCGGTCAAAGATATACTACATTTCCGTTTTCTTTCAACTGGAATGGATTATTTTCTTCCCATTCCCACCCAAGACTAATCGTTTATTGGTTTCTGAAATAATAATGCATCACTTTAACCGTTGAAATCACATGCGTCGTTCTAAAAACAAAATATATGATTAAAATTATTTACACTTGTAAACACTCTTATAATCGAATGGAGAACTATTATTCACTTTTCTAATAATGTGGTCGTCTCATGAAAAATTGCTTTTGTCATGTCTTTTGATTTTCTTTTTGTTTTTCTTTTTATCGGAAAAGCACATTCATTTGTTCAATCATAAAGGCTCTACTAAAGAAAGACAAGTAAATTTCTATACACAAAATTATTCCAAATGGGCTAAGACGGTAAGGATGATCAGTTGGTAGAGAGATTCCTATTCCAATGAGCACTAGTGACCCAATCCATAACTTGATTAGCCTCGCGGGGGCTATAGACAACTTCCACCATATCCAATTGAGCTGGCAAGGCTTGATAGTCATGTCCCTAGTATCTCATGGAGGATACGTAGTACATAAGGTAAGGGTGATCAGAATACAGACAACAGCGAAAAAAGGCTCGTTCTCACACTCCTACCTGCTAGTGTTCATGTGGTTAAACACACCATAGAAGCTCAAAGGGATAACCGACTTCGGTCCCTGGAATTGTCCAAGAATAATCCGAACAGGACTAGTCATTCTGTCTGGAACCACAGTTTTACACATTCTCATAAGGTGGAACTTAATTTTGAAAGGTCATAATTTAATAAGCAAAACACCGAGATTGACTGTGGGGAATTTTATACTGTCATCCAAGGTCTTTAAGTGCTGTTGCACTGAAATCCCCTTCGTAGTAGGAGCGCAAGAGGAAGATGAAGTTATGCTTTTGCGGCGAAATAACAAGAAAGGGAACCTGCTAACAAGTGCTCTTTACGCAAAATGAAAAGAATAAATAAAATAAATAAAAGAAGTACTTTCAGCATAACACATGAGGAACGAGAAAAGAAGCCACCTAAGAAAACCAAACCCTGTTCCTCAGGTCCTATAGCTTGCTAACTAAAATCAGATACCTGCCTCCATCTCAAATATACAAGCCTTCTACGCGACACTTTAATCTCATGTTCTTCTTTTTTCACTTTCAGTCGGCCTAAATAAATATAATGAAAACAAACTATTACCACAAGACTTGAGCAGAAGTTGCTTAGGATGCTAATTGTACCACTTTAAGACAAATTGCACTAAACTACGTCCAGAGGAAGTACCACGAGGCTGTAAAATCTACCCTCTGCAGCATTCTCAAAACTTGAATCAAGTGCGGAGAAGGAAAGCCGATAGTCAGTTTAAATAGCCGAGAGTCAATACTTTAAACGGAAAAGCCTGTAATTCCATTGGCTTCCAAAGGGGGACCATTCGAGAAGCAGGTATAGTCTGCGAATTCATCATACATGTCAGCTTGATTCTCATTATATCGCGTGGGACTCACCTCTTTGAAACCTTATGCATGAATTTCTAAGTAAATGGTGCATTTACTCTACAAAGGACTAAGTAATGCACTACCAGGCGACAACTTTAATATGCTTAGATGACAAAACTTGATTAGCTCAAACATGCTGCTACTTGTCTGCATTGACTTAGATAAGCTAACATCAAATTCTTCAATTTCTCTCAGTTTTTAAATTCCAGCACTACGCAAGTGTTAGCCTCAACCCATTATGCAAATCAAATTCAATAAACACGCAAGAAGCTCAGCAGTGACTTATTCACATCATCCATGTAGAAATTATATCTCTCCATTTCTTCAATGAATGGATCCAAGATCACTAGGGTTTTATTATCGCCAATCCAAGGCATCTACAACACATATTCACTTCTCCATTATCATAAATCTTTTTTTTTTTTCCCTAAAACAAGTACATACAGTTGACAGGAAGAGCACTATCATCACCAAAGTGCCACTTTCAAGATATCTCTCGCAGTTGTCATGTGTCTTTATCAGAATTCTGTTGATTGAAGTGATAAATCAAATGGTTCAGCAGACATAGATGAACAATAAGTGCTAAACTCCAACATATGCAGCAACAGGACACACCAATTCATATAACATGTAAATTTCAGATACTCACTGCTCCATGAGCATTCCATCGATTCTCATGCAAGTTCAAACAGAACAATAAACTCTTCCCACTATTGGAGACAAAGCGATGACATCAACACTTCCAAGAAAAGAAGTAGATCCTCATTTACTAATTCTGAGCAAGCTATTAATTGATTGCCATACGCAAAAGCTTATCAATTAAAGACAGAGAATAAGTACAACTTGCTCACTTCATATTGATTGTTGACCATGATTTCCCTCAACAGCACGCGGAGAAGTAGAATATATAATGCACAGAGAATGAAGCAGAAAGTAGATGATGCAAATAGAATGTGATTTTAGCGGGTGCTCTTAGATTGATTACCTACTTCCGGACAATGAAATTGACGAAGGTGGAGTAATCAATAACCAAATGACAAGACAGGTATTGTGAAGGAGGAAACGCACAATGATTTTACAACAAAGTATCGACCCCATGATGATTGGACTTCAAACCACTTAGCTTTCCCATGATTCAGTTTAAGAAGACTCGCAAAACCCTGAACATTAAAACAAAGCAGTGAAAGAAATCTGAACATACAATGGAGTTGGTGGTATGAGGCCATCCGATTTTAACGACACATTATGGATATAGCTCTATTGGCACATCAATCCATAACGGTAATGTATGGCAGTATTTTCTGATGGCAGTGCTGTCGCAAGCAGAGTTCACTGGAATAGCCATTATGGTAAGGTGTGCCAAAGTTCATTATCTGAATTGGCGTGATCGCGATTAACGCTCAGCGACATCATCTCAATTCTGTTCAACAGGGCGTGCTATGATCATCACCAAAGACTAATGCATGTGCCAGCGACTCCAAGCCATCTCCTCTTGCCAGCGACCACCACCTATCACCAAAGGATCACAAGAAGCACTGAGAAAACAAGCGGAGAGTCAGTTTCATTCTTGGCAACGACGGAATATACTCGTAATCATGTCTAAAGATTGAAAAAGCAAACAATATCAAGTGAACATCACTAATGTGCTTTCAAATCGGACGATTACTGGAATCAATTCACAACAAGATCTCAAACTCATTTCATCGAACAGATTATGGTCAATCGGTTGAGGAACAGATCATAGCCATTTCGAGCTCAAATTTACAACTAGACTCAACCTAAATCAGTACACGATGTTCGAAGTCAAAGAAAAAAAAAATTAAACAATGATCAATTTCATCATAATAAGAGAATCGGACTCTCGGCCTCTTACTTGTGACAACAGCACAGGAGATGCTACCTGGTTAATCAAGTGGACTGAGACCGCGGTTTGGCGCGCGAATCAGTGAAAGAAGCTCTAGAACGCGTCGATGATCGAAACCTGAACAGGCGGAGAAGCTTCGAGCGGAACGAGAACATTTCGAAGCTCTCGGCCGCGGAAGGGAAACAAAGGAGATGAGTCGCGGCATTGAAAGTTGATGCCGGCGACCGCCACTGGAATCAATTCAGAACGCTTGAAATCGCCAACTGAATCGAACGGAATCGCTTTTTTGAGATGAATTTTCCTTGCTCGATTTTTATTTTTTTTCCGTTGGTTCTGGAATGGTGCTCTCGATGAAATGAACAAACGTGATCCTCCTGAGACTGATGGTCGACGGCGCAACCAACGAAGGAGTTGGAACTCGTAATGATCGGCGATGGTAGCCAGCGGCTATATCGGGACTTGAGACACCGCGACGAAAGGTTATCCAATGGTGACCGGAGACGATGGAAGATGGAGCCATTTTCCCCTGCTTCCTCCCTTCTGCGTGTGCGAGTTATCCCTTAGTGAATGGCGTTTTGCTTCTTCTTCTTCTTCTTCATGATCGAACACTTCCATTGACGTTTTTGTTGAGTTCTGACTTCATTGCCTCCCAATGCCATTGCCCATCTCCTTTTTATAATTCTTTGCTTGAAGGTTAATTCAACTCACATAGCAATTGCTATGCAATTGATTCATATTATGATTATCTAAAAAGGTATGAATGATGATTTGGGAAAGAGTAAAAATAAATAATGTTAGGTGCACGAAGAGCCTTTTTTTTTTTTTTTTGAAGAGATTATCTAGTAAGCTTTTCTGCAGTAACTTCAGCTATAAAGGATGGGTGACGTAGCTTTTGTAAGATGTTTGACAAATATTTCGCACTTATAGCCCCTTCAAGATTACCACAGCTTTTTTAGGAAATTGCTTCGCCCAATTTTGAGATGTTGGAGCTGCTGCTGACACGTGATTTTTAATTGATAACTTAAGCAAAATCGGCAATCTAGGCGGCTTATTAAAAAAATGAATAAATAAAACACAAAATGAAAAATACCAAAAAAAAAAAAAATAATAATGACATAAGAGGGACTTCAATTCATCAACTAATTGAAAAGGCGCTAGGCTTGATCCAATTCATCCAAGCCAAGCCCATGGCCCATCCACATTTGTTAAGTTCATCCAACTTTCATTACTCGGACCCATAAAAGCCCAGAAACCGGACCATGTCGTTCGTGTTTGAAACTTCATTGCCGGCGCACTTTCAGATATTCACCGGGAACTCCCCCTTGACAAGGTGATTTCATTTCCTACCCTGTTTTGGAAAGATGCGTGACTGAACCACATTCATTTAACTCATGTGAATGTCACTGATGATCTAGGCTGTAATTTGATGATTTGTAACGGTTTCGCGGTTCCGACACCAATTTTAGACGAAAACACTGCCTCAATTTAACGAATAGATTCAATCCATTCGGTGCACAAACTATCTGATGTAATGTCTCTATGGTACGTCAGTGAAATAATTCTTGATCTAATTCAGTCTAACGAAATTTCAGCACAAATTACTACTACCAACCAGTCCGTTAGCATTCAAATTCGATTCTCCTTATACAAATAAATGAAGAGATATAATGCTCATGCCATGTGGATAACGTATTGAACTGCGAATGAGCTGGTAGATTCTCGTTTGTTGTGAAGAGGATGATGGGCTGAAAGAAGAATAAATAATAATAAAAAAAAATGACGAAAGATGTAAGAAAAGAGGAAAAAATGAATAAAAAATAATAATAAGATAGGGTTGGCGTGGGCTTAGGGTTTAATCTATTTGTAATAGAAATTGGGCTTAAAGATGGACTTGGTGCAGTTAGAGGAGAAAGTGAGCTAGAGTAGCTTCCATGGGTAAATGGGCTTAAAATAGGTATAATCTGAATTGGGCTCAGTAGAGTTGGAATTGGATGGATCTGGATATAATAGCCCGAATTTTGCCCATTAACCCAGATTCGTGAGACCAGTATGCGGCTCATATCCGGACCAGGCCAAAGGGCCCGGCCCGAGTCCCTATTTTCAGAAAATAATTAAAATTAAATTTTAAAAAAAAATCGAAAATATGAAAAATTGGAAAATGGTTAGTAACAGAGACCTTGATTAGGTTGTTAAGTTTTAGTGCTAGATTTAGCTTAGTTTCTTCTAGTTTTAGTTACTCTACATATAGTTTAGAGATTTTAATGAGTACCTTTGATTTAGGTGAGGTTACGTAGAATAGCGTTTGAGAAAAGAAATTGGACTTAATTTGAATTTAGCTTACGGGGTTATTGTCTTGAGGCTTAAAACCAAAGCCATGTGTATTCTTCACTCGGCACTTCGTTAGGTGTATTTTCTTATACGTTACTTTTGTCGAATTAATCATGATTGTTTACTTTTCCTTTATTGCGCACTCATGAATGGACACCAATTAGTGGGCATAGGTTAATAAAAGGGTCCAAGACTGCATGGACACTTAGTTAAATCAAGTCTAGGTACCGAAAGAGCATTAATTAAATAACTAGTGTAATCAAGTCCTTGGGTTTTAGCCCACCACAATGGACTAGTTGTGACTTCTTTACATAAAGTTGGTGTATTCTTAAAAAAGCTTACCTTCAAAAGACTCCTAGCAGTGACTCTAGAAGCATATGTTTTTTTGCGGTCCTTAGCAGCTCAATCCCAAATGAATTTGCTAGAATTTTGATACTATTATCACTTGTTGAGACGGCTAACAGAACTCCTTCCTTGTTAAATCTAATACAAGGTGAAGCCTGCAAATTTAAAGAGTGAGGTAATTAATAGAAAGTTTCGGTTAATTCAGTCAAAATAAAATAACAGCAATGAATTACCAGCAATCCACCATCAACATTGGTACTTGTAAGTAGACTATCATTGTTCATATCCCAAAATTTGACCATGAACTCATCACCAACAGCCAAAAATATGTTTTTGATGGTATCAAACTGCACAACCCCACCAGAACTCTTTCCAAGTCCATGATATGTACACTTGATAGCCCCCTCACTATCATTCCATTCAACCAAGTATGACTCTCCTTCTTTATTGGTCCCACACGAGAACAACCTATAGCAAATTAAAATCGCTAAAATAGATTATTTCAGTGAAAAAGAAAGACTCGGGATGAAATCAAGCTTGAAATGCAATGCTGATGGTCTGAACCTTTTTCCATCAGCGTTGTATGCCATCACGGTAGAATAGTGACCCGGTGCATCGTAGTCAAGTCTTGACCCGTTGTTGTCACAAAGCCAAGCCTGAATTTTCCCTTCTATTGCTGTTGAGAAGATGTACTACACAATAAAACAATTGTCTAACCAATTTCAGTAACATGCTCAAATAGAGCACATCCACTTAAACTCGAATTATTAAAACATAGCATCCTAAAAATAATGAGATTTCATAAGATATCTTTGTAAGAAAGTGTCCACTATGCACAACCATAAATGTTTAAAAAAAATAAAAAGAAGAAAATAACATTGCCAAGTGCTGCTCCACTCAGACATAATAAACGACCTTCTATTATAAATTTAACCAATCATAATCGAAGGAGGAAACTGAGGGAAAACGAATAATGGAAGCAAAGGAATTTTCTTTCTGAATGTATGATTAAGTAGGAAGTCATTATTGCAAAGACCTTTACCCAGTTGTCGATGCTTAGTAGCATCGCCTGGGAGAATCAGATTTGCATGTTGATCTTTGGACCATGTCACCGTGTTTAACAAGCACGTTTTAATCAAGACAGGTTAAAAGTCGGAAGACTTGCAAAACCCTTGAAATGAACAAGGTCCTTTAAAACACATATTCATACTCCTCATACAAATTGAACCAATTTTTTTTACCTAACTGAGTTTTAGAGAACAGAAGTCTAGTGTGTAGTCAAGGGTACGGCTGATTGGCCATCCTTGCAATGTGTCTTCGTTAGTACGCGAAATAATCAAGTACCTGAATATTTTCTTTATGGTGTGGACAAATAGAATACACAGGTGCTTCATGACCCTCGAAACAGTATTGCTTAGCCCCAGTCACTACATCCCATACCTACAAAACTACTAGCTTAGTTAAAAGGGATCAAATAGTGGAACACAGCAACACTAAGGAAAATAATTAGGATATACCTTGATCGACCTGTCCTCTCCACAGGTCACAACGCATAACCATTTGTTTGGATATGGAAAGGCAAGATCATTAACACTTCCAACATGAGCCTCAAGCTGTATCAAACATTAGTTTAGAGTCAAAATCAAGTTTTACTCGCATTTAGGTGGCAATTGTCCGCAAAACAAAGAAGCTGAATTTTTTCACTCCTAGTTTAGCAACAAACCTCAAGGTGGTTCCTTATGTCATCACCACCTTAATACGAGTATATGTGCACCATGTGTTTGGAATAAGCAACACCTAAAGTGAACACCACAAATCATCAGTAATAGTAGCAACATATGAACATTGATCCTGAAAATATTGCAATGAAGTCTCATTCTCGATGCTTTAGTTGTTTCATCAATTTGCAATAAGATAAGTAGAAGTGGCATATGTACATACCAAAAAGAAATCCATCAGGACTCCACGTTACACGGTTAATGGATGATGTATGGTCATTGGCTAGAGAAGCCTACAAAGAATCAAAACCCACAATCACATGTCCAAAAACAAGATACCATGACTTTATTTAGAATGGAACTTCTATACCTGCAGCGCCATTGAACATGTTCCTAGATCCCAAACCTTGAATTTTCTCAAAGCAATCCTTGCATGGTTGCTTACATCCCATACCATGACATCACCCGTATTTGTTCCCACTAAAAATCATTGATGCATAAATTGAAGAATCATATCCCTTGGTTTCAAATAGCTGAAGCTAGCATAAAAAACAACAAAAAGGAATCTTCCAAGCACCAAAACACAAAATTATGGCCAACAAGTATATCCAACTTAAGAAAATCAAGAAACATGTTCTTCATAGAGTAAGAAAGAAGTGCTAACCGAGTAGCAGAATTTGTTGCACTGGATGGAAATCCATACTTTTAACAAGTGAATCTTGACTTAGGGTAATGACTACATTTCTAGGCAAGTCATCTGAAGAATAAGAACTCTGACCAAAGCTCTGGTAGTTGTATGTAATGGGAAAAATGTTTCTCAGCAAATTATTCACCTATTAGAAAGTCATGAAGATTACAAAATCAATGAGTCATTTAGAAAATTGATCAAAACCATGGCACTCAAAAGATGCAAAAAACTCATATGAGAGCCCCTCTTGTACTAGCATACATGAGCACAACGCATGCATGATGGGAGGAGATGTAATCAACACCTATCTAGTCCACGCTTCTCATTAATGCTGCCAATATTGACACATACTGTTTACATAACAGTACCAAACACGAAAAACATAGACACAACCCAATATGACACATCACGATACATTTAACTTGATGAGATATTTACATGTTTTCATCTAATTCAATGGGTTGACATGTCTAATAGAAGTCATGATGAATTGACACAGTCATAAACACAATTATGACAAGTGGACACAAATTGACAACCCTAGCCATTTTGCTCCTTCCTCTCTCCATTAGACTTTCTTGTAATCCTTCCAATCCTCAATTATTTCATTAGGTTAACATCATAAAAATTGAGGGTATCTAGAAACCTCAAAACTAAAAGTTTCTCCTTGTTGGGTGGTCTTGGGCTTATCTCACCCTAAAAGCTAACTTAAAGGATGAGACTTTCCCTTACAATTATAAACTAAGTACTTTTTCCTTCCACAATTGATGTGAGATAACCACTACACTCGTGAAGATTCTCAATGCATGATCATATGCCGCGATAGCACCAAAATGAGTGCGCTTTCAAAAAAATTTCGTTCAATGGCATGCAAAGAAAGATAATTAAGAAAGAGAAACACAAAAGAACAGGCAATATATTCCACCTTAACTTTATAATTCAAGAAAACTGAAAATCCCTACTTCCAGGAACAAAAGACTTAAAATAGCGAGAATGTAACAAGTTTGATAGATCTAGTTACAAATGTTGATAAAAGCATTCCATACATAACAAATAATTGATCATTCAGTAAAATACTTCTCTTTGTAGATGGAACTATCCTTTAATAACTGAAAACAATAAAGAAAAAGCAAAATGAAATAAGTACTTCATCTGAGATTCCAAAATGTTTTGATCTCTTCAAAGGATGTTCAACTAATGTTTGGTAGTCCATGGCTAAGTTGTTGGCAAGAGGAGTCTTGGAACGCTTTAAGAGAACTGTATCACAAGACAAAAGGTAAATAAAATACCCAACTAACAGCTTGAACTTTTGTAAGATACAAGTTTCATAGCTTTTCTACAACATGTTATAGAAAGGTTTGAGAGACATTTAAGCCAGTTAAAAAGAGTGAGTTTCTTGAGAAAGTTTAGTTAAGAAAAATTCAGCAAATGCGGGATTGGCAAGTGATACCTAGAGCTAGTACTTGAGAGCGCAATTTTGATAGTTTTTGAAACACATTTAAACCAAGATTGTTTGGTGAAACCAATTGGCCATTATTACTAGGTGACCCTTCCATATTTTTCCGTATTGAAACTCTCAACCCTTGGAGTTCTGCCAATATTCCCGGGTCATCAAGCAATTCCATCATGAGAGTTCCACTAATTTCTAGCATCCTCAAGTTTTGTATATTCATAATGCTTTTAGGTAATTCTTCAATGGTCGTAGATTTCAAATGTAGCTCAGTCAATGATGTCAACTTTCCGATCGAGTCTGGAATTTGTTTCAACGAATGGCATCCCGACAATAACAACCACCGCAAGGACACGAGGGAGCCTACGGAGTCTGGAAGTTGAGCAAGTTTTTAGCATTCATTCAAGCCAAGGCGAGATAGAGATGTTAAATTGCCTATTGAGTTGGGTATGTAGGCTAACGATGTGCAATAAGAGGTATCTAGAGTCTTGAGCTCCTTCAAAGAACCAATGGATTCGGGTAATTCTTCAATGGCCTTAGATTTCAAATGTAGCTCAGTCAATGATGTCAACTTTCTGATCGAGTCTGGAATTTGTTTCAACGAATGGCATCCCGACAATAACAACCACCGCAAGGACACGAGGGAGCCTACAGAGTCTGGAAGTTGAGCAAGTTTTTAGCATTCATTCAAGCCAAAGCGAGATAGAGATGTTAAATTGCCTATTGAGTTGGGTATGTAGGCTAACGATGTGCAATAAGAGGCATCTAGAGTCTTGAGCTCCTTCAAAGAACCAATAGATTCGGGTAATTCTTCAATGGCCGTAGATTTCAAATGTAGCTCAATCAATGATGTCAACTTTCCGATCGAGTCTGGAATTTGTTTCAACGAATGGCATCCTGACAATAACAACCGCCGCAAGGACACGAGGGAGCCTACGGAGTCTGGAAGTTGAGCAAGTTTTTAGCATTCATTCAAGCCAAGGCGAGATAGAGATGTTAAATTGCCTATTGAGTTGGGTATGTGGGCTAACGATGCACAATAAGAAGCGTCTAAAATCTCGAGCTTCTTCAAAGAACCAATGAATTCGGGTAATTCTTCAATGACTGTAGATTTCAAATGTAGCTCGGTCAATGATGTCAACCTTCTGGTCGAGTCTGGAAGTTGAGCAAGTGTTTTGCATTCATTCAGGTAAAGGCGAGACAGAGATGCTAATTCGAATCGGTCTCACTAGCAGTTTGGTAAATGGTGATAACACAAATAATTTGTTCACATGGTTCTTCATTGGGTATGTGGGCTAACGATGCACAATAAGCATCTAAAATCTTGAGCTCCTTCAAAGAACCAATGAATTCAGGTAATTCTTCAATGGCCGTAGATTTCAAATGTAGCTCAGTCAATGATGTCAACCTTCTGGTCGAGTCTGGAAGTTGAGCAAGTTTTTTGCATTCATTCAGGTAAAGGCGAGACAGAGATGATAAATCGCCTATTGAGTTGGGTATGTGGGCTAACGATGCACAATAAGAAGCATCTAAAATCTCGAGCTTCTTCAAAGAACCAATGAATTCGGGTAATTCTTCAATGGCCGTAGATTTCAAATGTAGCTCAGTCAATGATGACAACCTTCTGATCGAGTCTGGAAATTGAGCAAGTTTTTTGCATCCATTCAGGTAAAGGCGAGACAGAGATGCTAAATCGCCTATTGAGTTGGGTATGTGGGCTAACGATTCACAATAAGAAGCATCTAAAATCTCAAGCTTCTTCAAAGAACCAATGAATTCAGGTAATTCTTCAATGGCCGTAGATTTCAAATGTAGCTCAGTCAATGATGTCAACCTTCTGGTGGAGTCTGGAAGTTGAGCAAGTTTTTCGCATCCATTCAAATAAAGGCGAGATAGAGATGCTAAATCGCCTATTGAGTTGGGTATGTGGGCTAACGATGCACAACAAGAAGCATCTAAAATCTCGAGCTTCTTCAAAGAACCAATGAATTCGGGTAATTCTTCAATGGCCGTAGATTTCAAATGTAGCTCAGTTAATGATGTCAACCTTCTGGTTGAGTCTGGAAGTTGAGCAATTTTTTCGCATCCATTCAGGTAAAGGCGAGACAGAAATGCTAAATCGCCTATTGAGTTAGGTATGTGGGCTAACGATGCATAATAAGAAACATCTAAAATCTTGAGCTCCTTCAAAGAACTAATGAATTCGGGTAATTCTTCAATGGCTGTAGATTTCAAATGTAGCTCGGTCAATGATGTCAACCTTCTGGTTGAGTCTGGAAGTTGAGCAAGTTTTTTGCATTCATTCAGGTAAAGGCGAGACATAGATGCTAAATTGCCTATTGAGTTGGGTATGTGGGCTAACGATGCACAATAAGAAGCATCTAAAATCTCGAGCTTCTTCAAAGAACCAATGAATTTGGGTAATTCTTCAATGGCCATAGATTTCAAATGTAGCTCAGTTAATGATGTCAACCTTCTAGTCGAGTCTGGAAGTTGAGCAAGTTTTTCGCATCCATTCAGGTAAAGGCGAGACAGAAATGCTAAATCGCCTATTGAGTTGGGTATGTGGGCTAACGATGCACAATAAGAAGCATCTAAAATCTCGAGCTTCTTCAAAGAACCAATGAATTCGGGTAATTCTTCAATGGCCGTAGATTTCAAATGTAGCTCAGTTAATGATGTCAACCTTCTGGTCGAGTCTGGAAGTTGAGCAAGTTTTTCGCATCCATTCAGGTAAAGGCGAGACAGAAATGCTAAATCGCCTATTGAGTTGGGTATGTGGGCTAACAATGCATAATAAGAAACATCTAAAATCTTGAGCTCCTTCAAAGAACTAATGAATTCGGGTAATTCTTCAATGGCCGTAGATTTCAAATGTAGCTCGGTCAATGATGTCAACCTTCTGGTCGAGTCTGGAAGTTGAGCAAGTTTTTTGCATTCATTCAGGTAAAGGCGAGATAAAGATGCTAAATTGCCTATTGAGTTGGGTATGTGGGCTAACGATGCACAATAAGAAGCATCTAAATACTTGAGCTCCTTCAAAGAACCAATGAATTCGGGTAATTCTTCAATGGCCGTAGATTTCAAATGTAGCCTAGTCAATGATGTCAACCTTCTGGTCGAGTCTGGAAGTTGAGCAAGTTTTTTGCATTCATTCAGGTTAAGGCGAGACAGAGATGCTAAATCGCCTATTGAGTTGGGTATGTGGGCTAATGATGCACAATAAGAAGCATCTAAAATCTTGAGCCGCTTCAAAGAACCAATGAATTTGGGTAATTCTTCAATGGCCGTAGATTTCAAATGTAGCCTAGTCAATGATGTCAACCTTCTGGTCGAGTCTGGAAGTTGAGCAAGTTTTTCGCATTCGTTCAGGTAAAGGTGAGACAAAGATGCCAAATCGCCTATTGAGTTGGGTATGTGGGCTAACAATGGACAATAAGAAGCATTTAAAATCTCGAGCTCCTTTAAAGAACCAATGAATTCGGGTAATTCTTCAATGGCTGTAGATTTCAAATGTAGCTCAGTCAATGATGTCAACCTTCTGGTGGAGTCTGGAAGTTGAGCAAGTTTTTTGCATTCATTTAGGTAAAGGCGAGACAGAGATGATAAATCGCCTATTGAGTTGGGTATGTGGGCTAACGATGCACAATAAGAAGCATCTAAAATCTCGAGCTTCTTCAAAAAACCAATGGATTCTGGTAATTCTTCAATGGCCATATCTTTCAAATGCAATTTAGTCAATGATGTCAATTGTCCGATCGAGTCTGGGATTTGTCCCAATGATAGGCATTTTGACAATAATAATCGTTGTAGAGACATGAGAGAGCCTATAGAGTCTGGAAGTTGAGCAAGTTTTCGGCACCCTTCTAGGTCAAGGTGAGACAAAGATGCTAAATCGCCTATTGAGTTAGGTATGCAAGCTAACGATGCACAATAAGAGGCATCTAAAGTCTTGAGCTGCTTCAAAGAACCAATAAATTTAGGTAATTCTTCAATTCCTGTTCTTGATAGGTTCAGTTGAGTTAATGCCATAAGGAAGCCTAAGGATTCTGGAAGTTGAGCTAGTAGTATACAATTTGAGGCATCTAGAGTTTCCAGCTTCGTCAAACAACCACTTGAAATAGGAACCTCTTCTATAGCAGTATAATTTATGAGAAGCTTCCTCAATTCTTTCATTCTACCTACTCCTAGTGGTAACTTCTTCAATTCCCGACATTCACTGACATTCAAGGAGACAAGGGTCTTGATGTCCGAGATAGAAGGATGAATCTCTTCTAGATACATACAATCTTCAAGTATCAAAATCTCCAAGCTCTTGAAAGCGGACAAGTCGGGAGTTGTTCTCAAAGCACAGTTCGAAAGGTTGAGAACTTTGAGCTCAATTGCCATCTGAATGAAAGAGAGGTTACCACTTTGAGATTGGACTAAAGTAAATACCCATGCCCCTACTCCTACACAGCTATCTTATTTAATTTTAAATGTTTCTTTTCAATAGCATATTCGCTAAGCTAGCACATAAATGTTTTTTTAAATGTTTTTAAGCATATCATTGCATAGAGAATGTTAGGAATGTACGAGTGCAAACTACAAATATTTGCAAATAAAACTTCATAAACAATATCATATTTTGTTTTTCGAAGTCATGGCTATGTTGTAAATTATTGATTAGAGATACACAAATTTTATTATCAAATTACAGATGACTAAGACAAATGGAAGAAAAGAGATGCATTCATTTGGTGCTATGTTTTCCTTTAATAGTATGAAATTAAAGAGAAATGGCTCCTTTAATTATGAAAAACAATTTTTAAATGCTATATGTACAAGATGTTAAAAAGTGTCATATTAAAAATATTTAAATGACATTTCAAAGATAATTTTATTACTCATTTAACATTGCTACTTTATGAATGTGTTGTACAGTGAATTCAACAATCAACAATTATAATGAATAAATATTGTGTGCAATCAGAGCAGTTCACATACTATTTCCATTACTCTAAAAGTAATAATTAATTTAAAATTTTAGTATGTATGCAGAACACAAGTGAATGTGAGGGAGTTTTTGTTTGTCCATGGAAGAATATTAATAAATACATATAACAAGAATTGCTAAAAAGACATACTTATGGATGGGGAGAAATTAACTAGAAACCATATACCATTTAGATTGAATAAGATGCACGCAATATTGTGACAATATTTTTTTTTTATAGATGTTAATTAATACAGTTAAAAAGTTTTTATTAGTAGGTCTAATGTTAAGCATGACTATTTGTTAAAATATTAAGGGGAAGAAGCTTTTGGCATTGAGTGCCTATAAATTCCTCTTATGCTTAGAGGAAAATCCATAATATGAGAAAGGATTTTCAAAAGAAATAAAGGAGAACTTGGTGTAATTGGGCCCGCCAACAACACATGATTATTTATTAGTGATATGCCTTCTTTACATCTTACCTTTAGTGGACCAAATCCTCTCCAGTCCCTCGAAATGTCACTGCACAACAGCTTGAGCACGACTAATTTCTTCAGGTGAAAGTTGGACAATGTAAAATCTGAGTGATGGCCATCCCACACAAGCCATCTTAATTGAGGAAGCAAGTTTCTAAAACCTCCGATGAGATTCACCTTGTCCAGTTGAAGAAACCTCAAGTTGGTCAATGCTTTAAATGTTTCAGCTGTGTAACTTCCTTCATCATCATATAAATCATATGAGTCATGTAAGTCAAGATGAAGAGCCTCAATCTTACTAGTGCCCTGCAATCAGGCAACATTGTAAATCAAAGTTTTGAATAATAGGTTGAAATCAATTGTATATGAGAAAAGATACATTGATTAAATTTATTGTCATGCTACTATGATTAGGCTTCTCACTTTTGACTTCGTGGCAGACAAATTGTGGTAATCTATGTAAAAATGTGAAGCTCCAGAGGGTATTCCCAAACTTTTTCTCTTCCAATTATGCCCTTCACAATTTGCACCTTTTAAATTCCCAAAAGTCACATCCTTTCAAAAAATTTATAGAAGGCCTCTTCATCCACACACTACTTCAAATGTATCTAACTAATCGTGTGCCCTTTGTATGGGAAATAACAAAACCCTAACTCATATCCATTATATGTGAAACAACATGTCTTTAACGCTTCAAAATTTCAAATGCATCTGTCAAATTTACCATCAAAACATTTATCAATACTAAAGAATCACAATTGTAGAATCCCCCTATTGACACCTAAATTTTAGCGATCTGGTCATTTATTTATTGCATAGAAAATTAGGGGTTAATTTTATCCCTGAAAAAATATTAATTGCATAGCATATAGATTTAGGTGCATTTATTTTTAATTTGCATTTTTTGCATTTATTTATTGGATCGGTGACAGATGAGTTCGAGTTGATGGTTCAGAACTTTAATTTGATGAGTTAGGCTAAGCCCACGAAGCGAGCAAATGGCCCAAGCCCGTATCCTCTGGGAGATTTTACGAATTTATCTTTATGAGAATTCAAAAGTAAATATTGCATTTGGAAAAGCAAATATTTCGTTTGGAAAAGAAATCTCCGTGGATATAGATTTGGAAAAAATTAAAACCCTAATCCGTGGCCTATAAATAGGTTAAACGCGTAGGGTTTTCAGGGGGGGCACATATTGAATACACAACCGCATAAGGGGACTTTTTCTCTCGGGTTTCTAGGTTAAAAATTCAAAGAGAGAAAATTTTCTTCCTTCGTTTTTAGGGTTTTTGGGAGGTTTTCCTATCGTTCGTTTGAAGAAATCAGCACAAAAAAGAAGAAAAAGTAGAAAAGCATATCACAAAGCCTCGAGGCCAATCACTACAGATTCAGTGAGCAACCCCTGCAAGCTCCTTAGCAAAAGCCAGCAAATTGTTCCTTCTTTGTTTCTCGGCGCACTTCAATTCATGAGGTTCATTGTGCTTTTCTTTTTGTAGGTTTTCCGGTGATCACCCACACACCAAGAATCCCACCAATCACTACTAGTCACCGTTCGCAAGCCATCCATCGACCAATTCAAATTTGGAAGTATATTTGACAATTAGGTAGAAAAATCCCATCTTAATTTGATTTAAACATCATATTGCCTAGGTTGATGAGATTGATATCTAATTTAAACCTTTTGGGTAAGAGGTAATATTCACTGGGATATATTTCTTAATTCGCAACCGCATATAATCTTTGATTCTATCTATAAGGCTTTAGATGGAATTATTGATTCCACGAGAATCTTTAAAATTGATGTTTTGATCTTTAAGGCTTAAGATCAACCCATCGGTTTTATTTGCGAAATTTCAACAATGTTGGATATTATTTCGTTATTCACATTGATTGGATGACATATGATCTTGAGTGATTTGGTGCTTATCTTACTTTAATTGCTTTATTTATCCCAAAAATACAAAACAGATTGCATTTGCATATCAGGTAGATTAGAATTGATTTCTTAGATAGAATTGCATGATATAATAGTTAGATTGTTTTTCTAATTATAGTAGAATTCATATTTAGATAGTATCTAGGTTAGATGGTATTTTGGGATTAAATTGCATGTTGAAATAAATGTCTAGGATAAGATAGGATTCAGATTAGTCTCTTTCCTAACTTAAAATAGATAATATCTCACTTTAGTTAGATTTTTATTTTTTAGCAATTTTTAATTACGACTTTTAATAAAAAAATGCAAAAAAAAAAAATCATGTGCACGTTATATAGAATTAGGTTCATGAAGTGCATGTCATTTAATGATTATTTCTAGGTTCATTTAATTAGAAATCGCCCATCATTAAGATTAGGTCATTTTGGTTAATTTAGATTGCATATTTAATTATTGCATGTTCATTAAGAAAACACAAAAAAAAATATTTTACTCATTCATATAGTTTAGGCTATACCACTATCATATCATTTCATGTTAGATTAGTAGCATGCATTGCATAAAGCATGATTTTCATTAAATAAGTGAAAACACAAATTGAGTGATTGCGTGTTCATATCTAGGATTGTCGATGTGAATTTTGATCTAACATTGCAAATGCTTTCGTTGCTATGATGTAAGTCTAGCAATTTATTCACTGCTTTATCTGGATATTAAATTGGTGGTTTGTGCACCTGCATGATCACCTCACATGTTAGGGAAGTGAATTAAAATTAATTCAAGCTGCCTACAAAACCTTTTTTTCAAAATAAAAGAGAAAGGTACCGAAAGGGCGTTAGAGAAATCTAGCGTAATCAAGTCCCCGAACTCATAAATCGCTGGTTCGTATAAGTAAAGTAAACCTCCTATTACTTTACTTGGGTTTCTAATCGATCCACCGAAAAATAGATTAGTGACGACTTCTGATTGAAAAATCATTTCATGTTAAGAATTTGAACCTAAGTCGCGAATTGGTATGGGCTTGGGAGAGCTCGAGCTAAGTTTAGGCCTAGGTACCCATTAGCCAAATCCTAGGTGGTTCACCCGAAAATTTGGTTGCGACACGCCCTCTTTTTCTTTTGTACCTTGTTTACAATTCTCAACAGCAAAATGAAAATGAGAACTCCATCCCAAGAAGTACACAAGTGTTTTACATTCCTTTCTTATCATGTGTTTTTCCAACGAGTGTTTTTCAATGTATGTAGAAGAAAACATATCGAATGCTATATAAATTATTTTCACTTCTCTTTTTATTATACATATTTTTTATGCTAACTTTTCATTTCGTGTTGATTTTGTTACAAAGAAATAACAATCATCTAATTTTGTGATCAATTTTCCCATATATTATAAGATCTTGGTAATAGATAGATTGGACATGAAGAATAATTATATTATGTTAATATTACTTCTATGCAAGCAAATGGTTATGAATTGTTTAGTTTTATTACTAATTATCATTCTTTCATAGATTTTTAAAAATATTGTAACCGTAAAGTTATTTTATCACTCAAATGTAAACTTCGATGATTCTATATATATATATATATATAAAACAAGGTCATTATGTATCATTGAAATATTTAACTTCCAAGTTTAATAAGTATCATGTTAAAAATTTTAGTTTTGATAATATTTCAACATTATAATTTTTATAATTATGGTATTGAGGATACATGTTTGTTAATATATGTTTTGTTGAAAATACATAGCTCTCGATTAAAATTAGAAAAGTATTGTTAAAAACATATCATTGCAAATATGTATACTTATAGAAGTATCATGTGATGTTGTAAGACCTCTAAAAATTATTGTATGCACTTTCACGGAAATTGTGACTTGGGAACTAATTTTCAAATATGTGTATGTATACAGAGATGTTGTAATAACTATTCTTCCATAAAATTGTCGAGATCATGAATATTTGTTATCTTGATCACTTATTATATTATTGATATATAAAATATGAAATAATAGGTAAATAGTCAATGAAATAGTGATTGTGTTATCTTGATAACTCATTATCACTTATTATGTTGAAAATTACTTACAATATACTAATTATTTATAATATAATAATTGAATGAACTTCCAGAGTGTGTCCCCTTCGATACATTATTTAATTATCTATTAATATTCCTTTGTTACTTCCATTTGTCTTCCCACTTCTTTATTTTTATTTCTTAATAGCACATTCTTCATTATGCAACATGTTTTGCTTTTTTTCTTTGGCGACAACTTCTTTATATGATATCTTCTTAATAATGCAAGAAAAGAACGTTTAGATTCTCTATTTTTCTAGTGTTGTAGATTGTAATAGTAGCAGAAGTCTACCGTAAGGTAATAGCTTGTATTTTCGAGGATTAAGTAGAATGTAAATATTGTGATTAATTCAATATGATTAGACTACCTTTCGTGGAGGAGCTTTAACAAAAGGAGAAAAAAGAAAATATACGCATGGATCAGAAGAAGAATGTGAGATGATGAGTTGCATGAGCATGTTGGTTGGCATTTTTGCTTGGTCACAAATTATTTCATCAACCATTTAACATGTGTCCAGTCCATTCCTCAAACCAATCAGGAGATATAAAATGGTAAGAGCTAGAGAGATGTGGATAAGAGTGATAGAGCATTCCATTCATATTGGATGCAGTTCCCAAGAAGTTGAGCCTGTATATTTTTAGTGTTGTTGTTTAGATCATGAGCGTAAGTCGTTGACCACCTCTAATTTTTGCAATTTGGTCAAATCTGAGACTGATAGAGAAGATTGAGCTATTAAAATTAGAGTGTGCGGTAGAAAGATCAAGTATTTTGAGTGTTAAAAATCTAAGTTAAATATTTATGGCTCTATTAGTCCTGTTTATTGGAAAATTTCTACTTTTTTCTTTTATCGTCTTCTTTTGAACCAAAGATCTTACCACATAATAAGCTTTAGTCACATATACATTATGCAGCAATTATTATTAAACACATCTAGATTATTAGAGTATGTCTCATGAGAGTAATGTCTACTATACAATATTTACTTGCAGTAATAGCTATTCCCAAAATTCATGTCTTTTTTTCCCAATCACTCTATCAATGTTAGATTTGTAATTATAACTAAGATTTACATTAATTATAACCATATTTATTTATAGTATATGAAGCCACATCAGGAAATTGATGATGTTCACTAATGGTTGTACTACAAAGGACTCAATTGCACGAACTGTGAAAGATAGAAGATGATATTGAGCAAAAGACAAAAATAGAAAGGGAATAAAATCTTACAAATAGTATTACTTGAGGGACTAAATCTATACATAACCCAACTTGAAAAATCCAAGAATCGGGATAGCTAATCATCTCTCATTCATCATAGTAAACAGCTCATAAGAAGTCAGTACTCGTTAAAAGAAAAAAGGAAAGAAAAGACTTCAAAATAAGAATCCAAAAATCAAATATGTGCATCAACAAATATGTGGGAAGAGCATGGTCCCAACAATTTATAAATATTGGATTTTCTCTAAAAGTGCTATGTCAAACATTAATTTGTAGTTTTGTTTTTGCTTTGAAGTTAGCAAAAGGAGAGTATCCTCGTGTGTATATATATATGTATCATTAATTACCAAGAAATTGCTCCTCAATTATGTCCTAAAGTCAAGCAAGAAGAGCAATTAATTGAAAGAGCTCTCTACCCTGTAGACCTAGCGAGTTTTGGGGACTCATGATTGACTATAATTATTAGCTTACACAGGAAAGAGAAGAGATGGGCTCACATTCAGTGATTAAGACAAGTAGAGAAAAACTCTTACCTTGTTGTTGAGAAACACATCTTTGGCATCCTCATATTCCCACAATCTGCTACGCTTTTGGGGCTTCTTTAGATTTTCTAGACGAACAATTTCCCTTCCAAGATCTCTCAATTGATCATGCATCATTAGCTTGCCATCCTTGGTAATTTTAATTAGGGACATAACACACAACACTTCAATCCCCTTCCCCGGAAAAAAACCACAGGCATCCCACATGTAAGTCGGATTTTGTATAGATGATCCGATAAAAAAACATGCAATATCCAAAAAAATTTGTTGGTCCTCAAAATCTAATGCGTCGTAACTTATTCTCAACTTCTCTTGCACTTTCTTATCAGGCACTTTCTCTAATTTCTTTAATGTAGCTTTCCATGCTTCTTTTGTCTTTCCACATAAGAACGAACCAATAACTTCAAGAGCTAAAGGAAGCCCCCCAGTAGTAGAGACGATATTACGAGAAATAACCTTATAATCACTTGGAGGAAAATCCTTTCGAAATGCATGTCTACTAAATAAAACCAATGACTGATCCGAAAGCAACCCGTTGAGTTGATACTTGTGGCTTACCCTAGCCTTGTCAAGAATACTCTTGTCTCTAGTGGTGATGATGACTATACTTCCAGTTTTAAACCAACTACCATCTTCAACCAAAGCATTCAAGTGAGCATTGTCATCCACATCATCAAGAAGAATAAGTACTTTCTTACTTGTAAATCGAGATTTAAGGATCCTGATTCCATGATCGACATTGGACACAGTACACGACTCTCCACTTAAGTTAAAAATGAGCTGCTTTTGTATGCATTCAAGACCCTTGACCTTAGATGTTTCTCGAATATCTGCCACAAAGCTACGAGACTCATACAAAGACCCATACCGATTACAAAGCTTGTTGTATAATGCCTTTGCAAGAGTTGTCTTACCGATACCGCCCATTCCATAAATTCCGATCATACTTGTATCACTGAAATCAACATCTATGAATCTCATAATATGTTCCATATGATCATCAATTCCCACCAATTGTTTAGGAACATTTAGCAAAAATAGTTCTTTTAACTCACTCATAACTTTTCGGACAACCATTTCAACTAATGTTCCTTCATGCCTGTAAAATAACGATAAAAATTTCAGTATATGATGGAAATATTTATATTCTTTTTCAAGTAAGATCTAGGTATGAGAAAGTGAACAATATCATGATGGAGAATAATGTACCCATTATCAATTTTCTCCGATTCCAATCCTTTCAAGGAAGTGACTTCTTTGAGTGCTTCTTCCCATTCCATTATTTCGTCCATATGCACATTGATAGCATCTTTCAATCTCCCCGTAAGATGCCGCATTTTTGAAGGTTCCACTTTGTAAAATATGGGCAACACTATTTGCCCTATGTTTCTTTTGCACTTCAATATATGAGCTAGCTCGCGAAGGCACCATTTACTGGAAGCGTAATCCTCTGAGATAATTGGGATGGAGATCTTAGACTGCTCAATACTGCGGAGAAGTTCCCGTCCAATCTCGTCACCAACAAGAAGCTCGTTGTCATCTCTGAACACGTGAATTCCTACTTTGACAAGGCCTTTATAGAGATGATCAGTGAAGCCCTTGCGAGTGTCTTTCCCTCTAAAGCTCAAGAACACTTCATAATCATTTCCTTCCATCCTTTTGGTTCCGCCTTCATAATCACCTACAGGTGGAGAAGTCAATAAGGAAGAAGTCCCGGAATGCGGATCTTCTGAATGAGTGGGTTCATTTCTTTCTATCTCGAGAGAATTGGAGGAGCATAGCCTACAAAGGCAGTAAAAGAGGTTGAGGAAGATGCCCCACATATCGAATCGTTTAGGCTCCGCCACCGTAATCACCTACAAAGGCAGTGAAAGAGATCGATGGAGCAGAGCATCAAAGGAAAGCAACGAACAGAGGAGAAATATGGAATCCAGATCCGGGAATTGCAGAAATGTTCGTCAGAGCTCATTACCTAGCTACATTCAAACAGAAATGAAGTCTGATTGACCAAATAGGAGATCGATCGAGCAGAGCCTTGAAAAAAAAAGGCTGGATTTCACGGTCCAGATCTCGGAATGCAGAAATGTCTCTAAGAACTGAAATCGAAACTCATCAAAAGAAAATGGAGCGGTGGATTACCTGAGAAGTGCTCAAACAACACAATCCACCTACTGCTGCGATCTCCGCCGGTTCTTACCCTTCGACCTCGGATTAACTACACTCTCTCCCTTGCTTACTTAAACGATGCTGAGTTATTGCCGTCCAACTGTCCCAGAACCTTTAATCCTCGAAAATAGAGTAGAAATTTATTTTTTTGAACAAAAAACAGAGTAGAAATTTTTTTTTTTGAACAAAAAACAGAGTAGAAATTTGCTTCGTCGATTCTGCTTAATTGTCTCTTCAAGCGGACCCACGTCTCTGAAACCGGAGCCCACGTGTGGCCCCCGCCTCGCATCTCGAGGATGTCTTCGGCCACTCGGAATGTACCGAATTGCCCCCTTCGAGCTCACGTGGCGCGTGGTCCGAGCGAGTTCCCGGGTTGGACTTTCGGAGCGATTTCTTTTGGCTTTTGAAAAAGGAGACGGGAAATACGCACCGCTCCTCGGCAACGTCAATTGAGGTGGCTCCATTTTTTGGCCTTTTTCTCTAATGACTAATGAGGTGTATTACCTCTTTCGAAAAAAAAAAAAAAAAATTTGGTATGCAGCCCTTTGATAAAAATTTAGGTTGCACTTGAAAAAATAATTAATGTTTTACATTTAAAAAATTTAGAATATGTACATTCTTTAAGTTAAATTACAAAAATAATTATATAATTACTTACGTGACGGTATCTGTATATTTTGAATCTTTTAAGTGATTTTTGTTAAACAAAAGTTCGACTATGAGAGTTGTGAGGGAATAGAAAGTAAAAATTAGTATATGGAGACTAAGCATGCAATGTGTGTTCAGTTCATCATATTTGTAAGCATAAACTCTTTCGTATTTGGGGACTTGTGTCTTGCCCCATACTTTGCATTAGTGAAGAATTTGTTGGCATGCGGATTTATGTATACTTGATTTGTGCTTCGTTTTTAAGAAAAAGCTAGAAATCAAACCAAATAAATTGTAAAGATCTAAATATATATTCAACATTGTACTCTAATGGCATAAAGTAAACGATGCACCGGTAATTTCAAGTCAAACCTTATGTGCTATAACTTGATTTTCAACTTGACTCAACTTGTTTGGTTGTTTGTTTGTTTTTTTGCCAATGATGAACTTAAAAAAATAAGTTGCGAGTACGTGCTCGTTTAAATAAAACTGAAAAATAATTATTGAAATTTTTAGTATTGAATTTCAAATATGGATAATTTTAAGGTTTTGTTTGTTTCGCGGAAAATAATTTCTAGGAAAATGTTTTCCGGATTTTCCAGCGTTCGTTTCATGAAAAATGAATTCCTTAAGGAATATGTTTTCCATGAAAGGAAAAAGTCTTTTAAATTAAGGAAAAATGTTTTCCACTTTTGAAAAGTGGAAAACATTTTTCTCACTTGATCTCTCTTATCTCACATCTCTACAAATTCTCACTTCCTCCTCCCCTTTCTTTTTTTTCTTTTCTTTTTTTGTTCGAATTATTTTTTAATTTTCTTTTTCTTTTTTAATTCGAATTGTTTTTAATTTCCTTTTCTTTTCTATTTCTTTTCTTTGTTTTCCATCTTCCTTCTTTCTTGGCTAGTCGTCGACCGTTGCTAGGCGAAACCTCGAGCTCTTCGATCTTAAGCTCACGCACTTTGCACTCATGCTTATCCTTTTCTTTATTTATTCCACTCTGCAGTTGTACATTACTCAAGTAAAGGGCTCTACATGCTTTGTTTCTTTTTTTCTTTTGTTTATTAGAACACAAGACACACCGGGGGGGGAACATGCCACTTCTTTTCTTTTTTACTTCTTTTTAAAATTTATACAAACATTTTTTAGAGTAGATGAACGTTTGGCGACAATGAGGGAACAAAGATATTAAGTAAGTTTGCCTGGATTTAAAGGCAAGTTCATATTTGATGGATTCATAGGTCAGTAAGTGATGCATGCTTAAGTGGTGAAGTCTTACTGAATACCGAAAAATATTTTCTGAAACATTTTAAGGTTTTAGTCGAATATCAGAAAATATTGTCATTTTTTCTGGAAAATGACTTCTGGGAAAATATTTTTCGGAAATGGCCAATTTTCCGCGAAACGAACGGCGCTTAAGTACTCCAAATGAAAGAAAATATTGTTTGATGATATCCACGGCACTATGCGGAAGGTGCGGGAACCTATGCAGTTGCAAGCACGACTTGATTATAAAATCGGGGCGTGGAAACTATTTTTTACTGATAGTGGAGCACACACGGGGCTTTCGTTTTCCTACGTCTCTTTTGGCAATGGCTTCATGGATTGATATTTTTGCAATGATATTCCAACAACACTCGAGCGCTCGTTGGCTTTTGTCGGTTTTTATCGGTCATTTATTCATTGGATAGGGTATTTGTCACTGTCATTGTTATCACAATCACTTTAACAAGGTTATATTTGAGTGTTACACTTAATATCTTAGCCATTAGTATATGTTTATATCTTTAATAAAGAAGGTACTGCAAATGAAGCAATCTTATGGTATTGTACAATTTTTTACCCATTTTGCTTTGTTGGAATGTAAGAGCTGTTCTCTCTTAATATTCATGATCCAATAAATATAAGTCTTCCTCATATTAATGAAAAAAAATGGAGAAGAATGACTCGTACTCGTTATAGTTGTTTATCATTAGAAATTGGATATTATGAATCAACTATACTACAATATCATGACCTAGACCAATTAGAAAGCATATTACGCGTAATTTCCGCCCCATTATGCGAAAGGTGTGTGTGCTTTTTGACTTGACTCGCTTTTTTTATTAATAAAAAAATAGAAGCAAAAACGAACATCAATTCCGATGCTCCGAGTTAGAAAGCATATTACGCGTAATTTCCGCCCCATTATGCGAAAGGTGTGTATGCTTTTTGACTTGACTTGCTTTTTTTATTAAAAAAAAAATAGAAGCAAAAACGAACATCAATTCCGATGCTCTAAGTTGGAAAGCATATTCCTCACCAACTAATTCAATCAAAAAGCAAATTGCGAGAACCACTTTTCTCTCTCTTTGCAGGATTGGTGTGCAGGATTGATGTGCAGGATTGATGTCAAATCCGACTTAATATCACAACTTAATATCACAAAGGTCCTTACTCGCCCATGCTAGCGCGTAACAATTATCGCATGCATGTTGGCATATAGTTTTGAAGAGATGCCCTATTTTTATAAGAAAATCAGAGGCGGACCACCAAATTCATGCCTAGTCACATTGTTACACGTCATTTAAGGTCAATTAAACATTCGATGTAGATAATTTACCAGACACTAGAATTGAGTGAGACTCTATATCCCGAGTATATTAGCAAATGTACTATATTAACAAGTCCGGAGAATCTACAATATATGGATATTGGATTATCATTTGAGAAGGTTTGTTAGTCCTTGCTTGGCCAAGTTAGACAATTATGACGATTGTGTTTGCACAATCAATAATTGATTTAGTTGAAGCATTATACTAAATCCATCTCTTACGTAAATGAGATGATTATATTCTATCATTTTTTTTCCTCCACGTACTCCCCCTCCTTTGTAGGTGGAACTGCAAGTTCATATCTGGGAATACATGTTAAGGCCATATTATTTCTGAACAAACCTTAAATAAACCAAACTTTCTAATTGGTATCCTGCGATAACATGTGAATGGTAAAATCCATAGATGTGAAACTTCTAGTAGTGAAGTGTTGATTGAAATTTGAGATTCAAACTGCCTAACTTGACTTTCTTTCCTACGATAACATGTGAATGGAGAAATCCATAGATGTGAAACTTCTAGCGGTGAAGCGTTGATTGAAATTTGAGATTCAACTTGCCTAACTTGACTTGCTTTTCTATTAATAAAAGAAAAGAGAAACGAGAATGACTGGTACTTGTTAAAGTTGTCTGTAATTTAGTGATTGGATATTACAAACCAACTAAATGATAATATGATGATTTAGACTTGCCTTTTCTATTAATAAGAGATATGGGAAAAAAAATACTGAAATAATTCTCTCCCAATTCTCAAAATTTCTCCATACCATATCACATCTAAAAATTATCTAGTCACCTTCTCCTCCCCTAAGTCATTTTATCTCACTCCTTAAATAATTTTTATCGAAAAAAAAAAAGAGATGTGATAATATGATGGACATTGAGGCTCCACAGTTTACTGGTTACGTGTTTCCCTGCGGAAGAAATAAACAAGTATATGCATATAGTAAAGATTAGACAGCAAAGATAATATATATCAAATTCAGGGAAGAATATGAATGCAACTTTTTTCATATTGTAAGGTATATTCTTTTTTTCTTTTTTTTTGGCATAATGGTGCATTCAATAATTTGTGGGCTTTTCTTTACCAAAAAAAAAAAAAAAAATAATAATAATAATTTTTGGGCTTTCTTGATGGATAAATTCCTTTGGGGCAAAAAAATTCAGTATCATTTATGTTCAGATAAACATTCGTCCAAAGTTTTTTGGAGGATTGAGACCTCTAACAACAAAGGATGGAATTAGTGAGGTCCTAGACTTTTACTTGCATGGAAGGCAAAATATTTAGAGTGAATGAACCAAACTTCCATTATTAAAATGAGTATTGAAAATTTCTTCAACGTAGGTAGGGTTTCCTCTTCATCCAGAATTATATGTGAATGGGGTTATCATTTGTTTGGATTGAAAATGTTCTGAGTATTGAAAAAATCAATCTGCCTACATGTTCAAAGCCCATAATGCGTCATCCAACGGCTCAAGACACATGCCGCACAGAGAGGATGATTATTGCACGCCCAATTTCCGCGGCATTATGCGGAAGGTGCGTATTCTCCACCAACTAATTTAATAACAAGCAGATTGCGATAGCGCCTAACGATGATGATATGATCATTAGCATATAGTTGGGAAGAAGAGACCTATTTTATCATAAAATATAAGACGGCCATCAAATTCATGCTTAGAGCCACCTCGTTACTGATGTTTAATGTCGATTGAAGATTAGATGCGGACATTTTATCAAAGATGAAAATTGGAGGAAACTCTATATCACAATTTGAATGGAGCTACGAGCAGCTTATTCAGTATATTAAAAATTCTAGAGAACTTATAGTATATTGATATTGAATTATCGAGGCAATTAAAAATCGATTCATAGTGAATATATGAAAGGTTTTTTCCCTTGCTTGAGCAAGTTGGATTTGCACAATAGAACAGCTAATTGAGTTACGGCCTCGTGTTAAATTGATCTCATTACATAAATGAGATGATTCCGATTGACCCTTCTTTTTCGGGAGAATTACCAAAAAAGTCTTAAACCTATTGCAATCGTGCCAATTCAGTCCTAAACTTTTTTTTGTGTCCAATTTAGTCCTAAACCTTTTATAATTGTGTTAATTCAGTCCTTCCAGCCAAAATTGGCCGCCCGGCGCTGACGTGGACGCCGGCAGGAACAGCCGGCCGGCAAGGTTATTTTTTAATATATTTTTTTTTTATTTTTTCGAATTTTTAAATATTTTTTTATTTTAAAAAAAATAATTTTTTAATTTTTTTGGCCTTCTTCCTCCTTCCTCCGGCCAGCCGGGCGCGGCCGAGGTGAGGGCCTTGGCCGAGGTCGGCCTCGCCGGCCACCGGCGGAGGCGAGCCTCGCCTAGCGACGGCGAGGCGGCCGTCGCGGATCCGGTGAGGCTCGACCTCGCCATGGCCGGGCGAGGCCGAGCCTCGCCGATCCGGCGATGGCAGCCTCGCGACCACCGGCGACGGCCACCGGCGAGGGCGAGGGTTGACCTCGCCCGGTGGCCTGGGCGAGGCCGCCATCGCCATCGCCGCCGCCTCCCCCGTCCCCTCGATCGTCGGCAAGATCTCCCCTCCGAGCTCAAGCGGCCCTCCCGGCCGTGACCGTCGCAAAACCCCGTTCCGGCGCCTTTGGATCGACGAGGACGAGATCGAGCTCCTCCGCGTGTTCCTCGACTACACCACGCAGCGCAGTGGGGCCTTGCCCTTGCAAGTGGCCGGCGAGGGCCGAGCTCGCCGGATCTGGTGGCGAGGCTCGGCCTCGCCCGGCCATGGCGAGGTCAAGCCTTGCTAGATCTGGCGACGGCCGCCTCATCATCGCCGGGCGAGGCTCGCCTCCGCCAGTGGCCGGCGGGGTGAGCCTTGCCAGTGGTCGGCGAGGCGACCTCGCCAGCCCTCACCCGGCCGGCCGGCGTCGGCCGGCGAGGAAGGAGAAGAAGGCCAAAAAAAAAAAAAGAATTAAAAATTTAAAAAATATATTTAAAAATTCGAAAAAAAAAAAAAAAATTAAAAAATTACCTCGCCGGCCGATTTGTCCCCCGCTAGCGTCCACGTCAGCGCCGGCCAGCCAATTTTGGCTGGATGGACTGAATTGGCACAATTATAAAAGGTTTAGGACTAAATTGGACAAAAAAAAAAGTTTATGACTGAATTGGCACAATTGCAATAGGTTTAGGACTTTTTTGGTAATTCTCCCCTTCTTTTTCCTTTTCACAAATTTACAAGGCATTATTGTTGGCCCATTTGAGTAGGTGGAATCATGAGTTCATATTTGGGAATACATGTTAATGCCATACCATCTTTGTTCAAATCTCTTATGCTAACACGTGAACAATGAAATCCGTAGATGTGAAACTTTTAGCAAGCACATGTGAAGTTTTAATTGAAATTTGAGATCCAGCATGCTTGATTTGACTTGCTTTTTTATTAATACAAGAAACAAAAAAGAAAACTGACAACGAAACTCATTAAAGTTATTTAATTATTGATTGGATATTACGAACCAACTAAATGACAATATGATGACATAAACTTGCTTTTTCTATTAATAAGAGAAATAGAAAAGAATACCAGAGGATAATCCTTGCCCCTGTAATTTCCACAGCATTGTGCAGGAGGTGTGTGAAACCATCCTACATAGGTGCTTCTTGACTTGCTTTTTCCACTAATAAGAGAAATTAAAAAGAAAGCTGTCTGGCAAATGCTCCTGGTGCTAATATACATGAGCCAATCACAAAAAAATCACTCGTTGGATTATTATTTTCAATGCACAATCTGACCTTTTTCTTTCAAAAAGACTCCTTCCCATAATAGATCTTCTTTGATTCTCAAACTAGATCTTTTCCTACCATATCATGCCTAAAGATTATCTAGTTATCACCTCCTCACCCCAATCACTTTTATCGCACTCCTTAAATTGTTTTTTCGTTTTTGACATTTTACATTAATGTTATACTTTTGATGTCATGTTTAGAATTTCTCAGCTAACTGGTTATCCACGATTGAATAACTATCCAGCAATATTTTTTTCCATTTCACTTCATTTTGTCGAACCTCTTAGTTCATGTTGACAATCTTTTTTTCTCTAACTTCTTGGTAAAGATTATCACTTGTTCATCTGTAGGTGTTTTTCATTAGTGATCGAGTATTATGAATCAATGACATTACAATATCATGATTTTGACCAATTATTTTGGTTTTTTACTATTGTATCATCAGCCATCATTAGCAACTGCTTTTTTTTTTCCTTAGTAGAATCTTAAAAAAAAAAAAAAAAAAAAGAAAGAGATGTGATAATATGGGGGAAAATTTATCAAAAAAATCTTAAACATATTACACTTATGTCAATATCAGTCATAAACTTTTCAATTATGCTAATTTAGTCCTAAATATTTTCACATTTTGCAAATTGAGTTCATCCGACCAATTTAGACTTGAAATTAAATTACTAATGTAGACATTGGTCATCCTACATGGCATGACCAATGCTTATATGATATTTTTAAATAATTTTTAATATTTTTTTGAATTTTTAAATAATTTTTTAAAAATTTGTTATTTTCTTTTATTTTCTTTCTTGTTTTTGGACAGAGGGCTAGCAAGTATCACCCAGCTAAAAAAATTAAAGAAAAGAAAAACCAAAAACATTTTACATGCTCTTCGGTAGTCCATGGCCGAGTTGTTAGTAGGAGTCTTGGGATGCTTTAAGATAGCCATATCACAAGGCAAAAAGTAAATAGAATGTCAAATTAATAGCTTGAACTTGTGGAAACTACAAGATGAAATTTCACTAGTCTGCATATAATAAAGCCTCATGTTATCCTAAATAATATTTTACATGTTCCGACAAAATACCATCCACATTGCAACTTCTCATAAACCTAGCTATGTGGCCCTGGTAGCCATGAACTTGAAATTGACATTGTAGAGCAGCTTCATGTACTTGAATTATTTTGTGCAGTCAAACCTATTGGTCCAGCAGATGCTGAGGGGCGAGCTAACGAGGATGGATTTGCCATCCATCCAGCAAGAAATGTTGGAAGAGCGGCCGGAGGAGGCTGTGAGGGCTGTAATAAAGAATGTGGAAGGCACAAAAAAAAAAAAAAAAAAAAAAAACACTAACGTGAGTTGCCAACATCTAAATGGAAAAACTACCGAGGAAATAGACTAACTATTCTCCTCCAGACTTACACCAAGAGCGGTCAATGGTAGGAAGGCCCCTGGTTTGGGGACGGCACCCATTGAAGGATTAGCAACAGGGGATGGCACCCGAGCACCATTTGGTTGTCCACAAGTGTGGTCTACAAATAGAGTCTTCGTGTCAGGGTTAGGCCTATGTTTCTTGCATAGCTGATGCTGCCAATTTAAACTTCCAGAAGCCATGAAACAGTCAGTATGACAATACTTCAGTCAAGAAAATACATACGGCAATAGGACAGCAAGGACCTTTGATTTATTAATGCGCGTAATCTTGAGCTCTTCAATGTGGAAATTGAAGCTTACCACGAAACGGGGGGTTAGCCTCTATCAACTTCTTCAGTTCAGCCAACATTATACTCCGAGCTGACTCGGAATCACCACATTTTGATAGTTGCTCATTCTCTCTGCAAGCAGGATATACGTTTAATGCCAATGTGAGGATAGCAAAAGACTAAAGGTCAACTACAGAAAAACCGTCAGTTACAAATTAAAAGATTCTTCAATGCAAGACCTCGTACCTAAAGTTCTCCAGCGTCAGTAGCTGCGTAATTTCCTTGAACAAATCCTCATTGGATGCAGCAAATACTTTCAAATCCTTGACTAAAATTTCCACAGCTTTAGCACGATCCCTTCTGCAATCATCAATAATGCAAGACCAACAACAAAGAAAATTAAAATGCTTGTTGCTTAGTAAGCTAACACAGGGGAGAAGTGCCAAAAAAGTCTTAAACCTTTTGCCTTTGTGCCGATTTAGTCCTAAACCTTTTTTTGGTGCCGATTCAGTCCTAAACATTTTTACATTGTGCCAATTCAATCCTTTCCGGCTAATTTTGGCCGGATTTTACTGACTGGACGCCGGCCGGCTGACATGGCATGATCGCCGACGTGGACAACTTTTAATAATATTTTAATATTTTTGAATTTTTTGAATTTTTTGAATTTTTTTAAATTTTTAAATTTTAAATTTTTAATTTTTTAATTTTTTTTTTTTTTGTTTTTTTGTCTACTTCCTCCGGCCGGTCACCGAGGTCCGCGACCGGCGAGGCGAGCCGGCGAGGGCGAGGCCAGACTCGCCAGCCTCACGGGCGAGGGGGCGAGGGCGACCTCGCCGACCACCTCACGGGGCGAGGCTCCCCCTCGCCGGATCGACGAGGCGAGCCTCGCCCATGGCCGGCGAGGCTCGACCCTCGCCCGCGAGGTGGCCGACGAGGTCGGCCTCGCCCTCGCCGGCCTCCGGCTCTGGCCGATCGCCGGACCTCGGTGACCGGCCGGAGGAAGAAGACAAAAAATAAAATAAAATAAAAAATAAAAAAATTTCAAAAAAATTTCACAAAAATTCAAAAATATTAAAATATTATTAAAAGTTGTCCACGTCAGCACCGATTATGCCACGTCAGCTGGCCGGCGTCCAGTCAGCAAAATCCGGCCAAAATTAGCCGGAAAGGACTAAATTGGCACAACGTAAAAATGTTTAGGACTGAATCGGCACCAAAAAAAGGTTTAGGACTAAATCAGCACAAAAGCAAAAGGTTTAGGACTTTTTTGGCACTTCTCCCGCTAACACAGCCCTAAACAAGTCGAACCATCAATTGTCAAAAAACTTTTGATCTACTTGTCTAGAGCTTCGAGATACTTTCGAGATACTTCTGCTCTGAATCTTGAAGAAAATCTTCATGGAATATTTATTATTGTCTACTTTCGTGAACCCAGATAGATACTTTTCCACATCGTCCCACTCTTTGTTTGTGGCCAAATCCTCGAAGTACCTCATGTTGAAGTAGAACCCCGACTCCCGCTCCAATCTTTCAACAGCCCAAGGGGAAAACAAACATTGAAAGTGCTAGTATGAACGCCTAGAGGGGGGTGAATAGGTGTAAAAACAGATTCTGCAAAATACAGTGAAAACCTTTACTTTTAACCTGAGTCTGAATAACAGCAGACTTTTGAAACTGAGTCTGAAGAGTAGCAGACTTTGAGCGAGATCAGACTTTAGCAGTTAAATAGACTTATGAACAAAATAAAGAGATTCAGGGAAGAGAATAATAACACAAGGTTTATAATGGTTCGGCTTAGACCAAGCCTATGTCCACTCTCCCGCACTAACAGACTTTTTGGCTAGATTCCACTATGCAATCAACAAGAGATTACAACTTTGAGTGCAAATACTTAGTAGTAGATCACACTATCTCACTAAGTCACTCTTTTGGTATTTCTCTCAAGATCACAAACGTTTAAGCTCACCAAAGACAAGTGTATGATCGAAGTTGCTTAGACTTTGGAATTATAAATTCTACGCTCCGTCTCTTACTTGCTCATCGGTCCTTCATCTCCTTAAATACTCCTCCACTTCCAAACTAGCCGTTGGACAGCATCTCGAGAATCATCTTCCAATCTACCCATTGGACATATCTGTATCTAGAAGATTTGGTAGCCATTGAGTGACAAAAGTAGATTCCCAAATTGATTCCAATCGCCCATACAAATAGAATCTTGGTTTCCATAAGTAAAGCTTCTTCGTATAGAAAGTTCTTGTCTTCAAGATCCAATTGTCAATCAATTAGATTGAGTTAATCAAATCAATCTTGATGTGGAATCCAAACCAGATCACTAGCCGTTATATCTTCGGGCTTGAGTTACGTTCTATCGAGTTCTGGATGTAAAGTCTGAGAGCAATAGACTTTACAATCTGAGTCTGAACATATTCTGCTTCTGAACAGATTTAGCTTTAAAGTTTGTACCCAGTTCAGCTTCAGCACAAAGTCTATCTTCTAGTTCTTCATTCACGTTCAGTCTGGAATTTGTCAGAGTGTGCGGTCTTCTGATGTAGAACAAACTTTGACACTAAAGTCTAGCAGTCTTCAGACTTTGACACAGAAGTCTAGAAATCTTCAAAATATACTTTGGACATGTGTTATGTTCAGTCTTTTGGCCATCTTCAGACTTTGACAATATCCTTTACATGTTCTATCATCTGCATGGTCTATTACTTAACCATTAAATACATTAGTAGCCTTTGATTTATTTTGTCATCTTCAAAACATCATAAGGGATTTCCCTAACAAACATCAATTAAACAGATATCCTTACTATGCAATGCGACTTTTTGGCATAGTAGAGTGTATTTTTTATTTTTTTTTCCCAATGGTGCTTTTAATAATCGGAGGACTTGCTTGATGGATCATTCCCTCCTAGAGAGAAAAATAAAAAAATTGAAATTCCGGATGTAATCTAGGCAAAGAAAAGTTTTGTTGGTCATTTAAAATATCTAGACAAACTACAAATATTGGTTTAGAGTCTTTTGAGGATTAAGAAGTGTAGCAAGAAAGGATGAAATGAGTAAGGTCCTCAATTTTTACCAGCCTGGAAGGCAAAATATGTAGAGTGAATGAACCAAATTTCCATTATTTCAAAGGAAAAATGGAAATCGATAGGTTTCCTCACCATCCTGAAATCTATGCAAATGAATTAGTAATTTATCTAGATTAAAGAAAGATCAATGGCGACCTGTATCTGGGAAGCCCATAATGAGCTCGGAATTTAGGGGGTCACACTCACCTATAATTGCAATTCGTACCGTGGTAAGCATTTTGAGACTTCTTTGACTTGGCTTCCAGTCAAAGATATATTACATTCGCATTTCCTTTCAACTAAAATGGACTATTTTCTTCCCATTCCCACCCAAGAGACTAATCGTTTATTGGTTTTCAAAATAATGATACATCACTTCAGCCGTGAAATCACAATGCGCCACTCCAAAAACAAAACAAGTTATTTAAATCCTATACACTTGTAATCACCGGTGTAGTTGGGTAGGGAACTATTATTCAATTTTCCAATAAAGTTGTTGTCTCATGAAAAATCGCTTTTGTTATGGCTTTTAGTTTTCTTTTTTTTGTTGGAAAGCACATTCATTCCTTCAATCATGAAGGCTCTACTAGAGGAAGACAAATAAGTTTCCAAACACAAAATATTTCAAATGAGCTAAAAGGGTAAGGATCATCAATCGGTAGGGAGATTTCTATTTCAATGGGCACTAGTGAACCAATCGGTAACTTGATTAGCCTCGTAGGGACAATAGACAACTTCCACCTTATCATGTCCCTAATATCTCATGGGCTTTCTTCTCAGCCCATAATGCACTTCACAATTGAAAGGCAGTCACTAGATATCATAAAGGATAGATCTTTCTTCATGTGCAAGATGGATTCTACTAGTAGACACACACTACTCACTTTCACATGCTGGATTCTCTTCCTCTACAAGAGCAGGAGGCATTCTTTTATGGCTAGGGCTCCCGTGTTTATTTGGTATGGAGCAGAAACTTGTGGTTATTTAATTTATTTAATTGAAACGAGTTCAATAAATCATTAGAGGCATTGGCTTCAAGTTAGCTCAGTGCATCACGACCCTTAGATCATGTGGGTCTTACATAAGATGTACCAAAATTAACTGAGGTCTCGATTTATTGATCCATGATTTCATATTTCAAAATTTATTTTTTTTGGGTATGAGATGAGATCAGTCAAGACATGCATTAAAAATGTGATCCAATTTTGCTAAAGATTTGGATAGTGGGAAATATCACTCCAGGGACCAAAGGAGAACAATCATGTCTAGAATGCAAAAAGTATTTTTCCCTTCGCCTAAGTGTATGCTTCTAAATAATGTGAAACACAAAGACATGCCCAGTCATTAATGTACTAATTTGGATACATCGGTCAAATTAAGGTTCACAATTTTAAATAAAAGTAAACAATTTAACACATTGATAATCCATCAAAATAAATGTTGGATGATTATGAATGTAGTTGGTAATTTTATAGTATACTTTTCAAAACCTGTAGGTAAGTTTCTAACATATAACAGGCCAGGCAACTTGTCAATCTTTTTTCCTTTTTTTTCATCGACGGGACGTGACGGTCCCCAACAATGTCAAGATTCAAGAACGTTGGAAATTGATGGTGGTGGCAAGCGGCAGGTGTGGAAATTGATGGTGGAGAAGGCGACGAGGGCCAGATGCATACCGGGGAAGGAAGGGGGAGTAAAAAGAAAGAAATGGAAAAGGAAAAAAGAAAAGGAATAATTTTCCTTTGTTTTAAATTGAGTTTGCATGATTTTCGTTGCGTATGCTGCCATGTCAGCAATTATGTATAATAAACTTGTCGGGGACAAAACGCATGACCCGGCAATAATAGTGGAGACGCCACATTAAACGAAATTCAAGAATTTAATATTTGATTACATAAAAAGAAAGTTCAGGCACTCAATTACTTATCGGCCAACGATACAAACCCTTATCACGTCTCTTTGTAAAAATATATATATATATATATATATATATATATATATATATTTTTTTTTTTATTTCACTAATGATGGAGCACAATCCTTTAATTATGATCCCATCATTTCTTGGAAACCTAGCATTGTAGAGATGGGATAAAGTTTTAAAAAAAATTAATTGGATCATGTAAGTCTCACATATAAGGCTCATGTAAGATTCATATGATCAATGGTCAAGATAAATGCGATTTATTGGATATGGATGCAGGCAAATACTCACTCCCCCCTCCCCATGGCATTGCAAGAGGGGAGAAATGAAGTTTCAAAAAAGTGAGTTCTAGTAGTTTCGAACTTAATTGTAGATAAGTTTTGGAGGGTCAGATAATGCTGGTGTTTGGGAATAATAATTTAAGTCCCCAATTCAAAAGGCTTTCCTGCAGCAGCTTCAACCATGATAATGTTTATTGCATATAATGTATTTAACAAATACATCACGGTTGTAGCACCTTCAAAGTTGCAGTAGTATTTAAAAAGCCATCTCCTCCAACTTTTAGATGCTACAACTATAAAGTATGTTTAGAAGAATGTCTCTTTTAGATGCTAAATCCATAATTGTCGAGGGTTGAACTTGCTATATATGAATCAAATCAAGACACTCGGATTGCACTTCTGGCTTCTCCCCTCATTTCACCGTTTCAGCTTTTCCATTCGTTTAAAGCGCAATAACAATATACTAGGCTCATGTGACAGAGAGAAAATAACCTTCGGTGGCAGATACCGTAGTACATAGGTAGGGTGATCGGAATACAGATGACATCAAAAAAAGGCTCATTCTCATGCTCCTATCTGCTAGTCTTCATGCTATTAAACACACCATAGAAGCTCGAGGCATAACCGACTTCGGACCCAAGTGGAACCCTATGAGAATAATCCCAATAGAACCAGTCATTATGTCCATAACCACGGTTTTACACTGCGTTATCCTTAATAAGATGGAGCTTAATTCTGAAAGGGCGTAGTTTAATAAGCAAAACATCAAGATTGACCGTGGGGAAGTTTATATCGTCATCCAAGGACTTGAGTGCTGTTGCACTGAAATCGCCATCGTAGTAGGAGTGCAAGAGGAAGATAAAGTTAATGCTTTTGCGGGGGAAGAACAAGAAAGGGGAACCTGCTAACAAGTGCTCTTTACGCAAATTGAAAAGAATAAATAAAATAAATAAAAGTACTTTCAGCATAACGCAGAAGGAACAAGAAAAGAAGCCACCTAAGAAAACTAAACCCTGTTCCTCTGGTCCTTTAGCCTGCTAACTAAAATCAGATACCTGCCTCGATCTCGAATATACAACGCCTTCTAAGCGACAACCTAATCTCATGTTCTTCTTTTTTTCACTTTCAGTCAGCCTAAATGAATATAATAAAACAAATTATCGCCGCAAGACTTGAGCAGAAGTCGATTAGGATGCTAATTGTACCACTTTAAGACAAGACTGTACTGAACTACGTCCAGAGGAAGTACCCCCAGGCTGTAAAATCTACCCTCTGCAGCATTCCTCAAAACTTGAATCAAGTGCGGAGGAGGAAAGCCAGCTATGCATTTGAATGCTCAAAGTTCCACAGGGGGAGACGTGGCCTGCACTACCTTTGGAGTTGCTCTGAAGCAGTTACACCAGAAGCAGTTACAACAGAGGTCATGCTTGGCCCAGCACCATTTTCAACAGGAGGAGAAGTTCCCCACTTGCCTTCAGATTCTGATGGCTCAAGCACATAGACGCTGCCATCAGTAAGCCCTAGTGCAAACTGGTTAGGTTCGGATGGATGTGCTGCAATGACTAGCGGGTAGACTCTCAAGCTGCCAAATCCATCAGTGAAGAATGAATAACTTGCTAGACTATTGGAACTTCGCAAATGAGACTTGCCATATTCATAAAAGAACAAGGTTGAATGAGCAGTAGTAACTAACTTACCTGGGGTTTGTAGGGATATAAGCAGCAGGATTTATACGACATCTAAATCTGAGGGTAGAAGCAGTAAGGACGCCAATGCTTCCGTCTTCAAAGCTCACGTATATTGATTGGCCATCGCATGAATATGTAGCATGCGTGATTGGACCGCTAGCTTCTCGAGTAACCCACTAGTTGAGATGAACAATGAATCAAAACAAGTACATTTGGCAAGAAAACAACTCATAATACCTAATATTTAGCAAACTTTATGCAATCTGGATGGGATATTACTTCGGGTTGTGCACGATAAAAGAGCCTTCAATACCTGCTTAAGGCATTCTAGTTTAGGAGCTTCATATATGGCAATCTGTGTTTCGTGAACCACCAGCAGATGTATCTGATCCAGGTGAAACTGAACACGAGTATCAGCAAGGGGAGCTGCGCCTCGCCCAGTTGGCATCTGCAGAACCTTACTAGCCTGCTTCTCCCATCCATCAGTGCTCCAAACACACAACTGCAGTGATTATAGACAATTATCAAAGGAAATATCAACATTGATGCATATTTGAAAGAACAAAAATTCCACTTTGTGCTTTATATCAGAATCACCCCAATCATCAGTCGTAAACAACAACAGGACATCATAGCTTTTTCCTTCCCACTTAATGGATGGAATTAATTTGTCACCACAAAAGATGAAATTTACTGGAAGGATCTATTCTGCTGGTTAATGATGCCTTCATGATCAATCGTATGATGAGCGCATAAGCATCAATACATCAAGAGTGAACATCAACCCTTTTTGGGGCACTTTAAACTACATTGCTCTCTCTTAGGCATGCCTACATGGAAAGTGATGAGATGCAGCAGTGGTCTAGTACCTGAGAGTCAGCACCAGAAGACACAAGAACATTCAAGACATTAGAGAAGGCAAGGCCCGTAATTCTTTTCTGATGTCCTTTTAGTTTTGTCTTGACCTGAGAAAGTGAAACAGTCAATATCCATAACTTTGTCACAAATAATAACAAGGTTAACTTTCAACAAGTATGAAAACAGGTCTCACCTCATCAACTCGAACATTGTAAATTTGAATAGAGAAGTCCTCCATTCCTATTGCAATAATGTTATTGTCTTGAGGATGGAACGCTAGAAATGTTGCTGCTGGTGGTGGGGGCATAAATGTCGTCATCGTCTGGATATCAACAGGCAGGACAGTATTAACAATTTATAAGTAAAGTTGGGACATATGTACCAAGAGGCCAATGCCTCAAATTGCATCTCCCTTCTTCAGAATGGGAGGGAGCTACTCAACCATTACATCTCTGGATGGGTGAAAAAAGCTCTCGCCTTTTTTTATTTAATCGGTAAGAGCACTCCATTGGAGACGGAGAAAAACCCTCGTCTCACTTACATGTAAAAAAGCACATATGTTGTGACTCTACAACACAATCCACAAGAAAATCAGAGTAATTGCTCTCGTGGACCTCCTAACAATAGAGTTCAATACTTTCTATTACATGAATGACTCAATTAATCTTAGCTCCCACATTAATGTGAAAAGGAAATAGTGCATGCATATTCAGCACATAATCACTATTGGCATCATTTTTACTTCACTCATCCACAAAGGGGTAGTTCATTATCCCAAGCCTTGTGGATGGTGCTACAAATAATCGACAAGAGGATGCAAACATGCTTTGGGAAAATATTCACCTTAAAAGTCATCATATTGAACAAAGAGATCTTCCCCCCAGATGCTGACATTACATAAGAATCGTTCTTTGACAGTGCAAAGCATGGAACTGCATCTTCAGGATTTGTATCACTTATGTCATTGGTCATCAAAATCCCACTAGGAGGTTGCCATAACTGTGGTAGTACACTAGTTGTAGCCTGCAAAAAGAATCGATGTAGTTAAAAATGCGCTAAACAATACAATAGCATGCCCATTCAAGAAAAAGATTCCTTACCTTGCCTGTTAAGTTCCGGTCACTCTTTTGCCATTTCCAGAGCTTGTGTACAGCATTCGATGATAAGGCCAGAATGGCAAGACCCGAGTTTGTATAGATTAATCTCGAGACCTGCTTCATTTTATCAGCTTCAGTGGTGACAGTAAAATAAAATACCCAAAGTAGAAAGGACAAAAACAAAAACGTAAAGAACTTGGCAGTAAATGATAGATGCAGAAATTTATGCAAATAGACACTTGGTGACGCACAGCTTTGCCTGCACGTTAATCCGAGGGTGACTTTGTGTATAGGCATATATCCACATAGTATGTTTACATGTCAATAAAGCATATGATGAACATGACATCGAAACCCAGTCGAAAAAGTAAGCGGAAAAGAAAAAAAGTTCTGGCAAAACATGGAACCTTCACTTAAACCATCTAGCTATATCACTACACCATTAAGATCACTATGTGTGGTAAACATGCAAAAATAGAGTGGTTCACCCATGTGCTACTTCTTTCTAGGAATACCTATCCTTTCACCTCTAATGTTTGTGTATTTAGTTTCAGTAGGTAAATCTCCACTCAAAGTTTCCGGAAATTGGCAAGCTCAAAATAGCTCGATTCACAAGCTTAGCAATCCCGACAAGCATCAAAGTGGTGCACGATGCTATTCTATGCCTGCCATGTACAAAGAAAAATTCATCTGGTGAAGATTCTGTGCCTTTTAGCACATGTAACTGCACAAGAGTCCAGAGAACAATCCTAATCAGATTCCAAGCAGCAGCTTAAAAAGTCTCCTCGTGTGAATATACCACTACCTTCCAAATCAGGCAGCACCCATCTAACTATTCATCCTTATCATAAAATTCATAGCATCCACAGCCAACAAAACAAAAGCACAATTGACATTCCATAAGCACAAATTATTTAATGTCCATCTTATCCTTTCCTAATTCTATAGCTGAAACAAGCACTTAACAGTAGAAGGCCAAACAAAGAGACGACAAAGTCCTCCACGTGTCGAGGTATTACCAAAAAATTATTCATCGGACCACACGCTAATGAAACTAATAAAGCAAGCGCACCAAATTTGACCTATTTAAATATGTGCTTAAACAGTAGAAACATGACAGATAAATGTGGAAAAGAAATGCTGCATAAAAACATCCTGAGGTGGCAATAATTTGTACCCTCATAGCTGTTAAGTTATCAGGTAGCCTTATGGACCGGCATTGTAATGATTCATTGATTTCTGTCAGTTTCCAAATCCGTGATTTGTCTCCTGACTCATCAGCAAATTTGGGCTTCACATCGGCCATACTCTCACTGTTCTGTAGAGCTCAAAAGAGAGGATATCATTTAAAGACGTCCAATGAACATGCACAGAAAAAATGCAATTACTGCACCATTTAAGTAACACAGTAAGAAACAAATAAAGATCCATAAAAACATTTAACTAGCTAATGCAATAATGTCACCACTTACCATACTAACCATTGTTGCCACTGGAGCACCTCTATCACCCAGGCTTGCCCCAACAGTAGCATTACCAGAACCAAAGGCTGCAATTGGTGGCTGCATAAGATTCAAGACATTTAGCAAGTTCCTCCCTGTGAAATCAGTCTACTCTTGAAAAAAGCTTACCTTCACAAGAGGTCCAGGAGTGACTCTCGAAGCATCATAAGAGCGATTTTCCACTGTCCTTAGCAACCTAATCCCATCGGCATTTGCTAAAATTTTGACGAGGTTGTCACTCGTTGAGACAGCTAATAGAATTCCTTCCTTGTTAAATCTAATACAAGGTGAAGCCTGCAAAGTTAAAGAGTTAGGTAATTAACAGAAAGGTTCTGATAATTCAGTTAGAATATATTAACAACAATGAATTACCGGCAATCCACCCTCAGCTTCAGTACTTGTCAACATATTGTTATTGTCCATATCCCAAAATTTGACCATGAACTCGTCACCAGCAGCCAAAAATCTATTTTTGGTGGTATCAAACTGCACAACTCCACCAGATCTCTTTCCAAGTCCATGATATGTACGCTTGACAGCCCCCTCACTTTCATTCCATTCAACCAAATATGACTCTCCTTCTTTATTGGTCCCACATGAGAACAACCTATAGCAAATTAAAATTGCTAAAACAGGTTATTTCAGTCGAAAAAAATGACACGGTATGAAATCAAGCTTGAATGCTGTTGATCTGAACCTTGTTCCATCAGCACTGTATGCCATCATGGTAGAAGAGTGACCCGGTGCATCATAGTCAGCTCTTGGCCCCATTTCATCATAAAGCCAAGCCTTAATTTTTCCATCCATTGATGCTGAGTAGATAAACTACACGAGAAAAAGGAATGTACAATCAATTTTAATGAAATGCCCGGATAGATGGCTTCTTGAGACAGGAGCACCATGGATCAGAATAATGATTCCTAAGAGCACATCCACTTAAAACTTTAGTTATGAACTTATGATATCATAGCATTCTAGGATGATGGGTTATCAGAAAATCTCTTTTGTGATAGAGTGCACACAAACATGAAAGTTCAAAAGAATTAAAATGAAGAAAGTAAAATGGCCAATTGCTGCTCCACCCAGACATGGTAAACAGCCTTCTATTATAAATTTTACCAATCATCACTGAAGGAGAAAAATGAGGGAGAAAATGTTGGAAAAGGGGGGGGGGGGGAATTCCTTCCAAACACATAATTAAGCAGAAAGGTCATTACTGTGAACCCAGTTGTTAACGCTCGAAAGCATCACCCAAAAGAATTTAATTTGCAGTTTGGACCATGTCACCATTTTTTACACAAGTGCATTCTAATCAAGACAGGTTAAAAGTTCGGAGACTTGCAAAACCCTTGAAATGAAAAAGGTCCACAATAACTAGAGATTCACACTTCTCATACAAATGGAAGCAAATTTTTTCACCTAACCAACTTTTGGCAAACAGAAGTAAATAGTGAAGGGTACATGCCAATTGGTCGTGATTTCATTGTGTCACCGGGTACCTGAATATTTTCTTTGTGATGTGGACATATGGAATATACAGGTGCTTCATGACCCTCAAAACTGTGTTGCTTGGTCCCGGTCACTGCATCCCACACCTGCATAACTACTAGCTTGGGTAAAAGGAATCACACAGCACAACCCCATTAACATTGAGGAAAACAATTAGAATATACCTTGATCAACCTGTCCTCTCCACAGGTAACAACACATAACTGTTTGTTTGGATATGAAAAGGCGAGATCATTAACACTTCCAACATGAGCCTCGATCTGTATCACACATTAGTTTAGAGTCAAAATCAAGTTAAACTCACACTTAGCTGGCAATTGTCTGCAGAACGAAGAAGCTTAATTTTTTTCTCCATGTTTAGCAACAAACCTCAAGGTGGTTCCTTATGTCATCACCACCATGATATGAGTATATGTGCACCATGTGTTTGGAATAAGCAACACCTAAAGAAAACACCAGAAATCATCAGTAATAGCAGCATATGAACACTTCTTCCTAAAAAAATTGCAAAGAAGTCTGGTTCTCAGCGATTTAGGTTTTTCATCAATCAGCATGTACATACCAAAAAGGGTTCCATCGGGACTCCACATTACACGGTTGACCGATGCTGTATAATCACTGGCCAGAGATGCCTACAATGAATCAAAACCCATAATCACATGGCCAAAAACAAAGTAGCTTGATTTTATTTAGAATTGAACTTCTATACCTGCAGCGTCACTGAACATGTTCCTAGATCCCAAACCTTGAAGTTTCTTTGAGTGATCCTTGCACGGCTGCCTACTTCCCATACAATAACATCGCCCATATTTGTTCCCACTAAAATTATTTATGCAGAAAATATGAGGAATCAGATCCCATGATTTCAATTAGCCTAAACTAGTGTCAAAAGGACAACATAAAGCAATCTTCCATGCATCAAAAAACAAACTTATGCCCTACAAGGGGAAACAAATATATCAATTGAAGAAAAGCAAGAACATGTTTTTCATAGAGTAAGAAAGATGTGCTAACCGAGCAGCAGAATTTGTTGCACCGGATGGAAATCCATACTCTTAACAGGTGAACCTTGACTTAGGGTCGCAACTACATTTTTGGGCAAGTCATCTGAAGAATATGAACTCTGACCGTGGCTCTGGTTGTTGTATGCGACAGGCAGAATGTTTACAGGCAAATTATTCACCTAATAGAAATTCATCAAGATTACAAAACCAGTGAGTCTAATAGAAAATTAATGAAAGCCATGACACTCAAAAGATGCAAAGTCATATGAGAGCCTGTCTTACCAGCATACATGACCACAATCCATGCATGCTGGAAGAAGATGTAATTCACACCTACCTAGCTCCTGCTCCTTATTAAGGTTGCCGATATATCGACACAGGCATTTACCCACCAATACAAAAACAAAATACATAAGAGACAACCCAATATGACATCACAATAGCATGAACCAGTATATTGACGAGATGCTCACGTATCTTAGACTAATTCTTTGACATGTTGAAAAAGGTTATGGTGTTAACATGAATTGACACAATCACAAAAACAATTAAGACACGCAGACACAAATTGCCAATCTTAGCCCTTTTGCACCTTTTTCTCTCCCAGAATCTCTAGTATTCCTTACAATCCTCAATTAGCTCCAGATGGATTTTTATAATTTATATATTTGTTTTCCAGTGATTAACAATTATCAGGTTATCGTCATAACAATTCAGGGTATTTAGGAACCTCAAAGCTAAAATGTTTCTCCTGAAGATTCTCAATGCATGATTTTATGCTGCAATAGCACCAAAGTGAAAGAGCTCTCAGAAGGTTTTCATTCAATGACTTGCATTAAAAGATCATTGAAAAATAGAAATGCAAAAGGAGAAGCGATATACTCCAGCTCCACTTTATAATTCAGGTAAACTGGAAATCCCGACTTCCATGAAAAGAAAAGAAGTACATATGAAAAGTCTGATGAATGATGAGAAAAGCATCCCAGACATATCAGATTGTCAATCACCCAGCAAAAAACTCTTTTTGTGGATTGACCCATCCAGTAATAACTGAATAACGATAAAGAAAAAGCAAGATCAAATAAGTACTTCATCAGTTATTGCAAAAGGTCGCGATCTCTTCAAAACATGTTCAGAATCTGCTGTTTGGTAGTCCATGGCCGAGTTGTTAGTAGGAGGAGTCCTGGGACGCTTTAAGATAGCTGTATCAAAAGGCAAAAAGTAAACAGAATGCCAAACTACCAGCTTGAACTTGTGGAAACTACAAGATCAAATTTCACTAGTCTTCATATAATAAAGCCTCACACTATCCTAAATAATATTTGACATGTTCCGACAAAATACCATTCATATCGCAACTTCTCATAAACCTAGATATATGGCCATAGTAGCCATGAACTTGAAATTGACATTGTAGAGCAGCTTCATGTACCTGAATTATTTTGCGTGGTCAAACCTATTGGTCCAGCAGATGCTGAGGGGTGAGCTACCGAGGATGGATTTGCCATCCATCCAGCAAGAGATGTTGTAAGAGCAACCTGAGGAGGCTGGAAGGGCTGTGATAAAGGATGTGGAAGGCACCAAAAAAAAACTAACGTCAGTTGCCAACATCTAAATGGAAAAACTACCAAGCAAACACGCCAACTTTTCTCCTCCAGACTTACAGCATGAGCAGTCAAAGGTGGGAAGGGCCCCGGCTTGGGGACGGCACCCATTAAAGGATTAGTAACAGGGGATGGCGCACGAGCACCATTTGGTTGTCCACAAGTGTGGTCTACAAATAGAGTCTTTATGTCGGGGTTAGGCCTAGGATTCTTGCATAGTTGATGCTGCCAATTCAAACTGCCAGAAGCCACGAAAAAGTCAGTATGACGATACTTCAGTCAAGAAAATACATAAGGCAATATGACAGCAAGGACCTTTGATTTATTAATGTGCGTAATCTTGAGTTCTTCAATGTGGGAAACTGAAGCTTATCACGAAACAGGGGGTTAGCCTCTATCAACTTTTTAAGTTCTGCCAACATTATACTCCGAGCTGACTTGGTATCACCATACTTTGATAGTTGCTCATTCTCTCTGCAAGCAGGATATAAGTTTAATGCCAACGTGATGATAGCAACAGGCGAGAGGTCAACTAGAGAAAAACTGTCAGTTACAAATTAAAAGATTCTTCGACGCAAGACCTCATACCTAAAGTTTTCCAGCGTGAGTAACTGCGTAATTTCCTTGAACAAATCCTCATTGAATGCAGCAAATACTTTCAAGTCCTTAACTAAAATTTCCACGGCTTTAGCACGATCCCTCCTGCAACCATCAATAAAGCAAGATCAACAACCAAGAAAATCAAAATGCTTGTCGCTCAGTAAGCTAACAGATACTCGAGCAGCAAGAGGAAATGAACCCCAAACAAGTCGAGCTCATCAACCGTCCAAAAACTTTCCACCTACTTGTCCAGAGCTTCGAGATACTTCTGCTTCCGAATCTCAAAGAAAATCTTCATGGAGTATCTGTTATCGTCTACTTTCGTGAAGCCAGATAGATACTTTTCCACATCGTCCCACTCTCCGTTGGTGACCAAATCCTCGAAGTACCTCATGTTGAAGTAGAACCCCGACTCCTGCTCCAGCCTTTCGACAGCACAAGGGGGAAAAAACAACAAACATCAATTCAACAGACATCCTCACTAAGACAAGCGAAATCCCGAAGCTCGAACGACACGAAACCAAGGGAGGGAATTGAGCGTACTTGTGAACAGTCTCCCTGAATTTCTCTTCATCCAGGAACTGGAGGATCAGGAAAACGAGCTCCCTGCTGAGTGAAGACATGCCTCCAGCACGACCGCCTCCTCCGAGATCTAGAAGCTCTCGCAGATCAACGCCTCGGACAGCAAATCCCTAAATCACACGCCAAAGAAAATTAAAAAAAAAAAAAAAACTGCATCGCATCCCGACCACCACGTGAACAGAGACAGAGACAAAACCAAAACCAAAACCAAACCAACCCAAACCAAAAAAAAAGAAAAAAAAAACACGAACAACACGAGCAGAGCGGCTCTCTTCCTTCACGGAACAGGAAATCGGAGCAACAATTGAACGAAAACCGAGGAATTAACGGCCGGAGAGCTCGAACCTGCGAGGCGATTTTGCTCGGGAGACGGTAGATCCGGAGTCTCCCCACGAGCTCGCAAATCCTTTACGACGGCCAAATATATATATCGGTATCGCGTACGCCCCCCCTGCGCTCTCTCTCTCTCTCCTTTCTCTCTCTAGTTTTAGCTTCGCACTACTTTCTCGCACTACTTTCTCTCTCTTCTGGTGCGGTCCTTATATAGAGGTGGAGCAGGAGAGAGAAACGGGTTAGGGATTCGGGGTGAGAAGGCAGATGTGAAGGGTGAGAAAGAGGAACAAGGTATCCAGTCACCTTAAATAGCGGCCAGCGAGATCGCGAGATGCCGAGATTTTGATAGCGTATCGAGGTGATACGAACCCCCGCCTGCCTATCGCGGACTGATAAGCGGGCGCGCTTATCAGGGTATAGGCGCGCGCGGCTATAAGTGCGTTGTCAATACGCCTAGATTTGGAGTTGTATCCGGCTGGAATAGCGGGCTTTCCGAAGTGCGTGTATGCGTGTGTTGTGTTTTCTTCCGTGAAAGTCACTCTCGTGCGAACAAAAATTTAATTATGGCTAAAAAATACCCCTACCCCCAAAAAAAAAAAAAATGAAATGAAAAATGAGAAATAATAATTTGGGGAATCAATTTGGCGCGATGAGAAATTGGACTCATCTGAGAACCAAACTCACGTATCGTGAAGGGATCCCACACGAGCTGATTAGTTGTCAGATTTTATCTGCATCCATTCTATATGGACAGAAATCTGTAGTTTTGAAATATCAAAGGCATTATATTTATCATTGGATATGAGTTACTATGTACGGCGCTTATGTGCTCAAAAAGGAATGAAGCTATTTTCAAGGTGTATGAACATTTTCCCCTTTTTTGAGGCATTATACCTTTTCCAGCTTTTTGGCTAAGATCAAAAAATTTTAAGGAACTTTTTAATGTGGCCAGATTTAGTTTTCGAGTTGGCATTGGTTGATATTTTCATCAGTAAATGAAAAGCAAATGTTTTAGCCTATTTCCATTTGTTGTCATTATTATTAGGGTTGATATCACATAAGACCACAAATTATATCTATTGTGACACAAATACTTAAGATTTTTTTTTTTTTTTGTGTCATTAAAAATTATAAACTTGCCTATTATGAACAAATACTTCAAACTTGCCGCTAAAAATCACAAAACTTTCCCCAATAGCCACTCAACCCAAGTTGTAAAGAAGAAGATGAGAAGTTTGATTCCCCATCTTCTTAGAGGTTGAGGGTAGAGGCGTTTAATTTCAGTTATGGGGTTCGACTCTCACGTTCTGTAAAGAGGGAATGCAAAAATTTTAAAGTAAATTAAAAATTAGAGTAGAGCAGACACAATAATAAAAATAATAGATACCCCAAACTTTTCCTTCATGTCATAAAAAACCTCAATGTTGTACAAGTGTAACATGTGTATGACTTTGAGTTTTTTTGTAACACAAAAAAAGTTGGGAGTATTTGAGTTCTAAGGATAAATTAAGGGTTATTTGTGACAAAAAAATTTTGGAATATTTGCATTACAATAAACATAATTTAGCTTTTTTGTGACATTATTATTATTATTTATTATTATTATTTTTATATCCTCTGGCGTGAAAGCAAACTCCATCTGACGACAAAAAAGTGGAAACAAAAGGCGACAAGGGACAGGGTCGCTGGGACTTGTTTCAGGGGTTGGTTGCGGACAAGAGGGAAGGAAGAAACGGATGGGGGGAGGAGGGTGGTTGGGGTCAATTTCGTAGAAGGCGATGTGCATTATGGGACACGTGTCCAATGCCTTTTGCGCGGATTCTCGGGGCAAAGAAAAAGGGAAATAAATATTTCTGTCGCTGCTAATCACTTTAGCCTAAGTTAGAAAGACGTAAGAAAATCGAACCGGGGAGGCGTTATTTTTGGAAACTTGGAGTGCGACCGTAGACGAAAAATGACTCCGTTTCATCCTTTCTCACGTTAGTGATTAAAAAATTAAATAAAACTGAAAAAAAAAAAAAAAACCTATGCAAAGTTTACTATTTTTATAGGGCATCGCACTCGCGTGATGAAGAAGATTAATAAATCTTTTTCATTAATTAAATTCTCGACTCGTCACATCTGCACAAGTTACCGAAACATCACCAGAGTGTAGTGTTATGTTGATTTTAGGGGCACCAAATAATTTCCTGATCGAGTCTTGTCGCGTTGTGTTCGAGTGCACTAATTGTTTTGGCCCGAAAAAATAAAAAATATATATATATTTCTGTATGTTTGTATTTGAGTATATCTACTGTAGAAGTTGCAGCTACATGCATGCGCTTCAGTCAAAACAAGCGGGTGATGCCGGCTTCGGCCGTGCGTGGTGCACATTTATTGAGAAACGGACTTGGATCTATCATTCTTTTTCTTTTTTTTTTTTGGGGTTTGATAATGGTGTTTTCGGCTGGTCATCGAAACAAATCGTCGTCGTCAAATGCCGTGGGCACGAGGTTCTCCTCAGTAACTACGTGCCAAACATGAAGGGTTTCTGTCCATCAAGTCGGCCGACAATGCAACGGAACATTAAATACGTTTGAAAAATCATGGGTGTTTGGTTGTTTTTGTTTTTTATTTCTTTTAATTTTTTAATGTGGCGGTCCGTGCCGACGGGTGACAAAAGAGGACTTGCGATTTGATCCACAAGTCCGGCCTCACCCGAGGCCGCGGCCCGTCGGCCCTCGTCGGCCGGTCGCCGGCCATGGCGAGGCGGCGACCGGCCAAAGCAAGAAGAAGAAGAAAAGAAGAAGAAGAAGAAGAAGAAAGAAGAAAGAAAGAGAAGAGAAGTGTTTCGTTTTGTTAAAGAAAACAACTTTGTTTATTTTCGGTCGCAAAAGAGCGATTTGGAACATTCCACGGGGAACAAAAAAAAAAAAAGTGTTCCTAACAAAAAAAAGCCAACGCAAATTATTCACAGAGTTTTGCGTACTTCTTACGAGAGTTTGACTCATTGGAAACGAATTTGTTCACTTCAGTTGGTATCGAAGTAGTGATTAGGCGGCAGCACGAGAACTAAATAGTGCGACCACCTCTGAATTTGCATGCGATGAAGCGCTACATGTCGAGTGTCGTGAGCACCTCGTCAAGGAGTATTGATAAGAACTTTTCGACACTTGGTAGTGCACCCACTCAACAGTGCACTTAATTTGGAGTTCTAATGCTAAAGTTTTTACCACACTAAAAAGTGTCCCTTGTGAAATAATCCAAGTGTCACATCAGAAACACAACCCTCCCACTACCATTTTTTCCATCTTAGAAGCTCACCAAGAGTGCGACTTATGTAAGCCCTTGTAGGACCAGGTGTTTTTATAGTCCCACCACCCTCCAAAATAGTTATACTTTGACACGGCATTGTGACACAACTGCCTTATTTACTAGAATTTTAATCCAGTATGACCCGTCTGATACTGTTGTCCTTCGATGCATGTGTAAGCACTTTTCTAATAGATTATCCATTTTCGTAGTGCTCTCACTTGAGTATAACTAAACTGTAGACATCTAATGATAAATATTATCGCTCTATTGAAAGTATTTCTTGTCAATTAATCATGATTTTACTTTCCTCACTCATATAACCAAGAAAACACTCCCCCATATTTGGTGGGTAATTTGATTTAATCTTACCCTTTTTTTTTTTTTTTTTATCTTAGAAACTTTTTAGGAGCAGTACCTTATCGGAGCCCTCTTGACAACAATGATCACTCCCTTCTCATATAAAACTAGGTCCTTACAAAGGGGGCTACTTCTAGAATCCTGCTTGATGTGGTCATTGGCTTCGAGTCAATAGTAAGGAAAATCAACCAATCAATTCTAAACTTATTGTATGAAGCTAACTCGGTCCTAAATTTTTCAGTTTTATCGATTTAAGGTGTGTTTGTTTAACTGACAACGTCATGATAATGAAAAATATTTTCCAAGAAAATCATTTTAAATGAAAAGAGAGTTTTTTATTTTGATGGTTTAAGGAAAGTGCTTTCCTTCTTGTTAGAGGATAAGTTGTTTTCCTTTAATATAAGTTTGTTATTTTCGGTCAATAGAAAACACTTTCTATACATCAATTAGTTATTCATCATCCAAATAAAAAAATGAAATAGTTTTTCTTCAAATAAATGAACCTTTAGTCCTAAGCCCTTGCTCAAAATTCTAATGTAGTCCTTTTACAAGAAATCGCTAATCCGGCAGTCCAGTCATTGTTAATCATCCTTAGTGACACACCACCACGTCAATGATATCAAATAAAAATTGGCCAAAATGACTATATTGAAATATTGCGCAAAGATTTAGAACTAAATCGGCAAAATTGAAAAGTTTTAGTCTAAACTAGTATCATACTATAGATTTAAAACTAATTGGACAATTTCCTTGTGAACAATAACGAGGATGGTGGTGCATTAATTCCGAAGTTTGTGATACTTCAATTAATTTGAAATGTAAGGACTTGTAGCTCTATTCATGAATAAAACTTCCTTTTATGATGATTAAGGTTGCGTTTGGCAACACGTTTGGGAGAAGCTTTTGAGAAAATGTAAAGAATTTTAGGTGAAAGGGTTTTTTCAAAATACAAGTGTTTGGTAAAGTGTGATTTAAAAATACATTGGGAAGCAACTTTTACTTAAATACCGTTTAGAAAAAGTTACACTATTATATAAAGGATTTTTACTCTCTTTTTTTTTTTTCCATAAAAAGTTGTAAAACCTTTGTCGATAGAACTTAGACCTTTGGCAACCAAGTCTAGTCACCAGCCAACCTCACCTATGGTCTGCCTCACCTATGGTCCCAACCTCTAGTGAGGCTGGTTGGCCCCAAACTAGCTAGCCAGTAGCTAGATCTAGCCTCACCGACAACCTGAACCCTTACTAGCGACATACATGAGGTGAGAGCATTTTCCAATCACGAAAGTTTAGCGAGAATAAAGTCGGATAAAAGAAAATTGTATTTGCATTCCCAAAATGCTTAAAGTTCAAAGTACCTTCAGACTCGTTTTGTGCTAAAGGCTTTTAAAGGCCTTTAGAAATGTAATTGCATCTCTCCAAAACTTTCCAAAAACTTTGCCAAAAGACACTTGCAGTTATCCATAGGCTTTTAAAGCGCAAGAAACTTTGGAAAATTGGTTCCCAAGCACACCCTACTACCAAAAGCGATCATCAAGGGGCTCAATTTATGTAAATTGGGTTTTACCACCACCATGAGTGGCCACTGCGTAAAGTTCATTAAGTGATGTCTAACTTTGTCAAGATGCATCAAGTGGGAGGCGGGTCTTGCTGTCTCATTTACCATGAGATAGAAAATTTTGGTTTGTTAATGATGATCACAACAAAACTACTTATTGTAGTTTGTCATGATGTACTCAAAATCACTTCATATCGTGTGAAAGAGAGAGGGTTGATTGGGGCATCGAGATTTTTCGGTTTCAGTACCGGAGGTTACTCTTTCAAAACTCACAATTTATACGTAAACCGATCTAGGTCAAGACGGTGATGCCACAAACTCTAGAAGAGGGAGAATCTGGGAAACTTTTGATAGACAATTTTTGCTTTCTAATTATTTTTTTAGTGAAATTATATGGGGTAATTGCTTCAAATGGGCAAAATTTTAGGTTCAAAGAGTTTTGAAATAGTTCTATCGAATAATACTTTGGTCAAACTTGGGGAGTGCAAAGATGTTTTTTGAAATTGATCTAAGCTCACCACGTGTACTACAAAAGAAGAGAACGGACAAATTGAAGGAGCAATGAAAATGAAAATTACCCTTAAAACCCTTAAAAAAAATTAGAGTCAAGCTTTTCTTTACGAATAATAACGAAAATCTACAGTTAAATTCCATAGAGCACAGATCTTCTTCCTTTTCCCCCTTAAATTAGTGGCGTTACTTAAACACCACCGAGTGAATAAATTAAGCACATTATGGTTAATTTGTCAAAATTCCAAATCATCACATTTTGGAATTTAATCCATACATTTAAATTCTCAATTACAAACCCATCACGTTTCTTAATATACCACTCTTAGATATTCAAATCTCCAAACAATTAATTGTGCACATTTAAGAATGGTCACGACACAGGAAATTTTAGTATCCCCTAACTTGGACAGTACAAGCAACATGAATACTCATTAGACATCCAAATAGGAAGGGTCTCGACAAAACAAGAAAAAGATTTGTTGTTTTCAATGCATCGTCCGTCTCATATCACTCGTATACTAAAATCAAAATCCGGCGAAGCAATTTTTTTTTTTTAATTTTTTTAATAAAATAAAAGTTGATGCATTATTATTTACCACTTTTAGGTGATGGGACGTGGACCGAATTTTACAATATTAGAAAGTCAGGGCCGTCCGGTCTGACCAGCAGGCACAGGCTACCAGGCGCGTCGCCAGAAAAGCCAAATACAGAGAGCGAGAGCACAAGTGGAAAAGGCGACCCGCGCGTGTCGGCCACGCGCCCCCACTTCCCTCCCTTAAATTCGATTTATTAAATAAATAAAATAAAAATAAATAGACGTGTGACGGACGTTTTATTAAATGGATAAAGCTTAAAGGAGCGATGGGGGAGGGAGTCATGCAAAACATTACAAAGTCTTCCTCGCGAGCTCGTCTGGCGATTCTCGATTCTCTCGCGACTTTATCGCGTCGCGAGAAGACATCTTATTTGTCGCGAGAAGATATCTTATTTGTCGGGAGAAGAGAGGAGAGAGATGTTGGGGGGGGAGACAGCCTCACGTCAATTCACCGTGACGCAAGACATTTTAAACGGTTCTAATCAGGAGGGGTTTTTGCTCTTGTGGGGAGGGGAGAGATCGGGTGCGGCCGGGCGCAGATGTGCGCGGCGCTCGCCTTCTGCCACGTGGATTGCGCGGAGTCGCGCGTTGACTTGGGAGATCCCCGGAAGGAGGGATGCGTGGGCTGTTCTACGGAGGTCGTCATGGGGCGCCACGTAGGCAGCAACGTCGCTGTCGGTTTCCCGTCCGTTTCATGATTGGAGCCGACCGCACGCATTTCATTTATTATTTCTTTTTTCTTTTATCGTGTGGGAGAAAAGTTTTGAGTTTTATTATTACCAAAAATAATGTGAGAAGGACAAGAAATCCCCCACTAAATGAATGCACCGGATAAAAATTGAATTTACCATTTTGAATTTCTTTTTCGAAATTTGAAATCAATCTTTCGATTCTTTCCCATGTTATTTTGATTTGTCATCGCAAGAAATATATATAATAAGGTAATGTTTGAACGTGTTCGATCGAGATTTCGCAGTATTTATTAAGTACAGGGCTTGTTTGTTTTGACTAGAGTAATTTTTCACTTTCTCATTAAAATATAAAAAGATTTTGTTACTCGATATCTCGGGCTAACTTGTTAAACATCAAAATAAGAAAATTTTTATTATTTTTAATGTATCGTATCTTTGTTGGTGTGATGTGTAATCAATTTAGTGAAAATTGAAAACTTTCTTTTATTAAGCGAGTGGCAGCACACGTTAACAAGTCTCACATGCCAACATTTGTATTTTATAAACATTTTAGGTGCTCTCTATGTTGCCGACATTTGTATTTTATAAACATTTCAAGTGTTTTTTTTTTTTTTGTTAAAAAAGGTGAAAGTGTGTGAGCCAAAATATTTTATTTAAGCAAAAATAAAGAAAAAGTGAAAGATAGTTCCACTAGGCTATTGTTGTATTTGCAAAAATAAGTTTAATAACCTTAGTAGTAAGTCATCATGGGTAAGTTGTTATCCGACACTATCGTCATATCCCATGAGCTCATGTAGCTCATGTCAATTAGTGTATTCAAATGTCCTTATCCTATTTAGAGTTCTATATGCATCAAATATCATGTAGATATATGATGGACTTAATTACACAAAAGATATCCAGAAAATCTAAAAGCAAACATTTCGATCCCATATATTGCAAAAATTCCTTTATTTAAGGACATTATGAGACTTCTTTCCTCGTTCCTAGATCTTCGATTGAATCCACAATTAAAAGATCCGCATTTGTCCTAAGATTTATGTGATGTTATTTTGGGGGATGCAGCAAAAGAAAGTTGACTTTAGATGTCTATAATTAGGCTTTGACCATTTCTCCATACCCAACAGAAAAGGCCTCAATGTATGATGATGTCAGCATGACGTGTGCGTATACAATCCAAAGTTTGAAAATTCAAGAGAAGTATCTGAAAGATCCGTTTCTTCAATTGCGTCATTATTGGTAGGGAAAAAAAAGGAAATTTATTTATAAATAACTAATACAACAAGAGTTTCGGTAATGAATTTGTGAAATTGAAAGTGAAGAAACTAATCCTGCATTAGGGCATTAATATGTTATCTATATAATGTTGTCTCATTTTCTAACCGTTTATTTATTTATTTTTAAATTTTAAGAAAATGGCTAAGGGAGAGCACCGTGTATATCGTTAAATTATTTTTTAAGTTTTAATTTTTGAAAAACAGTTAATCTAATAGTCACAAAATCTTAGAATTGCACCCGCAATTTTCCACCATTTTAGTCCTATTTTTCCGACCTTACAAAAGGCAACGACGCATTCCCTCCCCAATGAAGGCTAATTTAGCTAATTCGCGTGTACTTGAAACATAGCTTGACCCTTGATTCATGTGAATCTCACTCGAGGTATGCCCCTTAGGTCCACGAGAACTATGCTTCAATTTTTTGTACTTTCACGTAATAATATCTTCACTGCAGGTAAATTCTTGGGACTCGATTCCACTAAGCAAGTTACACGACACGAACGGCTGGGATGGACTCGATCCGATCCCATCCCTTGAGGAAGTCCCCTTTGCGCTGACACTGTACGTACACGCAGGAGACACTCGCATGTGGTGAAAGATGTCGCCTTTTTTTTCACTTTTTCTTCTCCTCTCTTTTTCCTTCTTTGAGCGGCAGCGCAATTTCCCTTTCGCTCTTTTTTAGCAGGTGTTATCAAAAGTACCACACGAAATTTCATGTAGCGACCCTTTATTCTTTTCTTTCCCATGCCCAATAAGAAAGCCCACCTTTTGCACCAGCAAGATACTATACAATATGATTTTCACTTATTGCAATTTCTAGAACTTTATCCTTCTTTCTATGGTGGCACTAGAGTTAGTGTTTGATCTCTTCTCTTAACTAAATATAGTTAGGGTTAGCGTTATTAAAAATCTCAAACCGGTATCGTATGTCAAATTTATTCCTTTTGTCCCACAAGAAATTTCAAAGCGGTACACATGATACATTTATCTCAAATTAATTATCCTTTTCACAAAAGCAAAATTTAAATTGGTACCTTAGACCCTAATCTACCTTATGTAAGACGGATTCGATATAGAGAATGATAGATTTGGCGTGAAAAATCCATGATGCTGACAAGCACGCATTTTAACGGAAAATGATTTAGATTGTAGGTACTAGTTTGGACTTTATGTGTGGGATGAAAATTAGTTTGTGATAAATGTGTCGAGAATATCGGCTTGAGATTTTAATAGACCTTATAATCGCGACTATGTAGCAAATCTATAATTACAATAATTTACAAAAGGCTAGAAATATTCTCGCCATTGTTAGGTACTTAAGTTGTCCATCTATACGCTACACTAATTTACCATGAAACGCACTAAAATTGTATCTTCTCACCATATGCGTTAGCTCCGATCAAGGATCAAAAAGTCAAAAAGTTGCAAAAAGGTTGTCAACATCTTGTCGGTATAACGTTAATTCGGAGAGAATAGCTTAGTCTGAGTGACAATGATATGCAGCACGTTTGTAAAGGAAAAAAAAAAAACTGCAACCTGTTTCTTGATGATTTGTTGTTGTTATTGTTCATTTTCTTAATAATTTTTTTAGTTAGTTAATCGGATTTGCATTATATTGGACATTTACTGATGAATTTAAATTTATTTTACGCAAAAAACAATCTTAAGATCGTGGCACATATGAATATATGGGTGATTATATGCCAAAAAAAGATTACCCACCAACTGTTTGTTAGATAGTCTTATCCAAAATTAATTAAGAGCGAATTCTTTAAAAAATTCCCATAAGAGAATATGGTGATTTTATAAACTTATGCATATAAAATTATAAAATATTTATTTCACAATTCGCAATAAAATAATAATCTTTTATCCTCTATCTTCTACGTTTGAAGACACAAGTTTCAGCATACGCATCCACATTCACGTTAGTCATTGCTCACTAACGAGTCGGACAGAATCCAGATCAGCATCCATACGAATCCTATTAAAAAGATCAAACACATTTTTCTCTCGAAATTCAAGTTGAGATAAAATTTCACCGTTTTAAAACACGACAAATGTATCCTCCTCACTTGGGAAATTTTCCAAGTCATACATGTGTATCATATCGAATTTTTTAAACGATTAATCTAGATTCAGTCATAATATGTATACATATGACGTCATACTCAGTTATAAAGACACGTCGTGACGTCATATGCCATGCTCCGGGGCACGGCGGCCCGGGGGCCGCCCTCTTTTTCGGACCCGATGTATTCGTCGACGACCGAGTCTCACTGCAAGAAAAAAACAATACGAGAAAACGAAAGGAGAAAAAAAGAAGTAAAAAAAAAAAAAGAAAAGAAATTTCGGGAGCAGAAAGTGACGTGTGGGGTGGTGGGCGCGTGCAGAATCCGAGGTAAGTTGAGTGAGCAAGATGAGATGAATCCTTTTCCAAACGGGGACATCCGCACCACGACAAAAAGAAAGTATAATTTCCTTTTTCTTTCTTTAATAATTAAAATAAAGAAAACAGAAGCGAAATTAAAGTAATAAAAAAAAAATGTGGGGGAAATCCATTGGGGCAACACAACAGACGTCGCGATCGGAGGGGGCGTTTTCTTGGATGCTTCGCTGGCGAAGGCATGCCATTGCCGAAATAGCATGGTCGATCCCTCCTTTCCATTTCCTTTCCTACGCCCAATCTTGTCATCATCTGCCTTTAGATACGTCCACACAGTTTGACGTCCACCCGCAAGCCACAACCCAACACATGCATATCTCCCCCCATCGCTCGTCCTTCGTCGTTTCCTTTGAAAGCGACGCACACTAATGGGAAAAAATGGACTGGGGGGAAAGGTGAGGACGCGTTTGCCTCCCGACTTTTAGGGTTGTGGCTAATAAAGGTGAACGGTTCCGGTTTCAAGTTTCCAGTTCCCAGTTTCGTATAAGTTTCGATTGAAATTTTGAAATTTGAAATCTATCTTGCATACCCTGAAACTTAGAATTTACCATGTCGTAGGTTTTAGAGTCCACAAAAGCTCCATTTGTATAATTTATTGAATGGTTATAGTGAATTATAACATTTAATGATCAATATTTGTTTTTATAATTCATTGATAATAACTTAAATTTAAACACACAAAGAATGTGCAATATTAATAAAGAAAAAATCTCAATCATAAAATAGAAGCTTAGACTAATGGTTTTAGATTGTATACTCGTTATTGGACGCCATGGTATATTGTAGGATCGCATGAAGACATAGATGAAGAAAAACACAAAAACTTGTTTTAAGTTCCAAGCTCTCTAATTTTTGGAATCTGGAACCAAACATGTTCCTATTTGTTCGATTCTTCGGTTTCAAGTTTTACCTTGGAACCATATTCACCCCTAGTGGCTAAGGATGAACGATTCTAGGTCGATCGTAGAAGTTACCTATAAGAATTGATTCCTAAATTGTTGGGACTTGGAACTTTTAAGGGTTTACTTGGGTTCTACTTGGATTTTTAATTGAACGATTGCAGTGAATATTACCAAACGGCCGATGAGGGGTCTCCAGGCCTTGACCGGTGGTCGACGACCCTTACGGGCCCTTAACAAAAAAAAAAGGAAAAAAGGAAAAGAATATTAAAAAAAATCACAAAAATTAAAAATTTTAATTTTTTTTTCATAAAATCGTTAGTCATATCATGTAGGATGGCCAACATCCACATTGCTAGATGAACTATATTGGCAAATTGCAAAAGATTTAGAATTAGTATAAGTGCAATAAATTGGAGACTTTTTTGGATAATTCTTCCCATACTTATCAGTTGGTCATAATCCTAATAAGTTACTCCGATTAAGTATCAAGAAATCCAACTTGGCCTTCTATTCATGCGCTAGGGGGAACTCAAATCAACTCGTCTGCTCGAACTAACCTTCTAATGAGCCGGTAGCTTCGATATCATCACATCGTCGAGCATGGGAGAGGCCGCCCCCGGTCAAACCTTCCAAACTTTTTGACACGAGTGGCTATTTTTCCGACCATTCAGACGTGGTACCACATGACCCAAAAAAAAAAAAAAAAAAAAGGTGTGGCCCCCCGTCTATTGATTCACATAATGCTTCTCCAATTACTTAGAGTTTAAGAAAAGAAGAAAGATAAGAATTTTTTTTTTTTTCTAGTCGAATTACGTGGGTCCATCATCGTTGAATTGAACCGTCAAAAATGCAAAGGTCTGCGAATAAATTTTATCGATTAGTTCTAAATCAGGAAAGATTAGGTCGGAAAAGACTGTACCAGAATTTCGTGTAAATATTTTGGACTAAATTGATAAAATTGGAAATTCAAAGATTAAGTCGGTATTTGTGCAATATGTGCATGACTAATTGGATAATTTCTTCCGAGATTTAATGCTTTATTTTTCGGTTGACAAACAGTCCGAACACACATGAATTTCTTAGTGAAAAATTCAGACCCTTCAAAGTCAAATAGGGAAAGATGCCCGAAAGCGACAGCATCGACTCCTTGGACGAGGGACACAACTTGGACCCAAACAACTTTATGGGTAAACAACTTAAATCATGAGATGGGTCATTATCGACTTTAAAATTCACAGCAAAAAAAAAAGAAAAAAAAAAAAAAAAAAGAGGGGAATCCGTATTTGACTTCTTCAGTGCATGGAAGTGGGTAAAGGCTAAGCTAGCGCCCCATCGTTCTCGGGGTCGTCCTTTCGTGCTGAATAATTTAGAACGGGGCGCGGGGCGAAATGACGGTTCAGCCCTTGAGTTGACTGGAGCCACAACGCGACGCGACCGTTCCTCGGGGTGCGACTGGTGTCGTGACGAATCGTCTCTTATTCTACGTCAACCTCTCTCTCTCTCTCTCTCTCTCTCTCTCTCTCTTTCCCATCTCTTTTCGAATGATTTTTTTTTGCTTTTTTTATCGCGAGTAATCCCGTCGATTCTCATTCGCATTCTCCCCTCTCTTCAGCCCCATCAGACGTTCAAAGGATGCCGAGACACGATTTTATCCTTCTAGAAGACTGTCCGTGCCCCTCTTTTCCTTCCTTTTACGATTGATTGATTCCTAATGAAATACGACAACCGTTTTGTTCATGTGCGGACAATTCATAATCATGTAGACCCGTGTAGGGTTAGAAAATTAGGGATCGGCATGATTCCACGGTTGAACCGAGAACTTGAGGACCGGACTTTCCTCGGTCCGGTTCTAAGTTCCAAAAATTAGAGAATCTGTTTCGATGTGTAGGTTCCAAGATGGAATCTAGAACCAATCTTTATGCTTTTCTTGTTCTATGTCTTTGCACGATCCTATAGCATTTCATGATGTCTAATAATGAGCGTGTAATCTAAAATCAATAATTTGAGTGACTTAAACTTTTATTTTGTTAATATTTTATAATTTTCATGTGTCGAAATATAATCTATGAACAATGGATTGTAGCAAATGGTGATAATTAGATGTCGTGATTTACTGCAATCATTCAATTAAAAGAATATATGTGGAATCTGGGTAAATTCTAGAATCAACTTTGGAAACTGTGATAGAGCAAGTTCCAAGTTATTGGATATGTAAGGTAGATTTCAGGTCTAATCTGGATGGGAGTTGGAACCGGTCACCTCTATGAAAAATTATAGGCAGACAAACGTTACATTGGAATGTGGTTTATTGCGTCTTGGATCAACTTGCTCCGATACCACTTTTCAACCCACGTGGGTACAAGAGAGATCGAACTCGACGTTATACCGTAGACAAGAAAAAGCAGGATTAAGTGAGAAAAGGGAGATTAATCTTTTCTCCCTAAGAATTCATTGTCTTAACATGATTCGCCCATACCATCAGATGTAAAGTCACATGAAAACTATTGAGGCAAAGAATTCAATTCTTAATTTTCTTTCCCCTACCGACCAAAAAAAAAAATTTCTTTCCCCTAATTACAAGCCGTGATTACTCCTTTTGTCTTCAGTGCAATTCCCTTCTCACCCCAAGTCGCACCACTTACATTTACACCCCAGCCATTATAATAATAATTGTATCTTGACCAACGCATTTTTTCCTATTTCCATTATTGATATTTATTTTATGGAAGAAAGTCTGTCCGTACATTTTCTTTTCTCCCCCTATTTTTGGGTTTTTTTTTTTAAATTATTAAAGATATTGTGGAATTTTTTTTCTGGGTACAGGATATGGTCAAGTTCGGCCATTAAGCATTTGTGTCGTTTCAATACCTTGAGCGCTTCTAAAGGAGTTCTTTTTTTTTTTGGTCGAATTTCTAAAGGAGTTTTTATTTTTTTTGTCGGTCCTACGCTAATCCTACTCTAACACTCACTCTCAGACTTTTGCCCTGTCTCCTTGCAGGGCGTGGGAGTCGAAACCCACTCCTGAAATGAAATCGTCCTCATCCCAATCCCCCCTGAGAAGGTGGGGATTTGAACCCCCAACATCCCCTTCAAAGATGGAAGGGTGACCACTCTAATAAAGGAGTTAAGACTAAACGATTTGGTTAGGCAACTCTAATAAAGTAGGGTTTTTGACAATATCTTGATAATTATATCACTTCTAAAAGTTGAAATGACTTTTAAAAGTGGCTCACCCATTTTTTAGGCACCCTAATTTAGAGACATGTATTATTGAACAAATAATAGAGTTACACTTCACATCAAACTACAACACGATTGCAATTACGATTTGGTTAAATTATAGTACCGAAAAAGCTTCAGGTCTTAGATGCACTTGATTTTGAGTTCAAATCACCACAACTCTCACTCGTAACAATCCACAACCATCAGCCATAACCTTACGAAAAAACGAGGATGGACGGTTTGCATGCATTTAGAGTTATTGATTAATGAAACATTGGAAAATGATTCAAATGATTCATGAACTTTGGTCTAATGTGTAATGCTATCAATGTCGACACATAAATTCTGGCTACCTCATTTCATCGTACATCATGCAGAAAATTATGAGTTATTACGATTCCTAAACAAAAATATCATTAACATGAATGATTCGCATGCTCATTTTCATTTAATAATGGTAGGTCAACACAAATTGGATTTAAGTCAGTCCAGTCATAAATCCACTCGGGATCAACCCAAAGTGCTGCATGGGTTTAAGGAAGGACGCCCTACTCTCATTTGAATTTTCAAGACCGAGCTCCGGCGAGCTCGGCCACAAGGGGACATGACCTGAGACGGAATAGCTAAGAGTTTAGTTGGAAATTCTCTAAAGCTCAATTGCGACATTCTGCATTGACCCTCCGAGGGATTATCGATTTGATTTGCCATTTCTGTGCTAGAATTTGATTGTACATGTGTGATGGGTTCTATTTAATTATCCATTATGTTGCACATGTTTGGTAAGGTCCCACGCAAAGTAATGTGTCCGCACCTAGTTAGGAGATAGTACAGCTTGAAATATACTCACCCATCTCAATCATCCTATCAATCTTGGAGGAGCACGTAACAGTGAACATTGGAATTTGGCTATCTTCTCACCCTCTCGTGTCTTTATCATCCATCCAACACGATAGAAAGGGGAAAGAAGAAGAAAAGAAGAGAAACACGATAGAAAGGGGGAAAAGAAAAGACCCCACCTTTCTAGGGATGTGACTAGAGATTGCAAAGGAAGGAAGGATGAGCTTAAGCATATCTCATCTTCATATGTGGAATCCATGCGTGTAAAAGCAAAAGTGAAGATAATCTAAGAAGAAGAGTAGACACTAAGCCTCCTGCTGCTAACATCACTGGAATGCACTCACAAACTTTGGCATGATTTTGGTGGACATAACGCATTCATCAGATGTTAACACGGTTTGAATCCAAAACTAATTCAGGCTGACAAGAACCAGAGACTCTAAGCCTTGCATACTGACAATGCCTAATGTGGAATGTAGGCAAATCAATTGAACTGGAAGTGTTTGAACATAACAGTTGAAAAAATTTATCCAAACAAGAGCACCAGCATCAGATGCCGCCATGAATAAAATCCTTAGCAAGATGGCATCTAACTTGAAACTTTCTGAGGGCCCTTTTCTTGAATGACAATTTCTTTTGAAGATATGCCATATCGAATGCTTTTACCCGTTTCACTTCTTAACGAATTGCGGGTATAGCTCGACCTAAATTGGCCATCAACATCCCTGTCTATTGGGAAACAAGTCTTAAACACAAGCTGAACTCGCTACAAAAGGGAAATGCTAGGGACGCTCGCATTGCTCCGTATTCACTGGACCAACAGAGGCTTCTCCGGCAATTGTTGGAGCAGATCAACAGTCATATCACAGTGCGACTGTCCATAGCACTCCTCTTGCTATCAATACTAAAGATCTACACTGTCTACGTCCTGGTATGATAATCTCAAGCTAGTCAAAACGAAAGATGAAACCAACATTGGTCAGGCATCAATGGCATTGTTAAATCAGCTCGAAAGATTTCAGTCCTGACTTCTAACACAGCCCCCAGGGAGGAGAAACTTGAATTTTTCTGCATTTGCTATGACATATGCAGGAAGGTGGACTGCAGAAGCTGAACGGGGGATTGGACCCAACTTCTTGATCAACTCCTTGAACGTGTATTCTTCAGGAAGCATGTCGAAAAGATCATCTCCCTCACAAATGAGCTTTTGAATCCTCGGATAGCTCATATAATCCTTCCTTCTGGCTCGGTCTGCATGGCTGTAAGCAGTCATCTTAAATATAAACTCTCGGATTCTCCGGAAGCAAAAGCTACAATGCCATCCTGCATCAGACAATAAAAGGTTGGTTTGGCGTGAGTGCCGATAAAGGGTCTTCGGACCATAAATGTGAGCAGTGGCTCGCCAACTGCTGTAGTCCACCGGGAACTCAAAAGAATACATGTAATGCCTTAATTCCAGATGCATTACAGGTGGGATCCCATCACACCACTTCAACAGTTTCAAAGTATGCGGGCTCGGAATCTCATCAGTGTCGGACATTATCAATAAGTCCCCATATGAAATTCCAGACTGGCGAAGCAAACCATTCATAGCCACCCGTTGCTCGGACTCGAGCTTAAATGGGTCTTCATGTGATCCACGATTAGCAACTCGACCAGAAAATATATCATGGGCAATCTTCCCTTCAGCAAAAGCATATCGAGCACGGTTCGAAGCGAAAAAAAGAGGTTTCGGAATGCCCGTGAATGTGGTATTAGACTCAAGAATCACAAATTTAGTGACATATGGGTAGAGCTCACGCCACCTTATTTCCAGTGTATCTAGCTCATTGCTGAAAATTACAGCATCATACACCTGCCGAGGCTGGGGGAGAATGGACCAGCCATGAAGGTGACACAGATGCTCCATTGACACATTCTCTGCATAATAGTGAGGTATGCGTTGGAAGGAGGCTGGTGGTTTGTCCCAAAGAGGACGGAGAAAGTACGATATTTTCTGGCCATAAGTGAATACCCCGAGTAGACAGATAGGAACAATGATCAGAAGTAGCATAAAGAGTATCTTTGGCGGTGCTCGTCTAGACGTGAGGCGGTGGGGTCGTGTGGCCATTCTTTGAAGGGAAGAATCTAACAGCAACATCTTCAGTACGATCAATTAAAATACTTGAGCAGTGCGGGAGCCTGGGGAATGGGATGAGTAAACTCCCCTGGGCTAGAAAAATAACAGATGAAGCTCCATGGGATGGTACTAGATAACCTGAAAAAATTTGTATGGTCATTAGTTAAAATGGCCAGAACGTACATTTTGCTCTAAATATGACAAACGAAAAAAGAATTGGAGCTGGGAAATCAGGTCTCCAAACGTCTAGCACAAACCAAGCAATATCAACAACAGCAATTCCAAATATATGCTTTGCATTTACACATTGAAAAATCAAGTTGTTTCAGACCCATTATAGTATGAGCTATTGCTTCACGAGCTCACTGGATCATAAAATTAGTAGAAACCAATGGCCGAAAATTCTTTGCAAATCAGTCAAGAAGACAAACGCAATATTAGGCTAGTCCAACTTGATCCAAGTAATATAGAAAGGTGACAAGAATTTCCCCTCTTTGGTGCATGGCCTTATTTAAGTATGAGCTTTAGTCGGTCTTCCTATACCTTATATGAACTTCATTCTTTGATGTGTAACATTTCTTAAGGAGCTACTTCATCCAGCTTTAATGCAGGGAAATAATACCACGATAGAGAATCTGGCAAGAAGTCACAATGATGTTTGAGGATAATAGTAGAAAGCTCTCTAATAAGACTTGGCAGCCATTAGGAATTCGATTATATTTGTAAACTAGGTCTTTAGAGTGTAAGTGCCAGCCCTTTTCTGAAAATGATGTTAACGATCCGTGCTCCTGCAACCTGAGATTATCCTTGTGTCGCTGTCAAGTCATAATGCACTGTTAATGTTTTTGGTTTCTTTCTTTCTTTTTTCTGGTCTCAGTCGATTGCCAGTAATGCCTTTTTTAACACATCCACCAAATTACAATAAAACTTTTTCAGCTGACCTGAAACTCTACTGAATTTGCCTTCACTTTAGCACTTGATCCTGAGGCTTACCTCACCAGTTTGTGATCTTGCATAAAGTATTACAGTTCAAGAGCAAGATAAGCTCATCAGAGATCGCAACTGGTGCAGAAGAGAGGCATCCGCCGATTAAAGTGAAAATTCAAAAATCGTCAGTCTCAACCAACACTGTTCCATGGTCAGTCAACTTATGATGAAAAATCCCAACAAAGCCTTTAAACAATATAGGAGTCTTATCTGTTTATAATCAGCTTCAATGGCCAGGTGAACAAATTGGAATGTTGGACTTTTAGAGCATGTTGAAGAAGAGATATGATAGAGTACCAAAGGAACATCCCCAAATTACGGAATTTTTCTTTTCCAGCTAATTGTCAAAACCAATACACTATGTTTGGGAAATGAACTTTCCTCTCCATTCGAAAATCGCACATCCTTGACATCATCATTACTTACGTTTAGATAACTGTCCAAAGGATACAAAACGCAACTAGTCTTAAAAATAGCAAGGAGCATATGGCTTCGCTTGGTTGCTGATCCACTCAATCAAGAAAGATCCATCAGACCTCTCATTGACAAAGAGCTCGAACTTCTAGTCCCCAGAATGCTGCTCGGGCCAGCCTATTTAGGACATACCTTGGGCAGTTTTGGATGAGGAGTTCAAGGAGAACAGGACGTTCCTCAAATAATTACCAAGGTTTGGGATAGACCACACTGTTGGTTTTAGGCCACCCAGTTTCTCTCCAAACAAATCACACGTCAAAAGCTCTTGCAGACTGTAGTCTTGGTATGCTTCTTCTTTTAATAAACATGACAAGAAGCATATAATCTGAGTTATATCGTAGCCAGTATGCACCTCAGACAGGGTAATCCTATTAGGAATGATCACGACACCGAAATGGGTACCGTCTAGGAGGTTTCCAGAAATCCACCGACATCCACACGAGCCAATTGCAGCATAAATGGCGACATTGTCAACATTACCGCGCAAAAGCTTAATCCTCAAGGAACTACACCATCTAACCGAGAGCTTCATCTCAGGATTGTCAAAACATTAACCAGGACAATCCAGGGAACTTCGAGAACGGGTCCAAGTTCATCTTTTTACACAGGAAATCAAGACAAAAAACACACCCAGAAAAAGGGAAAGCCCGACAACGAGAATCAATCGCAATCGGCGATAAATGCGCCGCCCCCGAGCTTCCTTCCGTAAAAGCCGAATAACCCAACCACGAACCCACGAAAGGATTACAAACCCATGCATGCACGCAACGAAATCATTCGTCCCGGAGTAAAATAACAAACATTCGATGCCCAAGAAGGAAAAAGGAGTCAAGAAATGACCAGAAATAACGAAAGAGAAGAAGAAGAAGGAGAGAACTCACTAATTCGCCGCCGCGAGCTCCGACGAAGGCCTGCGCAGACGAGAGCCGCGCACCAATCTCTCCGTCGCGCACAAGGTCATTGGCGACATCAACAAGCAACCCGGAAGGCCAGGCGGGGCGTACGTATATATGTACGTAGACGTGGGCATACGTCAGAGAGAGAAAGGGAGATGGAGATACAGAGAGACAGAGAGACAGAGAGGTGGCGGAGGAGGTGGTGGAGAAGATGCCGGGGGGTGGGTCACGTGCGGCGCACGTGCGGGAAGTGCGTGGGGGAACAGGGAAGACCGGGGGAGGAGCCAGGTGGACTTCGGGGAGTAATGTTCGCCTGCGCGCGCGGGGCCCCGGTCCTCGTCCCCGTCGCGGAACGAGGGCCGTCCCTTTTGGAGACTTTGAGGCGGGGACCTCGGACTTACCGAGGGGCCTAGCGTGGGATCGGCCGACGTGTCGACGCGCCATTGGCGGGGCCCGACGAGGCGGGATTCGTCGAGATGTAGAGGAACGATCGATGCGCGTCGCTTGTCTTCTGACATGTCGACGTGCGCGTGCGGGGGAGCTGGCCACCTGCTTTTGTCGCGGGGCGTTGACTGTTCTTGTGTGTTTGGATGAGGGCGGGCACGCTTCCGAAATCCGTAAAATGGATTTTTGTTTTCCTTTCAAATAAAACTCAAATTGTATAAATTTGGGCATCATAATACAAATACCTCAAATTTTTTTTTTGCCTCATAAAAAACCCTCAAAATATATCTTGAATAAAGGATATATAAGTGTAGTAGAGGGTATATATATATGATAAAAATCAGGGACATTTGTATTACAGTGAATAAATTTAAGGTTTTTAGTAACACAAAAAAAATTTAAAATATTTATATCATATGGACATAATTTGAGATTTTTGGCAGTATTTGGTCAAAGAAAATTAGGCATTGAGCCACTTTCAAGTTCTCTTTGTCTTTACGTGAATTTCCTGATGTCTTGATCTCTTCAATTTCGTCTCTACGTGAATTTTCTATTGTCTTGGTCAATTGAAATTTGAACCTCCATGGGAGTTTTTCTCGGTTTCGTGGAAAAGATGACTTACATTGTGAGGAAATATGAAAAGCCTGTTGGTCCGAGGGAAAGCAAAAGGAGTTTGCTATAAAGACAGTCCGAATGTGATCCAGATAGGAAAAAATTATAAAGACACTTAGGAGTTTGTTACTTCGGAATAAAATATATATAAAAAAAAAAATAAAAGTGCCATGATGCACCCCGAAACATTAATTGAACAAAAAGCAAAAAGGCCAAGTAGGACCAATAGAATCTAACCAAAAAAAAAAAAAAAAAACAAAGTAGAACCAACAGAGACGAAATGATGTGATTTCCTCAATCGCATCAGTTTGCAAATTTTGCACCTATTGATACGTTTTTATTATATATGTACAGATATTTTGTTAAGAGTGAGAGCAGTTCATGTTCGGTTATTCTCTAAACAAAATTTTAATTTTAGGTCAAATCCTAATTTTGCTTTGATTTTATTTTTGTCCAAAAAAAAATCTCAACATGAGGTTCAGTCCCATTTGTTATGATTTTTTTTTTTGTCTTGAAAAATTTAAATTTTAGGTTCAATCTCGAATCTGTCCCAAACTTTTTTTTTTTTTTTTTTTTTATCTAGAAAAAGTTAACTTTTATTGTAGCCCAAATTCTGCCTTGAACCCCCCCCCTTTTTTTTTTCCTAAAACAAATTACCAATGTTTAATTTAGTTTCAAGACTGTACCCATTGACTCTTTGTCTAAAAATTGCTAGCTTCTTATGTGACGTGACATTTTCACGTCAGTAATAAATTCACATTAGTAAGGTGACATGAAAAATTATCTTTAAAATAAAACTGTTTTTTGATATGAAAATTAAGGATGACGGATGATATTTTTTTGAATGGATGGCTAAGGGGGTAGATTTAGGATTAGAGTCAAAATTTGTAATTTTTTTAAACAAAAAAAATTCAGGACATATTTTAGACTTGATCTAAAGTTGGCTTTTTTAGGAAAAAATTGTGGTAAAATTGGGACTAGAGCTAAAGTTGAGGATGCTGGAAAAAACACGAAGAGTAGATATTGTCTCAAATAAGGATTTGAAATGGTCAAGATAGTGTTAGATAAGAACTAAACTTGTTGGTTGGATAAATCTTCGTTGGCCAACTGTTTCCTAGGAGTAAAATAGGCATAATTTCGTCCAAAAAGAAAATAGAATGAAAAATGGATAAAATACTCAAATTGAATTGGGATTAGGTTTTGTTGGATATTTCAGTAGTTTTGAAATATTTATTAGAAATTATGATCGTCATGAAAGTCATCATTTTTGTAACGGTTTTTTTCAATGGTCATAAACGGCTTTCTAATGGTTGTATAACGGTGGCTTTATAACTTTTGATTTATTACTTCATAAACTGTTCATTATTTTATAACGGTCATCTTTTTAATTACCAATTGATTTATGATGATCTCCTAACGGCTCTTTCTCTTTTCCTTGTTTAAATATAAATTAAACTTCAGACACAATCTTAGTAGATACAATATGTTCTCACATATTTCCTTTTTTTTGTTGGGTTATACACAAAAGTTGTTGTTTCCTTCTAATAGTCAGTGCGGAGTATAGAAGAAGGTCTGTTGTATCTCGGGAGGATAGCCGCCGAAGCCTTTCGCACCAAATTTCGTACTCTGAGTGGCGGAATTATCCTTAAGGACAATGTTTGCACGCCTCAGACATTTCATTTTATTTTCTAATCTTTTGTAATGTATTTCCAATAATTATTATTATTATTTTGTGTATTCTAATACTTTTTCCAACAGGTTTTTCTTTCAAATTTTCACGTTTCTTCTTCCTCTCTCATTGCTCAATCAAATCGCCCTCACTCACTACTCGATCGTCGGTGCTCCTCACTCGGTCCTCAGTGCTCCTCACTAATATACTCCTGGAGAACATAATGCTTGGTCTGAGAACAAAATGCTTGGTCTGATTCGGATATTCCCATTAACATGGAGAGGCATTTCCAAAAAGGGATCCATGTATCCTTGCAAGTGTTGGTTGGGTTTGCCTCATTTGTGGGCCCAACCAATTGATAAAACAAAAGAAAAAAAGAGTTAAAGTCAAAAAGAACAAAAGAAAGTTGGGTGCTTCATTCGTGTGGGTGGAGCTCGAAAGTGGAGAATAAAAGGAGCAAATAGGGTGCTCGAGAGTGAGTGAATGAGAAGAAGAAAAAGGGATGGAAATTTGCGGTCTCAATTCAAGGGCCAATCGTTGTCAAAATTAGCTTAAATTTGAGTATGTTGTTCGTAAAACTGAGGGTAACGAGTTGATTGGTTTCATCTATGGAGAATCTCCTCTAAATTCTCTCATTGAAGTTGGGGTTTTCTTACTCCAAATTTGTTGATTCAATTTTGTGGTGAGAAAATATTATTGTATTATTGATGTTGAACCTTTAGTGTACAACTAAAAAATACTACTTTGTTTATCCTACTATTCTTAGTGATTTAGTGGAAGTTTTTGGACAATCTATAATTTTCCTTGCATTGAGTTTTCACGTTAAATCCTTGCTATTTTTGTTGGCGTTATTTTCTTATCAATTTGGCTTGATATTTGCTTATACCGAGATTGCATTGGCTAGTTGTCAATGGAGTTGAGTTCATTTCGATTGGTTTAGTTTTAGGGGAGAAATTGATCCTAGATTGGGTTTTAGTGAATTGTTGCTGGGGTTCTCCCCATCAAAGTGATATCAGAGTTAAGGTTGAAATTCTAGTGTCAAATGAAAGAAACTAGCGGCACAAAGTTTATGTTAAATGTCTCAAGGCGAGGCTAAAGAATAGCCGGCCGTTTTCTTTCACGAACACTTCGGAGGGTAGAACTTTGGCGGCAGGCAGCGGGTTTGCGAAGCACGGGAAGTCCAGCTCAGCATCAGGGCCCTTGAACCTGGTCAGGTCCATGGGGTGCTCGTCTTGGAGCGACAGGAGATGCAGCATCAAGCCAAGATATGCGGCACTCGACGTGAAGAACACGAAAGACGGGATACCGAGCTCGCCGGCCACGTTGACCATTGTGGTGCAGAACATGTCAACGACAAGCCCCGCGACCCGTGCTGAGCTGCCTGTGGAGAAATTGGCGATTGCTTCTCGAACGTCAGCTTTGTGGCTCTCGATGAAGTGATTGAGGAAGGCGACTGGGGACATATCTGGGGAGGCGTTTTGCTGAGGGAGGAGTGCGAAGTGGATGCCGGCGGTGATGGAGGTGGTGAGCGACTCCACATGGGAGTCAATCTCAGAGTCAAAGGGCAACTTCATGATGAGGACGGTGATGGAGAGCCGTTCGTCGCGGTCGACGAGGAGCTTGGCCATCTCCACAGCCAAGAGCAGGTGGCCAAGGTCTGGCGATGGGATGAACACGAGCTCGTATTTAGTACTCATCATGACGACGGCGATGCCCGTGGAAATTTTTCCTTCTTCCTTACGGAGCCGGCTCGGTTGCGAAGATGATAACCCCGCGGAGGCTTTTATGGAACTCAATTTGCGAGTCTTTAATGAGTGCAATGAACTAGAAGGAATCAGGCAAAAAGATGGGGATTGATCAAGAGGACAAAGGTGACGAGGCCACGCTAATTGCGGTCCGAGCCGCCGTCTACAAGGTTCTAGACTGGCCGATGAAGCGTGCGACCTGCAACGAAAGCAAAAAGAAGGATCTCCGACAGAAGCAGAGAATTTTGCACGGGGAGTCGGTGAAGAATGCCTATAGATAGGGCGTGCTGATGCCTTGTACTCCAAAACAATTACATCCCTTCGTAGAGACCAACCCAAAATAGAAAGCTCCTCCACCATTGCTTGTCCTCCTGCAGCGTTTGGTCGAGCTTTCGGAAAATGCAATAGTCATTTTCCAAAAGGTCTTTGGCTCAACTATATTTTGCTCAAAGTAAATACAATCTGGTTGGCATGGTTTTTTTTTTTTTTTTTAATAAGCAAAGTAGCCTTGAAATTAAAAGAGAAGGAAAAAGAGAAACGAAAGGCGCTGTTCTTCGTCTTCATCGTCCAAGCAGAGGGGCTAGAGTTTCCAACATTTCTCTACTGTCCACCGTTTCTCTGCAGATCCTCAATCGAAAAGCCATTCCCTCGAGTCCGGAAAGTAATAAAGGGAACTTTCTTCTTCTTTTGCTACTGGTCTGGCTATCGTCCACAATTTCTCTGCAGATCATTAATCCGAAAGCCCTAATCCATTCACCCATTTTGGATTGGTTTCGCGATTCTTGATCTTATGTCAATTCGTACGGACCCCCAGGAGTCCAAGTCGAGGTCACTATTTCTGCACATGAAGTGTCACATGCAAAATGATGCAATAAATTCTTTGGTCTCATCAGTTTGTAATTTTGGGCACATTCGATTTACATCATATTATTGATTACGGAGCCAATATTTTGTAGATTGAGAATACTTGAAGACTGCTAATCTTGCAAAAAAATCAAGCGATCTTTGTACCATGATGCATCGAGGCACCACAAAATGTGCAAACCATACTATGTGATGCTGTACGATATTTACCTAAAAAAAAAATGAAGTTGTCGTACTCATTTACCGAGACAAACAACAAATTTAGCCTTGTTTCACCGATCTTTAATCTTCGCCGCTTCATAACAAATCCTATATCTTCTGTAGTGTTCCCTTATATAAGCAAAATTTAAATTGTTGACAAATATCAATTCACAAAAATCAATGATTAAGATTTATAGGAGAATTAAGCTGCGTTTAGTAACGTTTCTGTTCAAAAATTATTCCTGGGAATTATTTTTGTTTCGGGAAACAATTTTTTACCAGAAGAACGCGTTTGGTAACTGCACAAAATTTCTGTTTCTAAAATAGAAAAAGAACAGTAAAACACGTTTAGTAAACTTGTGTAATTTTTTCGTTTCTTTTAAATTTTTAATATTTTTATTTTATTTTTTTTTTTTTTTCTTTCTTTTTCTTGTCGGCCTCGCCGGGGCCGACGATGCTCCGGCGAGGTTGCCAACCCTCGACGGCCTAGAGGCCAGCGACCGGCCAAAGAGAAAAGAAGAAGAAAAGAAGAAGAAAAGAAAGAGAATGAAAAAATAGGAGAAAAAAAATTATTTCTCGGAAGTGTTTTAGAATTAAACGAGTTTTTTTTTTTTGCATTTTGCATTCAAAATTTGTTCGCGAGGAACAAAAACCCAAATAAACTCGTTTTTTTTTTTTTTTGTTTATCGGAACAAAAGAACAGAAATTGTATTCCAAGGAATAAAAAAGAATACAAACAAACAGACCCTTAAAGAACTAAAGAACATCATCTATTTTGTTATTAGAAAAAATATTAAAAAACTAACGGAAGACCGAGAGATAGATGGCAGGCGCATTCGTCTTTCCCCGGCTCCTTTACTTTTTCCTAATTTTGTGCGCTTCTTTCTCTGTCTTGTCTTATTGTCTGTCTCCTGTCTTATAACAGCCGAAAAGAGTCCGCATCAGAAGTACCAAGAGCCTAATGTATGTTTGGAGTAGCTATACTGACTTCTCCTACCATATTCGTCCTCATTTTTTTGGGTTTTTCTTCCTTTGACTTTTTCGGCATTGTCGTGCCGGCATTTTTTTTTTTTCCCCGGTTCGAAACCATTTTTATTTGTTTCTCAAAGACAACCATTAGAGCTTGCCAAGGGGGGCTCGTGGCAAAGCAAATCTCATAGAGCTTATGGTGGTTAGGCTAACCAATTTCACGGAAATGGCCTTTTTCTTTTCATCTTTAGATTTTAACTATCCAATCTGCTACTTTGTTAGTATCTCTATCATAATGGGCAAAGCTTAAGTTTAAAAACTGAACTAACATGTCATAGCTTTTGGAGATGGAGATATGTATTTTCCAAAAGAGCTGATTTGCACATTTCAAAGTCCTTTTCGAACTCATGGTATCATGGCGGAATAGCCACATTTGAAATTGAGCGCAATTTTGCAAAGAAATAGCCCACTTATTTCTCGAGAGGAGATGGGGAATACTCTCAAATACCATTTGATTGAATATTAAACCTGGCTCTTTGTGGTTTGAAAAATATCCTCCGCTTCAATTGATGCTATTACAAGCAAAAAAAAAATACGAGATAACACATTCAGTGTTTAAGATAGGTTTTGAATAGCGGTCATAAATTCAAGTTAACTGTGTTTGGGCTTCAGCTTGAAAGAGACTAAGGGCGATGAAAGTTTGCCATTAAAGCTTTGAATCGAGGCAAGAGACCTTGAAAGAGTATTTACTGAAGCATATAATAGTTGCTGATTTGTGATGTACTTAGTAGTCACTACAATATTACTTCTAAGTAAGCGAATCAATTTAAGAAAAGAGCAAAAAAGTGTCGATGCATTCGCCGACGAGATTCGCCACCACCAAATGAGGGTCTACAAAATGGTCCAGTCCTACCCCTTCCCAGTATTCCATTCCGCTTTTGCAGCATATCAAGTCCAATTTCTAGGATTTTTGGTTATATTTTGCATCATCAGGCGTATGCTTTGAAGCATTTCCCCTTCGGTGCAAATTTCCTTTTTGCTATAAGTAGGGGCTCAAACCCTGTCATTTTCTCCCAGGGAGAATTACTAAAAAAGTTTTAAACCTATTGTAATTGTGCCAATTTAATTATAAACTTTTTTTTTTTGCCAATTTAGTCTTAATTTTTTTACAATTGTGCCAATTTAGTCCATCCAACCAAAATTGGCCGGTCGGTCGACGTGGACTCCATTTGGGGACGGTTGGCCGACAAACACTGATGTGGCAATTTTTAATATTTTTTAAATATATATATTTTCGATTTTTTTTTTTAATTTTCGATTTTTTTTTTCATCTTTTCCTTCCTTTGCCCGGCCCCGGGGTGAGGGCTAGCGAGGCTTGCCCTTGCCGGCCATTGGCGAAGGTGAGCCTCGCCCAACGACGGCGAGGTTGCCGTCTCCAACCTCCGCGAGACAAAATCCATGTCGGCTCCCTTCGCTCGGCTCTGGCGACGTGAACGATGACGATTTATAGCTCCCTGCGGTCCCTCCTCACTGGAAGCCCCAGCAAGTCGCAGCCCTTCCTCACCGCTGTCGCCGCCGCCTCCGCCGCCAACTCCCACTACGTGGTCCCGTCGTCGTTCACGCTGCTCTTCGTCAACCCCTTCCTCCACTCCAGCTTCCCCAACTAGTTCCTCTCCCTACTCTCGAAATGGATGATTGTGCGGCCCTTGCGGGGCCCACTCTTCTTATCTTTGGCACCGTGGAAGCTCTCATAGTCCACCACATTGCTCCACCTCTAGGGCGGCGGCGGCGGCGCCATCCTATAGTGGGTCGAGGCCTTGAATTTGAGGCTCGATTTGCTTTGACGGTAGCAGGGGCGAGGAGCCCCACCATGGATAGGTAAGGCTAAGCCTCGCCAGATCTGACGGGGCCTCGCCAGTGGCTGGTAGGGGTGAGCCTTGCCAGCCCTCGCGGCCAGCTAGAGGAAGGAGAAGATGGAAAAAAAGAAAGAAAATAAATTCAAAAATTCAAAAAAAAATTTAAAAATTCGAAATTTTTTTTTAGAAAAATTAAAAATTGCCACATCAACATTCACCGGCCAGCTGTCCCTAGCTAGCATCCACATCAGCGTCGATCGGCCAATTTTGGTCGGATGGACTAAATTGACACAATTGTAAAAAGGTTTATGATTAAATTGGCAAAAAAAAAAAAAGTTTAGGATTGAATTGACACAATTCAAATAGGTTTAGAAACTTTTTGGTAATTCTCCCCTTATTGTACCTACAATCAAGAATTAGGGCTAGGGATTTATCAGAAGAATAGGGATGGCGGTTCGCCACATCTTTCCTTCTTGAATGGTGCACAACTTCATTTTTTTAATTATTGTTCTTCTAGTCCTCTTTTGCGTTAGTTTTAGAAGCTCTGGGGAATTTTACATAGCTATGTGAAGAAAATTAGAGAAATTAAGAAAGCAACGATTCGAAGGTAAATTTTTCAAGAGAAGAATGTTCTTCGTTGAAAGCAATAATACACACTTTTCTTCTACAATATATAATGCTATTTATATTAAGAAGATGACTAGATTTTCTATTCTATATTTCAAATATCTAATCTTACATATTGACCATATCAATTAACCCGCGATTAAAAGAATCAGGATTAAATCATTTCTCACACTCTAACCTAATCTTCCAAAGGCATAATCAAATCATATTCTAATATAATCTTCCGGTGGCAGAATCAAATCACAACTCTTACTCTAGTCAAATCTTCCGACGGTTCACCAATAATATTATCAACCTTATCACCATGTACTGTTTTTGAATAATGTTGCTCGGAAAGACTAGGTTGGCCACTTGTAATGCATGACTACACTTTCTGTTAATAAAGAACAATTTTAAGACTAGCGCTTTGTTTTTGCTCCCTATATCATCTATATCATTAAGCGGAGAACATGCTCGGCAGAACATAAGGGAGGCAGATGCTCCGTGTCCTTTCATTTAGTGCGTGAGCATCTAACTGATGGATTGCCAAAAAGAAGGAAATTGATTCTCATTTTCTTGATTGTTGATAAGTGACTTATTAGTTTTGGGAAAAGCTAAACAGTCAACTTACCATGATTGTCGATAGCGAAGTATACAACACTATGTTGAAGATGATACACAACATTTCAAGAAGTGCAGAACAACTGCATAAGGCAACTAATGCAGCCAAGAAGATCAGTTCAACGAGGAGTGCAAGCAAGATATTCCGTTGCGAAATGGCACCAAAAGCACAAAAAACAAATCAGAATTCTGAAGCTGGGAAATGAAGAAGGGAGGAGCACTCTTATTTTGTAAAACAACTTAGGTGTTTCAAAAGCTTATACGTTTATTCCATGGAGAGTTCAAGAAGAATATTCCAACAAAGATGAGCTCGATACCAAGACTGAAAGCGTTGATTATGACGACTAAGAGGCTTCCTAGACGGACATGGGACATACCATAGTACACCCACATTGCGCAATTGAGTATTGTCGCGACATATGGATCCGACTTGAATCCCGCTGCCTTTTTCTTCTTCGATATCATGATAAATGTCGGGCTAATGAGATCCGCCGTGATGCAAAGTAAATCGAATTCGAATGTCAATCCATTGATCAAAGTAAACAAGACAACAAGAATTTCATTGGTAAACATATGAGAGGAGTAGAAGTTGCCGAGCTAAGCTTACATGGGAGACAAGAATAAAATCGTGGTGGTGACGTTTCCTTTCATTTGGTGCATGAGCATCTAACTGATGAATTGCCACATGTGTTGATGTTCAAATTGTCAATGGAATTCCTTCTTTCCCACTTTGCTTATTGCCGTTTGGTTGGAAGTACATATATTAGATATTTACAACAACAGTAAATGTCAAACATTGTACTCATGTAAATGAAGGATTCTGGTAAAGAAAATAATTGAATCTTGAAGAGCAGAGGAGCCCGTGTCAATTAAGTGTCTCGACCTTAAGCTCCAAAGAGTTCAACATTGATTTCTCCGGCTCGTCCAACTTTGTGGTTCTGTAGTATGTTGCATAGAGAATCGGCTGCACTAGACCCAACAAGGCTCTCAAACCATTCGGCACCTACAAAAATGCATAGACACATTAACAAAAGCAAATGACCAAAAGATGTCTTCAAAAGGAAAGCTTCATCCTCCTGAAAATCTCAGTCCTTGAATTCAAAAAAGGGTATGCTTTCACTCTCTCTATTTCATCTGAACTGTTAACTAGTACAACAAAACACATTTAACTCTGAAAGATTTGGATGAAGCAAATTACATGCGATTGAGAAAGAAGTTTCAAGATTATACCAGGACAAAATGGTTTGAATTTGAGGAGCGCATATACAGCCTAGGTGATGCCGTTTAAGAACATGGCGAGTGACAGATAGAAAGGTATGTACTTGACTCGGCGCTGCTAGTACCAAAAAGAAGGAAATTGATTCCCATTTTCTTGATTGTTGATCAATGAGTTATTAGTTTTGGGAAAAGTCAAACAGTCAACGTACCATGATTGTCAATGGCGAAGTATATATCACTATGTTGAAGATGATACACAACATTTCAAGAAGTACAGAACTCTTGTATAAGGCAACTAATGTAGCCAAGAAGATTAGTTCAACAAGGATTGCAAGCAAGATATTCTGCTGCGAAATGGCACCAAAAGCACAAAAAACAAATCAGAATGCCGAAGCTGGGAAATGAAGATGGGAGGAGCACTCTTACTTTGTTAAACAACTTAGGTGTTTCAAAAACTTACACGTCTGTTCCATAGAGAGTATAAAAAGAATATCCCAACGTAGATGAGCTCGATACCAAGACCGAAAGCGTTGATTATGACGATAAGTGGGCTTCTTGGACGGACAGGGGACATATTATAGTACACTCATATTGCGTAGTTGAGTATTGTCACGACATATGGATCCGGCTTGAATTCTGCTGCCTTTTTCTTCTTCGATATCATGATAAATGTCGGGCTGATGAGATCCGCCGTGATGCAAAGTAAATCGAATTCGAATGTCAATCCATTAATCAAAATAAACAAGACAGCAAGAATTTCATTAGTCAACTTATGAGAGGAGTAGAAGTTGCCGAGCTAAGCTTACATGGGAGACAGGAATAAAGCCATGGTGTTAACATTTCCTTTCATTTGGTGCATGAGCATTTAACTAATGGATTGCCACATGTGTTGATGTTCAAATTGTCAATGGAATTCCTTCTTTCCCACTTTGCTTATTGCCGTTTGGTTGGAAGTACATATTTGAGATATTTACAAAAACAGTAAATGTCAAACATTATACTCATGTAAATGAAGAATTCTGGTAAAGAAAAGAATTAAATCTTGAGGAGCAGAGGAGCCCGTGTCAATTAAGTGTCTCGATCTTAAGCTCCGGAGAGTTCAACATCGATTTCTCCTGCTCGTCCAACTTTGTGGTTCCATAGTATGTTGCATAGAGAATCCGTTGCACCAGACCCAACAAGGCTCTCAAATCATTTAGCACCGACAAAAATGCATGGACACATTAACAGAAGCAAATGACCAAAAGATGTCTTCAAAAGGAAGACTTTATCCTCTTGAAAATTTCAGTCATTGAACTCAAAAAGGGGTATGCTTTCACTCTCTCTATTTCCTCTGAACTGTCAACTAGTACAGCAGAACACGTTTAACTCTGAAAGATTTGGATGAAGCAAATTACATGCGACTGAGAAAGAAGTTTCAAGATTATACCAAAACAAAGGGTTTGAATTTGAGGAGCGCATAGACAACCTAGATAATGTCGTTTAAGAATATGGCGAGTGACAGATAAAAAGGCATGTACTGGACGTTCTTTGTCTGGATGACTCGGCACTGCCAGTACCAAAAAGAAGGAAATCGATTCCCATTTTCTTGATTGTTGATCAGTGAGTTATTAGTTTTGGGAAAAGACAAACAGTCAACGTACCATGATTGTCAATGGCGAAGTATACATCACTATGTTGAAGATGATACACAACATTTCAAGAAGTGCAGAACTCTTGCATATGGCAACTAATGCAGCCAAGAAGATTAGTTCAACGAGGAGTGCAAGTAAGATATTTCGTTGCGAAATGGCACCAAAAACACAAAAAACAAATCAGAATACCGAAGCTGGGAAATGAAGATGGGGGGAGCACTCTTAATTTGTTAAACAACTTAGGTATTTCAAAAGCTTACATGTCTGTTCCATGGAGAGTATAAGGAGAATATCCCAACGTAGATGAGCTCGATACCAAGACCGAAAGCGTTGATTATGACGACAAGCGGGCTTCCTAAACGGACATGAGACATACCATAGTACACCCACATTGCACAGTTGAGTATTGTCGTGACATATGAATTTTACTTGAATCCCGCTGCCTTTTTCTTCTTCGATATCATGATAAATGTTGGGCTGATGAGATCTGCTGTGATGCAAAGTAAATCGAATTCGAATGTCAATCCATTGATCAAAATAAACAAGACAGCAAGAATTTCATTGGTCAACTTATGAAAGGAGTAGAAGTTGCCGAGCTAAGCTTACATGGGAGACAGGAATAAAGTCGTGGCGGTGACATTTCCTTTCATTTGGTGCGTGAGCATCTAACTTATGGATTTCCATATGTGTTGATGTTCAAATTGTCAATGAAATTCTTTTTTTCCCATTTTGCTTATTGCCGTTTGGTTGGAAGTACATATATTAGATATTTACAACAATATTAAATGTCAAACATTATACTCATGTAAATGAAGAATTCTGGTAAAGAAAAGAATTGAATCTTGATGAGCAGAGGAGCCCGTGTCAATTAAGTGTCTTGACTTTAAGCTCCGGAGAGGTCAACATCGATTTCTCCGGCTCGTTCAACTTTGTGATTCCGTAGTATGTTGCACCAGACCCAACAAAGCTCTCAAATCATTTGGCACCTACAAAAATGCATGGACACATTAACAGAAGCAAATGACCAAAAGATGCCTTAAAAACGAAAGCTTCATCCTCCTTAAAATCTCAGTCATTGAACTCAAAAAATGGTATGCTTTCACTCTCTTTATTTCCTCTGAATTGTTAACTAGTATAACAGAACACGTTTAACTTTGAAAGATTTAGATGAAGCAAATTACATGCGATTGAGAAAGAAGTTTCAAGATTATACCAGGACAAAAGGGTTTGAATTTGAGGAGTGCATAGACAGCCTAGGTGATGCCGTTTAAGAACATGGCGAGTGATAGATAGAAAGGCATGTACTTGACGCTCTTTGTCTAGATGACTCGGCGCTGCCAGTATAAAAAAGAAGGAAATTGATTCCAATTTTTTTAATTGTTGATCAGTGAGTTATTAGTTTTGGGAAAAGCTAAACAGTCAACGTACCATGATTGTCAATGGCGAAGTATACATCACTATGTTGATGATGATACACAACATTTCAAGAAGTGCAGAACTCCTCCATAAGGCAACTAATGCAGCCAAGAAGATCAGTTCAATGAGGAGTGAAAACAAGATATTCCGCTACGAAATGGCACCAAAAGCACAAAAAACAAATCAGAATGCCGAAGCTGGGAAATGAAGATGGGAGGAGCACTTTTACTTTGTTAAACAACCAACACGTTTGTTCCATGGAGAATACAAGAAGAATATCTCAACGTAGATGAGCTCGATACCAAGATCGAAAACATTGATTATGACGACAAGCGGGTTTCTTGGACGGATAGAGGACATACCATGGTACACCCACATTGCACAGTTGAGTATTGTCGCGACACATGGATCCGACTTGAATCCCGCTGCCTTTTTCTTCTTCGATATCGTGATAAATGTCAGGCTGATGAGATCCGTCGTGATGCAAAGTAAATCGAATTCGAATGTCAATTCATTGATCAAAATAAACAAGACAGCAAGAATTTCATTGGTCAACTTATGAGAGGAGTAGAAGTTACCGAGCTAAGCTTACATAGGAGACAAGAATAAAACCTTGGTGGTGACATTTCCTTTCATTTGGTGCGTGAGCATCTAACTGATGGATTGCCACATGCGTTGATGTTCAAATTGTCAATGGAATTCCTTCTTTCCCACTTTGCTTATTGCCGTTTGGTTGGAAGTACATATATTAGATATTTACAACAACAGTAAATGTCAAACATTGTACTCATGAAAATGAATGATTGGTAAAGAAAAGAACTGAATATTGAGGAGCAGAGGAACCCATGTCAATTAAGTGTCTCGGCCTTAAGCTCCGGAGAGTTCAACATCGATTTCTCCGGCTTGTTCAACTTGGTGGTTCTGTAGTATGTTGCATAGAGAATCAGCTGCACCAGACCCAACAAAGCTCCTAAACCATTCGGCACCTACAAAAATGCATGGACACATTAATAGAAGCAAATGACCAAAATATGTCTTAAAAAAGAAGGCTTCATCCTCCTGAAAATCTCAGTCATTGAACTCAAAAAAGGGTATGCTTTCACTCTCTTTATTTCCTTTGAACTATCAACTAGTACAACAGAACACGTTTAACTCTGAAAGATTTGGATGAAGCAAATTACATGCGACTGAGAAAAAAGTTTCAAGATTATATCAGGACAAAGGATTTGAATTTGAGGAGCGCATAGACAACTTAGGTGATGTCGTTTAAGAACATGGCGAGTGACAGATAAAAATGCATGTACTGGACGCTTTTTGTTTGGATGACTCGGCACTGCCAGTACCAAAAAGAAGGAAATTGATTCTCATTTTCTTGATTGTTGATCAGTGAGTTATTAGTTTTGGGAAAAGCCAAACAATCAACGTACCATGATTGTCAATGGTGAAGTATATATCATTATGTTGAAGATGATACACAACATTTCAAGAAGTGCAGAACTCCTGCATAAGGCAACCAATGCAGCCAAGAAGATCAGTTCAACGAGGAGTGCAAGTAAGATATTCCGCTGTGAAATGGCACTAAAAGCACAAAAAACAAATCAAAATGCCGAAACTGGGATATAAAGATGGGAGGAGCATTCTTACTTTGTTAAACAACTTAGGTGTTTCAAAAGCTTACACGTCTGTTCCATGGAAAGTACAAGAAGAATATCCAAACGTAGATGAGCTCGATACTAAGACCGAAAGTGTTGATTATGACGACAAGCGCGCTTCCTGGACGGACATGAGACATACCATAGTACACCCACATTGTGCAGTTGAGTATTGTCGCGACATATGGATCCGGCTTGAATCCCGCTACCTTTTTCTTCTTCGATATCGTGAAAATGTTGGGCTAATGAGATCCATCGTGATGCAAAGTAAATCGAATTCGAATGTCAATCCATTGATCAAAATAAACAAGACAGCAAGAATTTCATTGGTTAACTTATGAGTGGAGTAGAAGTTGTCGAGCTAAGTTTACATGGGAGACAGGAATAAAGCCGTGATGGTGACATTTCCTACAAAATAGTCAAATAAAAAAATTGAGTTCCACGGTCATAACGTTGACATTTCGCTTTTTATTATGTAATCGATTAGTCATTAACTCTTCTCCACTCTACTTCATTTCATTATGTAATCCTTTGATCACTTATGGATTTTTCACATATATTATTTAACAATTCAATCATCACTTTGCACGACAATTTATTTAAAACAGCTCAATCGATTATGTGATGGATTTTTCATGGATCACGATCTTTGATTTTCACCTTTGTATCGTAGTTGTTTAGGTGTGTTATATCAACATAATTTATATCTTTTGTAAAGTTATTCAGCTTTCTAATTTATAATATGTTATGGATTTTTTTAATTTTTTTCAGGGATCTTTTGTATTTCGCATTTGTATATATTTATGTCTCGGTGCGGATACACATATGAATATATAGACACACTGTAACAACGACGATGGGCTTCCGGAAAATGGTTCCCATGCACTGTTAGCAGAATGTTCATGTCATAATGAATTTTCAAGCACCGATGCGAGTCGGCCAAAAGATATTACATGAACGTACTCAAGAAAATGGAGAGTTCATGCATTCTCGGGTATTCAAGAACTCACCAACAATGCCTACGATCGTTCTGGCTGTCCCAATGTCCACCATTGTTGCGGGTTCTCAAGGACAAAGGAGAAGAGATCCAAAGGAGGAAGAGAGAGCGAAAGGATGCTTCTTAATCTCCGTCGGTTGGCGGATTCGAAATCGGCGATTCAGGGTTTTCTCGATGACTAAGAACTCCTTCCCATTCCCGGAGCTCAAGTAGATTAGATTATGAGCCTCACGCTTGCGCAGGCGATTTATATGTACACTTTTGGTTAAGAAGGGCTGCCAACATTCTAAATTTAGAAAGGATTGGGAAAAATGAAAAAGGATCAACTTCCCGCGAATCCTTCGAGATGGATGAAGAGTTTTGGCTCAAGGGGATTGATGACCTTTCGTTTACTCTCTGCATGCAGTGCATGCAAGGTGTCCGGTATGTGTCAACTCTTGTCCATAAAAGTAGAACGGCATGGAAGTTTCTCCTGTTGTGCATTGTGTCTATGCAAACTGGCAGGAACATCTAGATTTGGAAAGAAAAAACAAAAAAATCGATTGAAATGTCGATTTGCGGTTGGCCAAGTCATCGGAAAGTTCCATCCCTTCACCTTCCTTTACATTAATTTGAATCGACCATTCAAATATGTCAAATAAAAAGCTTAATTCTTCACTTAATATTGAACAATAGCGTTCCTATGAAAAAATAATTTAAAAATGAGCTCGAATAGATTATTATTTTGATGAAATTTGATATAATGGTCACCCCACCAATTAAGATTATTTTTATATAGGGTTTCTATTTAATATTGGACAAGCGACACAAAGTAACAAACAAAATTGTAATTGAATGAAGTTTAATTCTGTTTTTAATTTTAAAAAAGAAAACATTTTGCATTTACTTTGCAATTTAGAATTCATGTATCACAAAAATTTAAGTAATCATATCCTCGGTGTTTCTATATGAGAAAGTACTTTTAACGATTCAACTATTGCTTATAGTATTACCCTCATTTCTTCGAATAATCACTCTCCACAAAAATCTTATCAGATCAAAGAGTTTCATCGATTTAGGAAAAAAATCGAGAGTATTTCAAATTTGAATAGAAACTAGAGAAACTTCAAAATAGATAACATATAATTCAAGATGAGCTCCTTCCAAAATAAAAATAAAAATTGTTAGTCCTACTACGTTTTTGTTTGTTGATTGATTGATTTAAATTATTTGTAATGCAAAACTTCTATATATTTCATGTTTTGGGGAAAATTATCTAAAAAGTCCTAAACTCATTGCACAATTAGCAATTCAGTCATAAATATCTTAATTATACCAATTGAATTTATCCCTATAATTCAACAATATGGATATCAATAGTTTTATGTGACGAACTGGCATTGACGTGAACATTTTTAATGATATTTTAATTTTTTTTTATTTTTGGTATAATGATACAAACAGTCCCTGAACTTTGGCCCAATGAATAATTTGGCCATAAAATTTTAATTTGTTAAATATGGTTCTTAAACTTTAGCTCAATATGCAATTTGGTCATTGAAATTTAGCCTAATGTGCAATGTAATCTCTAAACTTTTAATACATTTAATATAGTCCCTGAAGTTTTAATACATATTCAACATAGTCCATGAACTGTATGATAATATTCAATGTAGTCATTCCATTAATTCAAGATTAGAGACTACATTGAAAATTTTCATGCGGTTTAGGGACAATATTGAACATATACCAAAAATTTGGGGACTTCATTAAACAAATTAAAAGTTCAAAGACCATATTGCACATTGGGCTAAAGTTTAGGGACTGCATTAAACAAATTAAAAGTTCATGAACCAAATTACACATTAAGCCAAAATTCAAGAATTGTTTGTGTCATTTTCCCTCTTGAAATAGAGAAAATAAATTTGGTTCTTTTCCTTTTCTTTTCTTTGGACTCGGGCCAACGAGAGTGGGTTGGCCAACGAACCTTAACCTCGTCCATATGGGGGAGGGTGTCATGGCCTTCGTTTGGCCTAAGTTGTAGCGAGGGCAACGCAGCCCTCGCCCAATGTTGATGAGAGTCGCCGACCTAAATCCAAGGAAAAGATAAAGAAAAGTAAAGTAAAAAATATTAAAATATTAAAATATTATTTTTAAAAAGTTCACGTCAGGGCCTATCACGACCCCGACTCCATCTCCAAGGGTCATCAGCAGCAGGGTTATTTTCGCGATGTCAAAGGCTTGTTGTCATTCTGATTCTTTTTATCTTGTTATCATGCACATGCGGATACATAAATAAACAACTTCTCGGACAAATAATAGCTGGAAGACTAGGACAAACATCACATAGAACACACTAGTTTATATTATAACAATACTTTTATAAGCCCTTTCTCTAAGGGCCCTCTTTTCTTTTTTCATCACACTACAAGTTTTCCACATAAACCAAGGGAATTCCTATCTCCTTTAGTGTGACTACAACTCCTAACACTGACGTGAGACTTCCATACCTACAAGACTGAAAAATAAGGAGTGAGTCCACAACTCAATAAGTAAAAACCCATAATCCTTTATTAGGATGACAACTCGTCATCAAATCTAGCATGAACAATATTCGTATTATAATATCGATGGTAGATCGATAACAATATTACTGTTTCACCTTGACTACACATATATAACTTTCGATGTAACTTCTATGCATGCTTACCTTAGGTTATCCATGAACACACTAAGTCTAAAAGTAATAAATATATCTGCATGCATAAAAGGTTCATTAACATACATCTCGGCTCAACCAGGGCATCCCGGCTCAACCGAGGCATCCAACTTCAAGCTAGGCATCCCGACTCAATCATGGTATCCCAGCTCAACCGAGGCATCCCAAAGGCTGGCTCACCCGAGGCATCCAAGCTCAACCTAGGTATCCTGGCTCAACCAGGGCATCCCATTCTCACAAACGAGGCATTGCCGTCGATGCTATTTGACAAAGGTCTTCTTCTTTCATTTAATGATCACATATCATGTGTCGCACAAGCTAGTTTATTACCTTCCATATTAACCCACACATGAACAAACCATACAAAATGGATCTGCAACATAAAAACGACTACTCATGAGTAAGCACATGGCTAAAACTCGATGACGTAGCTTATGGCTCTAAGCAAAGGTTAGGAATTCTACTTACCTTCGATGACTCTTGAGCTAAGACACGAACTACAAAGGAAATGCGGCTTGCTTGAAGGCCGAAGAAGAGAGAGAGGCGTGAGAAAGAGGCGGCGTTCAAGAGGAGGAGGAAGGAGAAAGTGGATGGCATGGTGAAAAATGAGAAGAAGTCCTCCTATTTATATTACTCGACGCCATCATTACCAAGCAAAATGGTCCATTCTAAAATTTTCAAGTGTCCCGCCTAAGATCCTTAGTTGGCAAGCCTATTTGTCCAATGATTGCGCCTAAAGAATGAGTTGGACGGCTAAAAGATTTTGCTTGGCAATTTAGCTTGTAAGTGTCATCAATGATGGCCTGCTTTTCATCCTTTCATTGGACCATTTGTATCCCGTATTTAATGAGCATTTAATGAAGTGTGAAGATAAGGCTATCAAGATAGCCAACTCAGTGCCTAAACTTCTTAGGTCATTAATGAGGACTTTAGGTATCGCTTTCCGATTGGGCCATATGTGCGCCGTCCTTTTCTTGCCAATCAAGGATATTTTTAACTTCATCATAACTTTTGAAAAGTCAAATGATACATCACCCCATTCATTTAATGAGGGTGTTCTAGAGTTTTCCTTAATTCATCATTTTCTTCTTCAAGAAGCCGGTCCGGAGAATTCCATCATCTAAGTTGGTTCCGGGGCAAAAAAATGGATCATTAGGTATACGTCGAAAAACCGAATCACATGCACCCGAAGTTTGGCCATCATTGCCCATGCTCGGCCAAATTGTTCCCTTAGACGGTCGATTAGCCTAAATGGCGGTCCATTGGTCCTTCAGTCGGTCAAGGCCAATCCTAAGGCTATCTATGGTCTAGCACTTAGCCAAAGCATTCATAGACCTTAAAATTAGTGATGGAATAGCCGGATCTATCCCGAGATTCATTCCGATCAACACTCGATCCATCCATATTGTTCATGGTTGGTGCATTACCGATCCACGATTGGACATCACCAATTCAAGATTCCTTTCTGATCACTAAGAATTAAATAGGTAATGATACATTTTTTGTCAAAAGACAATTGTATTTGATCAAGTCAGATAGTTCGTGTATCGGTGCATAGTTGGGCAGATTCACTAGCAGCCGGGCGCTATGACCGATCGGATCAACCCATGATCATCCGTCAATCCAAAGTCATCCCGTGACTAATTCTTGTGATAAAAAAGTCATCTTATAAGTTGGTGATCCAATCCCATCGGTATGGTTAGTAGATAATTCATAGTCGACACCTCGGCTAGTTCATGACCAATCAATCGGTTAGACCATGACTGATCCTAAACCTATCGATCCCATGACCAATGGCCCATGGTCAATCCATTCAGAAACTTATGGTTGATCCTCACGGGGTCGAAGTTGAGGATGTTATAGCGCCGATCATGTCATGTAGGACAGTCGATGTCTACGCTAGTGATTTTCGGCCAAAATTGACTGGATAGACTCAATTGAAAAAAGTAAAAAAATGTTTAAAACTCAATTGGCATAATTAAAAGATTTAAGACTAAATTAGCAAAAGTGTATAGGTTTAAGACTTTTTAAATAATTTTTCCTTATGTTTTGAAATAGAGAAAATGACACAAATAGTCCATAAATTTTGGCTCAATATGCAATATGGTTTCTAAACTTTCAATTTGTTCAATGTGGTTCATGAACATTTGATATATGTTCAAGTTAGTCCCCAAACTATATGAAAATATTCAATATGTATCCTGAACATAAATTAATGAAATGATAACATTGAACATTTTCATATAATCTTGGGACTAACTTAAACATGTACTATAAAGGTTTATGGACATGATTGAACAAACTAAAAATTCAAGGACAACATTATACATTGAGATAAAGTTCAATCATCACATTGAATAAACTAAAAATTCATGCATCTTATTGCATATTGGATCAAATTTTTTGGACTAGTTGTATCATTATTCCTTTATAATAATACCACATAAAAAAAAAGATAATATAATTTCAATTATTAGTAAGTCAAATTTCAAGTCGGAGCAACGCATGGATTTTCAATTAGTTAAGACTATACTGATCAATTTGTTTTGTCAAAGCATTTGATGTTGCTCAAAATAATTTTCCAATGAAGTCATTTCCAAGGGAAAAAGTTCCATCATTTAACTTTTGAAAATGAGTTACAAATCCTCTTTTTTATAGGGTTAATACCCTGAAAAACCCTAAACTGGTACACCTATGACAAATTTATCTAAAACTATTTTTTGACTATAAAAAACTCCAAACTTGTACATTTATGACAAATTTACCATAAACTAATTTATTCGATCACAAAAAATCTCAAACTAGTAAATTTATGACAAATATACCCTCCGCTAAATTAGATTAATATCACAAAAAAATCACAAAAATTGTAAACTGTGACAAATGGAGCGTAAAATCCCAAATTGGTATACCAATCATTTATCATGTGTCATTTAACTTAATAATTTGACAATAAAATTTAATGAAAACTAATAGAGGGTAAATTTGTCACAAAAGTACCAGTTTAGGGTAAATTTGTCAAAGGTATACTAGTTTAGGGTTTTTGGTGGTAAAAAAAATAGTTTGTGGGTAAATTTGTCACAAATGTACCAATTTTGGGTTTTTTAGGGTATTAACACTTTTTTATATGCAACGGAAAATTTTGAACATTTTTTTATTTTGATGGACTCACAATAAGGTCTAGAGTTTGGCTGTGGACGTCTTGGATATTAGTGCCCGTGTCCATGGTCATAGGTGTGGCCATCAAGGTCCTACGTTCGGACCCTGGAATTGTCAATATCAAGGTCTTGAGTTTGGCTTGTGGGATCCGTAACGATTGCTACTTGATTACTTGCCAAGGACCCAGGTCCAAGAAATCGGGATGTGATGGCGGGAGGAGATCGACACAAACTTCGAAAAAGGATTTTCGGTATGTAAAGGTGTAAATTGTCCATCTATGGTTCATTTCCCTTAAGCATGGTCAAATAATGTAAAGTTAGGGATATATTTTCTAGACCATCTAAGCTTTTGCTAAGCAAACAGAAGAATCCGCCATTGTCATTGTCACGATCTCCATCTATCATCATCATGTGTGGCTCGAAGCATGCATCCTCTCAAGTCGGGCCATTTAAGACTTGAAGAATATTGGCTAGAGACCATAGATGTCACAAATGAAAAAAGAAAAGGAAAAAAAAGTTTAATCTTAGAAGGGATAAATGAATTTTTGATACAGGGGACTCATCCTCAAAAGACATCCTGTGAGATGAGGGGAGACGCAATATTTATCAAGTAGGTCAAAAGGCTTCTCCCAAGCAATGTGGGATTGCCTAGGGATCGGCATGCACCCAAATCCACTTTAACCTGGCCCTTATGCCAATATGGGGGGATTTATCCTCAAAAGACGTCATGTGAGGTGAAAAGAGCCGCAGCTGTTATCAAGCAGGTCAGAGGACTTCTCCCAAGCAATGTGGGATTCCCTTGCATTCATTATGCACCAAAAGCCTTTATATTTTGAAAAGTTACAAATTACCCACCATGAACTTTAGCATTATTGCTCATAGCTATCGGCCTCTGAAAAATTACTCCGTAAATTTTTATTTTTATTGCAGCCATAAGTTTTTTTCGTCTACAACACTGTTAATTATTACATGATAATGGCTAATTACGACATGAGATGAAGTCAAGAAAATATAGAAGGAACATGATTAATCAAGAGAAAATTCCAAATATGGGTCTAAAGTATCATCATTTTCTTAAATACAGGTTTGAAATAGATTTTGTAATAAGGGCCTGAAGTGGCAATGAAAATTTCAAATAAGGTCTCGACCTTGCCGACAGGCTAAATATTCTAGTTAGTCAAGGGCATTTTGGTCCAATGCGATTTTAATTTTAAATATTATTTAAATGATATCAAAAAATTAAATTAAAAAAATCAGAAATAAGAATGTAAAACCCTCGCCATCTTCCCTTCCCCTTCCCTTTTCAAATTATTTTTTCATCTAATACAAAAAAAATAAAAAAAAAAATTCAAAGATATAAAGGACTAAAATGCCATTATCAACTAGTGAATTAGACTGTTCTTTAAGACTAATATGGCCACTTCATGCTATTATTTGAAATAATATCAATTTTAGGCTCTTTTTTTTTTTTTTTTTTTTTTTTTTTTTTCAGAAAATGAGCACTTTCAAACCCTTATTTGAAATGATGTCTATTTTAGGCTTTTATTGAAAAAATGAACGCACTTCAAGCATTTATTTTAAATTTTCCAATCATATTATGAAAGTTCGGTGGAAATAAAGAAAAATAAGTTAGTCCATTTTCAGATTACACTCCAAGGCTATCCAGATAGTAAATTTAGCATTTGAAATATAAATCAAAGTTCGGGGTTCAACGTAGCAAAGATTTGGTTTAGGGGAGCTTGAGCAATTATTCCTATAAAGAAATCGAATCCATTTATTTATACGATGGCCGAAATAGCAAGTATAAGTTATCTTCTCTTCCTTTTTCTCTTTTAGTCACGTGATTTTTTTCCTCGCCGGACCTTTTAAAAAAAAAAAAAAATTAAAAATTCATCTTTAAAAAAAATTAAAAATTATTCACGTCAGCGTCATCCATATTACGTTAGGTAGTCAACACTAACTAGACCGTCATGTTAGTGATATTTGGCCAAAGTTAGCTGGAATAGCTAAATTGGGAATTCATTAAAGAATTTATGATTGAATTGATAGCAAAAGTACATCTCAAGTGCCAAGACTTGGCATGGATAAAAATTTAATGCCAAAACTTTCAAAATGTATACTTAAGTGACACGTTTTTTAAAAAATTGGACACTTAAGCACTAACTCTAGCAAGAAATCCGACGTGGCATATATTATTGGTTGACATGGCTTGCTATAATGTCTAGTTAGTAATGCTTGTCCCAAAATGACATCATTTTGCTCCCCAAATTTGATTTTTAATATAAATATTTATTTAATTAAATTAAAAATAAAACTAAATTTAAATATAAAACACACGCCCGCGTGTGTGTATGCACACACAAAATAGGGGCATCACAAGGGCATCAAATAAGCGAGGGCCTCCGCCACTGCCCCACCATCATTGCAAAGGTCTAGCGGCGATGGAACAAGAGTCAGCTGGGGTCAGTCACGCCCCAAACCCCGAGATATGTGAAACATCCCACCATGGTCATACAAATGCGACATTCCCAGGTAGTGTCGCCGACCCAATTAATTCATTATGCGCATGCGGAACGTGTTAATTAACCTCTGACAAAAACTCACGAGATAGGAAAGTAGGAAATAATTACAATCATAAATAAACATACTTTCATAAACAAACCACCTCCCAAGGGTTTACATATATACCAAAAAGGGGCCAGTTCACAAAAATGGATCAGTCCACCAAAAAGAATAAACAGTCCTAGGACTACTAGTCGGACACGCTCCTCGATCCCACTTCAGTTTGGACAATCTCCAGAGGCAGTGATTCATCCATCTATGGTCTTGAAAAATTTTGGCCCACAACGGGGTGAGACATCGTCTTAACAAGTTCAACCCTCTAAACCCCTATTAGAAAGCAAATACACCCAAGGTGGCCTAGCCCCTCACACAGATGACTTACCTCATCTCAATTCCTCCCTGCAGGTTAGCACAATTTATATCACACAATCCCAGGTAATGATAAGAATTTAAATAATAGGAACGACATCACTTTCAAACAAATCACAATTGTACTCAGCACACATTCCAATTATTTACTGCCACACAAGGGTATAACCTACTCGCAAATTTAGCTATCTACTGACACTCATGTTAGGCATCGCCTCCCCCCCATGGAGCGCGGCTTCGTCACTACGTCGACGGCATTCCCGAAGGAGCATGGGTCCAGTTGGCCTAGTCTCTACTGCGACCCGAGCTACATCACTCACTGACGGCAATTCATGAGGAGAATAGGTCCAGTTAGCCTAGCCACTACTGCGACCGAGTCTACCAACCAGTACACGACAAATCATTACTGACTTCCGGACCTTCCACAATTCATTCACATACTTCAATTTCGATAGTAAACCTTAACAATCAAATTTCTGTATCAAAATCCAACACTTAGATTTTTATGGCTAAAAGCCCTAATTATCACAATCAACACTCAATTTGCCACAACCATTCGTCAAATTCAAATTCTAAATGCATAGCGACGATCGGCACGAAATTCTAAGCAATTAAGGTCAAAAATAAATTTTCGAGTTTTTTTTAATAAAATAATAATAATAGTCGACCCTCAATTTTGCCACGTTCATTCATCAAATTCAAATTTTAAGAGCACAGTGACGATTGGCATAGAATTCTAAGCAATTGAGGCAATTAGAGTCAAAAATAATTTTTCGAGTTTTTTATTTTTTATTTTTTATTTTTTTTTATTTTTTATATTAAATAAAAATATTTTAATGAATTTCGGAAAATAGTAAATTATTAACTTTTTTTCCAGAATTTCGAAACAATAAAATAAATCAAAAATAAAACCCAATAAGTCACATCAAAGCTTATATTAAATAAACATACTTAACTTTAAAGTCCACCCTAGTGGCCACCCTTCCACCTTGGAAGGGGGAGGTTGGGGGTTCAAATCCCTACCTTCTCAGGGGGGATTGGGGGTGGGAAGATTTTATTTCAGGAGTGGGTTTCGACTCCCACGCCCTGCAAAGAGGCAGGGCAAAAGTCTGAGAGTGAGTGTTAGAGTAGGATTAATATAGAACTGACCAAAAAGAAAAAAAAAACTTTAAACTAAACACACTTAACACTAATTAAATCTCTTAATCCAAATCACAATTAAATAAACTAAACTAACCACCTAAACCTAATTAACCTAGGCTAAGCACACTTAGGGTATTATTAACCCTATAATCAAGGTTTAGTGAGTTAAACTCATCGGATTAGCGAGCCTAGCACGCCAAAACGACGGGGCCGACGGGAGGATCGACTTTCCTCAAGACGGGCTGAGCAACCGGGGCCGGGAAGACGGCCAAAGAGGGGCCCGGAATTCCAGATCTAAGTTGGAATTTCAGCTCCGTTCATGGCTGAATGGAGGGGGAAGAAGGGGGTGGCTCGGTGCGGGGCGGGGCGGGGAGCGGCGGCGGCAGGCTGGCGGCGAAGGGGCGGCGAAGGGGCTGGGCGGCGCGGCACGCGGCGGACGGCGGCGGCGCGCGGTGCACGGCGACGGGAGGCGACGGTGGTCCGGCGGCGGCGGCGGGGGGCGATCCGGCGGCGGCTGGTCCTCCCCTTCCAAGCTCCCTTTGGTTGCTGGATTTTGAAGAAAAATGTAGAAAAAGAATGGAGGAAGAAAGCTACAGGAGGAAGAAGAAGAAGAAAGAGGGAGGAGAGAGAAGGGGGGCTTTTCTTTTCTTTTTCTCTTTTTCTTTAACCCACAAAAATAGCCCCCCATGACATCATGTGATGTCATGCCCCACTAAGTTCAACCCTCCCCAATCTTAGTCCAATGGGTCCAATTTCATTTTCCGCCGGGGCCTAAAATCTCGTACCTTGAATTTCTCAAATCCAATCAATTTTCATCCAATTAAGCCCAATTAAAATCCATAAAATTAATACATGATCCTCATAAGGTATGTGACACCCCAAGACTTCCAATTTCTTAATTGAGTCACAATTTCACGGTTAATTTCATTATGGCACGATATTAGCGCGTCTTGACTTACCGGTTAGCTTTTAGAAATTTTTATGCATTCGACTTGTGGTTGATAAATCTCAAGCCACAATGTACATTTTTGACACATTGGCGACCCTCGGTTGTTGTGAAAATCTCAAGGTTTCAAATACGAACACAGGGGATCCAATCGACAGAAAAGTCGGTCCAGTGCCGACTGACAAGAACAATGTGATCTGGTGGAATCACCCACACTCGATCACATGCCTATGTCGAGCCGACCTATCTCCAGCTTTTAATCGATTTTTAACTGTGCCATAATGACCCTTGTAGATTAGCCTGGTCGAAAGGTCGTTTCCTGATCAAATTCTTGAGTCTGATGCATTAGAATCTCTTATCGGCTTCACCTGATAGACTGGTTTTCAAATGAGTGGCCAACTCAAGGAAATGAACTATATGCGTACAGATGAAATGCCCATCTCAATTTACTAAAAATAAAATTGAAAAATTCGGGATGTCACACATTGGGCCCTAGCCAATGGCCAATGACCCTGGCCGACCAACAGGGGCAACAAATAAGCGATAGCCTTCGTTGTTGCCCCACCATCGCCGGAAAGGGCCTCAACGATAGGGTAAAGGTAAGTCGAGCTCACTGGGCCCCAACAAGTGGCCGACAACCTTGGCTGACCGTAAGCGAGGGCCAACGATAGCCCTCACTTAGATTAGGCCAAGGGCCGCCCCTGGCTAGGGCAGTATCGGCAAGGGCTGGCAACCCTTGCCCAATCAACGGGAATGCCTTAACCCATCACCCCAAATCTGGGCCAACCCTAGCTTGCGATCAACTAGGTGGTCGTCGATCACTAGTTGAGGCTTGACAACCCCAACCAACCCTCGCCTCACCATTCTGGAAGGGTCGGAGACAATGAGGCGGCGGCGATGAGGGCTGTCAAGGCCCTCGTTAATTTGCTACCCTCCTCCTTTTTTCTAAATAAAAAATTGGTTTTTAAATTTTAATTTAATTAATATTCTTATTAAAAATCAAATTTAGACCAAAACGACGTCATAGCCATGTGGATATATATAATTTTTTTTTTTTAAGAAAAGCCACATCATTTAAATTCTCATCGAAAAAAATTATGTCAGCAGTTTGACTGAAAATTCTCGCTATTGACACTTAAATGTTCATTTCTTCTTTGATTTGGCACTTAAATCTACCTTTTGAAAATTTTGGCACTTAAGTATTCACCCACACCAAATTTTGGCAATTGGAGTGTTGGCACTTCTAAATTAACAACTCATCAGAAAGTTTAAGATTAAATGGAGACAATTAAAAGATTTAGAACTGAATTAGCAAATTGTCAAAAGATTTAGGACTAAATTGACATAATCGAAAAGTTTATAACCGTATGATAGGTTTAGGACATTTTTAATAATTTTTCCCATAATCTAATGACTAAGCTTGAGCTGGATCCTACTTCCTTTTTGAAACTATGTTAGCATTTTGTCTTTTTTTGGGCTATGGTGCAAGTCTTTATGCTTGTCTCTAACTTAGGAAATTCGAAGACATAGTTAACGCTTCAAAGCTCATAGTTCCAAAAAAAAAAAAAAAAAAGATTAGATAATTTAAATGGAAAAAAATACGTTGATAAGAGTGGGACAAAGTACCAAAAAAGTCTTAAATTTTTTACATTTGTGTCAATTTAGTTTTAATCATTTTAATTGTGCCAATTTTTTTTTTTTTTTTGGCTCTATCCAACTCTTACTCTTAACTCACTTTCAAACTTTTGTCTTAATTGTTAGGAAAACTTGAGAGGCGAACCCCACACCTAAAACTAAATGTTCCTATCTCTAGTTCCCTTTAAGAATGTGGGGAATCGAATCTCTCATTCCATGTGAAAAAGGGTGGCCATTGGATCCCAATGACCTTTTAATCATAACAATTGAGCCTTAAATTTTTTGACGATTTGACAATTTAGTACATTTGGCTAATTTTGGGCAAAAAATCACTAACATGGACATTGATCATCTTATGTGACACGACCGGTAGTGACGTGGACAAAATTTATAACTTTTTCAAAATATTTCCTGATTTTTATATTACTTCTTTTTATATTATTTTTTTCATTATGGCTGATGAGTAAGCTAGGACCTACGAGTCCTCCCCCAAGCAAGCCCTCCTCAAATCTAGCGACAGCAACCCTTGCCCAGGCCGTGGTCAAGCCCTTGACAGATCTAGCAAGGGCATCCCTCCCCAAAGCGAGTACTCGACCCCCGTGGCTGATCGAGGGCTAGCCTTGCCGAATTTGGCAAAGGTGGCAACCTTAGTCAGCCAGAATGGAAAAAAAAAATCATACAAAAATTTAAAATTTCCTTTTCATCAATTCAAGTAACCAAAGACTTGAAGTGGAGGACCAAAAGGAAAAGGCAGAGTTGCTACAAAATAAATAATAGGCGACTCAACAAAACTGGGTGCAGCTACTAAATGGAAACCCATATAATATAAAATGCGATGTCCACAGTTTCGGCATCTGCCTATGGGAAAATTGTTACGACATGCCTAACCCTGACCTTAGTTTCTCAGACATGACTTCGGCCGTGGTGCACCAGGTATTGTTCGGTTCCATCTCCTACATATTGAGAGGCAGATAGCAAGCAGTAATTCTGATGCTACTGCCAAGTAGTTGTCTCTGATTTCTAATCCTCTTTGGCGACTATAGGTGCAACAGAACCCGAGACCTGATATTCCGAGATGCGACCCAAGTTCTCTCGTAAATGCGATGAAACGATGCTAGGATGCTCATCCAGACAAATGTCCAGAGATGGACGAGGTCGTCTCTTTGCTCGAAGCTATCGACACGCCCAAAGGGGTGGCATGATTCCCATCGACCAGTCATGGACCTTGACGAATCAGTTGGTATCATTATTGCTTTAACTTTCAAAGACTATAGCGCTATCAACCTCTAAGGGGAAGGTGTTTGCTTATTGCATCTACAATCGAGAATTAGGGCGGGGGATTAATAGAAGAATAGGGATGGCGGTTTGTCAATATAGATCAAGGAGAGAGCCCGTACCGCTACATCTTTCCTTCTCGAATGGTGTAAAGCTTCATTTTCTAACTATTGTTCTTCTTTTCCTCTTTTGCACGTGAGTTTTAGAAGTTTTGGGGGATTTCACAGAACTTTGTACCATTTTTGACATACACTGCTCGGAAAGACTGGGTTGGCCACCTGTAATGTATGACTACACTTTCTATTAATAAAGAACAATTTCAAGACTAGCACTTTGTTTTTGCTCCCTATATCATCTATATCTTCGAGCGGAGAACATGCTCGACAGAACATACATGAGACAGATGTTCTGCGTCCTTTTGTTTGGTATGTAAGCATTTAATTGATGGATTGTAGCATGTGTCACTATTCAAATTGTTGACGGCATTCCTGCTTTTCCACTTTGCTTATTACCGTTTGGTTGGAAGTACACATTATATTTTTACAACAACAATTAATGTCAAACATCTCGGGTAAAGAAAAGAACTGAATCTTGAAGAGCAGAGGAGCCCGCATCCATTGGTTGTCTCAGCCTTAGGCAGTGGATATTTCAACCTCAAACGTTGGTTTCTTCGGCTCATCCCACTTGGTGGTTCTATAGTATGTTGCATAAAGAATCGGCTACACCAGACTAGACAAGGCTTCCAAACCATTCGACACCTAGAAAAACGTATGGGCACAATTACAAAACCAAATGAACAAAAGATGTCTTCAAGAAGAAGGCTTCATCATCTTGGAAATCAGTTATTGAACTGAAAAAAAAAAAAAAAAAAAAAAAGTATGCTTTCACTATCTACTAGGCTTCATCATCCTAGAAATCAGTTATTGAACTGAAAAAAAGTATGCTTTCACTATTTACTTCCTCTAAACTGTCAACTAGTACAGCAGAACCTGATTACACTTGAAATATTTGGATGAAGCAAGTTATATGTGATCGAGAAAGAAGGTTCAAGATTTTACCAAGACAAAGGGATCGAATTTGAGGAGCACATAGACAGACCAGATGATGCCGTTTAACAAGTTGGCAAGAGATAGATAGAAGGGCATGTACTTGACGCTCTCTATCTGGATGACATGGCATCGCCAATACCAAAAAGAAGGAAGTTGATTGCCATTTTCTTGGTTGTTAATCAGCAACTTATTAGTTTTTGGGATAAGCTGAACAGTCAGCATACCATGATTGTCAATGGCGAAGTGTGCAACTCTATGTTGAAGATGATAACGTTCTAACAAATGTAGACCTCAAGTCTATGGTATGGAGATGCTTCAGGGTGATGAAAACTACTATAACCATGAAGATTAGTTCAACGAGGAGTGCAAGCAAGATATTCTGCTACGAAATGGCGATAAAAGTACAAAAAACAAATCATAATGCTGAAGTGAGAAATGAAGATAGGACAAGCACTCTTATTTTCTTGAACAACTTAGGTGTTCTAGAAACTTACACGTCCGTTCCATGGAGAGTATATTAAAAATATCCCAACGTAGATGAGCTCAAGACCGAAACCAAAACCATTGATTGTGATGACGAGAAGGTTGTTTGGACAGACAATGGACATACCATAGAACACCCACAACGCGCAGTTGAGTACCATCACAACATATGGATTTAGCTTGAATCCCGCCACCGTTTTCTTCTTACATATCATGATGAATGTCAGGCTGATGAGATCCACCCATGATGCAAAAGCAAATCGAATTCAAAATGTCAATCCATTGATAAAAAATAATCAAGACAACAAGACTTTTTTTGGTTAAGCAAAAACCTAAGGAAATAACGTCTCCTGCAAGATGGTTGAATCAAAATATTGAGATATATGGTCATAACTTTGATATTTCGCTTATTTATAATATAATTGATGAGTCATAAACTCTTCTCCACTCGTACGTTGCTCCACACATACACTTTAACAATTCAATAATCACTTTGCGCGACAATTTATGCAAAACAGTTAGTTGATTATATAATGCATTAGGGTCTTTTGTTCTTCACCTTCGTGTTTGTTCAAGTGTGTTTTATCAACATAATTTGTATAAGGAGAATTACCAAAAAAATTCCTAAACCTATTGCAATTATGCCAATTCAGTTTTAAACTTTTTTTTTGGCTAATTTAATCCTAAACCTTTTACAATTGTGTCAATTCAGTCTATCCGGTCAAAATTGGCTGGTCGGCGCTGACGTGGATGCTGGTCAGGGATAGCTGGTCGGTGAATGCGACGTGGTAATTTTTTATTTTTTATTTTTTCGAATATTCGAATTTTTTTTTTTCGAATTTTTTTTTTATTTTTTTTTCCATCTTTTCCTTCCTCTAGCCGATCAGTGAGGCTGACCTCGCCGGCCACTGGCGAGGTTCGCCCCTGCTGACCATCGACGAAGGTGAGCCTCACCTAGCGACGGCGAGGCCACCGTTGCCAGATTTAGCAAGGCCCCGCTAGATCTAGCGAAGCTCGGCCTCGCCCATCCATGGCGGGGCTCGCCCCTGCTGACCATTGGTGAAGGCGAGCCTCACCCAGCGACGGCGAGGCCGCCGTCGCCAGATCTAGCGAGGCTCAGCCTCGCCCATCCATGGTGGGGCTCCTCACCCTCGCTGCCGCTAGAGCAAATCGAGCCTCAAATTCAAGGCCTCAACCCGTCATAGGACGGCGTTGCTGCTGCCCCGAAGGTGGAGCGGCGTGGCGGACTGCGACAGCTTCCACGGTGGCAAGGATAGGAAGAGCGGGCGCCGCGGAGGCCACACGATCATCCATTTTGAGAGCGGGGAGAGGAATCGGTTGGGGAAGCTGGAGTGGAGGAAGGGGTTGATGAAGAGCGGTGTGAATGGCGATGGGACCGCGTAGTGGGAGTTGGCGGCGGCGGCGAAGACGGAGGTCGGGGAGGAGGAGGCGGCGGTGGTGACAGTGAGGAAGGGCTGCGACTTGCTAGGGCTTCTGGCAAGGAGGGACCGCAGGGAGCTGTAGATCGTCATCATGCGTGTTAGTGGAGGCGAGCAAAGGGAGACGACATGGATTTTGTCTCGTGGAGGTTGGAGACGGTGGCCTTGCCGTTGCAGGGCGAGGCTCGCCTTTGCTAGTGGCCGGCGGGGCGAGCCTCGCCGGTGGCCGGCACCAACACCGGCCGGCTAGAGGAAGGAGAAGATGAAAAGAAAAAAAAAAATTCAAAAATTCAAATAAAAATTCGAAATTTGAATTTTTTTTTTTAAAAAAACATTAAAAATTGGCCTAATATCCTTGCTTTCTGCAAGTGAACGACTTATCTACATACACACAAACGCAAAATATTGCAAATGGAATATTTTGTGCGAGTTACAAATCGGTAAAGTTACCAATTACTAGCCTTTTGGAATGCGCTCCAGGTGCGCCAAAATGTGGAGTTGAATTTTTCAAAAGGCTATAGTATTATTACAATTCAATTCAAAGATTTAGGAATCTATTGCACTTTGTAAATAAGGTCTACGATTGTTAATACATTCTCTTTCCTGTCCACCGTTTCTCTGCAGATCCTCAATCCAAAAGCCATTCCCTCGAGTCCGGAAAGTGATAAAGGGAACTTTCTTCTTCTATTGCTACTGGTCTGGCTCTCGTCCACAATTTCTCTGCAGATCATTAATCCGAAAGCCCTAATCCATTCACCCATTTTGGATCGGTTTCACGATTCTTGATCTTATGTCAATTCGTATGGACCTGCAAGAGTCCAAGTCGAGGTCACTATTTATGCACATGAGGGTGCGTTTAGTAACATTTCTATTCAGAAATTGTTCCAAAGAATAGAAATAGAAAAAACTATTTCTATTTCGGAGAACAATTTTTTACCAGAAGAACGCGTTTGGTAAACTTGTTCTTGGAATAAAAAAAAGAATAGAAACATGTTTGGTAAATTTGTGTTTTTTTTTCTTTTTATTTTTTAATATTTTTATTTTTATTTTTTATTTTTTTCTTTCTTTTATTTTTTTTTCTTCCTTTTGGCCGGTCGCCGACCTCAGCCATGGCCGACAAGGGCCGGCGGCCTCGCCCAGCCACGGCGAGGCTCGCCGACCCCCGACGAGGCCGAGCCTCGCCGTGGTTGGGCGAGGCTCAGCCTCGCCTTGGTTGGGCCAGCTCGAGCTCGCCCAGATCCAGCAAGGCCGAGCTCGCCCAGCCACCAGCCGGTGACCGGCCAAAGAAAAAAGAAAGAAGAAAAGAAAGAGAAGAAAAAAATAGGAGAATTGTTTCTCGGAAGTATTCTAGAAACAATAAACAAGTTTTTTTTTTTTTTTTTTTTTCTGTTCTAAATTTGTTTCCGGAAACAAAAAAATAGATTTGGAACAAAAATGCAAACAAACATGTTTCTATTCTTTTTTTGTTCCCTGAAATAAAAAAACAAGATTTGTGTTCATAAATAGAAAAAAGAAACACAAACAAACACCCCCGAAGTGTCACATGCAAAATGATGCGATAAATTCTTCAGTCTCATCAGTTTGTAATTTTTGGCACATACAATTAACATCATATTATTGATTACGAAGCCGATATTTTGTAGATTGAGAGTACTTGAAGACTGCTAATCTTGCAAAAATTTCAAGCGATCTTTGTACCATGATGCATCGGGGCACCACAAAATGTGCAAACCATGCTATGTGATGCTGTAAAATACTTATTTAAAAAAATAAAATAAATGAAGTTGTCGTACTCATTTACCGAGACAAACAACAAATTTAGCCACGTTTCACCGATCTTTAATCTTCGCCGCTTCATAACAAATCCTATATCTTCTGTAGTGTCCCCTATATAAGCCAAAGTTAAATTGTTGACAAATATCAATTCACAAAAATCAATGATTAAGATTTATAGAAGAATCAAAGAACCAAAGAACATCATCTATACCCACCTGTAGGTAGCCGTGCTGGTTGGGCTTTACTACCTCATCACAGATGAAACGAATTTGAATCTCCGGATACTTACAACTTAAGTGGGGGTCCATGGGTGGTTTACTAGGCCACACCTCTGACGGTTTACATCTAAATAGAGAATTACAGCGATGCCCTACCAATGCTACTGAGCACCGGAGAGTTGTGTGATCTCCGAAAGGTGATCTCAGGCGGTCCCTTAATCATTAAAAAAAAAAGAGGAACATCATCTATTATATTATGAGAAAAAAAATTAAAAAACTAACAGAAGACCGAGAGATAGATTTCAGGCGCATTTCGTTTTTCCCCGGCTCCTTTACTTTTTCCTAATTTTGTGCGCTTCTTTCTTTGTCTTGTCTTATTGTCTGTCTCCTGTCTTTTAACATAATTTAAAAACATAGCCGGAAAGAGTCCGCATCATAAGTACCAAGAGCCTAACGTATGGATGAAGTAGCTATACCGACTTCTCCTACCACATTCGTCCTCATTTTTTTTTGGGTTTTTCTTCCTTCGACTATTTCGGCATTGTCGTGCCGGCCTTTTTTTTTTTTTTTTCCTTTCCGGTTCAAAACCATTTTTATCTGTTTCTCAAAGACAAACATTAGAGCTTGCTTTACCACCGGTCGTGGTTGCTCCGCTGGATAAGGGCTTCGTTGATTCTTCTCCAAATGTGAGGGGTTCGAAACCCTGTGGAGGCGCTCAGTGTCTTAAGTGTGACGTCGGGGTGGTGGGTCCTCCGCTAGCGTTACCCTAGGTTTACCTCGCCGGCTGCTGGCTGTATAGGGGTTCCCGGGTCATCAAAGAAAAAAAAAACATTAGAGCTTGCCAAGGGGGCTCTTAGCAAAGCAAATCTCATAGAGCTTATGGTGGGTAGGCTAACCAATTTCATGGAAATGTTCTTTTTCTTTTTCCCTTTAGATTTGAACTATCCAATCCACTACTTTGTTAGTATCTCTATCATAATGGGCAAAGCTTAAGTTTAAAAACTGGAGTAACATATCACATCTTTTGGAGATAGATATATGTATTTTCCAAAAGAGCTGATTTGCACATTTCAAAGTCCTTTTCAAACTCATGGTATCATGGTGGAATAGCCACATTTGAAATTGAGCGCAATCTGGCAAATAAATAGCCCACTTATTTCTCGAGAGGAGATGGGGAATACTCTCAATACCATTTGATTGAATATTCAACCTGGCTCCTTGTGGTTTGAAAAAATCATCTGCTTCAATTGATGCTATTACACAAAAAACAAATATGAGATAAAACATTATGTGTATAAGATAGGTTTTGAATAGCGGTCGTGAATTCAAGTTAACTGTGTTTGGGTTTCAGCTTAAAAGAGACTAAGGGCGATGAAAGTTTGCCATTAAAGCTTTGAATCGAGGCAAGAGACCCTGAAAGAGTATTTACTGAAAGCATATAATATTTGCTGATTTGTGATGTACTCAGTAGTCACTACAAGATAACTTCTAAGAAAGCGAATTAATTTAAGAAAAAGAGCAAAGAAGTGTCGATGCATTCGCCGCCGAGATTCGCCACCACCACATGAGGGTCTACAAAATGGTCCAGTCCTGCCCATTCCCAGTATTCCATTCCGCTTTTGCAGCATATCAAGTCCAATTTCTAGGATTTTTGGTTATGTTTTGTATCGATTTTCAAGTGCTTTTGCATCATCATGCGTATGCTTTGAAGCATTTCCCCTTCGGTGCAAATTTCCTTTTTGCTATAAGCAGGGGCTCAAACCCTGTCATTTTCTCCCAAATTAAGCTAATCTCTCTCATTTGATCAAACGGTAGGTATAGTCCATGAATAGTTAACCATCGCAATTAAGCTAATCTCTCTCATTTAATACAAAGTCGCAATTAAAGTAATCTCTTTAACCATTGAGATTTGTTCAGTGGTCATCCTTCCAACTTGGAAGAGGGAGGTGGGGGGTTCGAATCTCCACCTTCTCAGGGGGGTTGGGATGGGGACGCTATAATTTCAGAAGTGGGTTTCGACTTCCACGCCCTGCGAGGAGGCAGGACAAAAAGTTTGAGAGTGAGCGTTAGAATAGGAATAGAGTAGGACTGAAAAAAAAAAAAAGAAAGTAATCTCTCATTTTATACAAACAGTAGGTACAAATAGTTCATGAACAATTAACCATCACACCGCAAAAATTAGATGCTGGGACATATATATGCGAAAGGATAGTACTTATTCTGATCTCATGTGAAAAAATCCAATCCAAAGCTTAAGCTATTAGGTTGAGGGAGATTACATTAACATAATGAGCACATTAGACCTATTGTCAAGTAATGTGAGACAACATTTCAGCACCTACTAGCTTGTCCATAATTTCTTTAGGTTGTCTTGGAGCTTTCAAGGCTGCACTAGTGTGAACGAGGTACGGAGGCCAAGTTTGTATTCAAAATCCTCCTTTCAGATAGAATTAGAGATCATAATAAATATAGGCTTTTACTCTGCCGATCTAAAAACATAGCTTTCTTTAATAAATAGGCTCCTATTCTGCTCTAGTAAATTTTAAAAAAGAAAAAAAATGTATTTATATAATTGTTCTTCTGTTAAGCATAATCTAGAAAATCTATCTATTTTTCAGGTCCGTTTATAGCCTATTTCAATATCTATGTTAGAAAAATCTCGCATCTAAGCCAACTCCTAGGTCCTTATACCGAGGGAATTGATCCTGGCAGACCTAATGTCTTTCAAAAACCTAAAATTATTATATGGCTAAAAGGATGAAATACTCAATTGGAATAGACCAGATAATAACACGATAGCATCATTTTCAAAATTAGATTCGAGCGTTATCGGATATCACGGCATATGGTTGGCTACTCATGCATACACGTCAAACCTTTGACTGATGCATATTTGCCATGTCGTCATGCATATTATGGAATAAAATAGTATTACATATCACACGCAGAGTAACGTCAAGCGTAAAAGAAGCTAACTTTTTCATCTTATTAAACAAATATTGTATTGGAGAATTTACAAAATTAGTTCGATAGTTGCATTCAAAGATTTAATTGAAAAATAAGGAACAGAAAGGGTGTTTAGGGTTGGTAAACCTTCCTCATACTAACGGATCCCTCAAGACCGCCATCTTTGCTTTTTCTCACAAACCGACTAGTCTCTTATACGTGTACTACATCTCCGATCGTCCTTTGCTAATAAATATGATTAATGGGGACTCTGTCGCATCGAAATTCTAGGCAAAGGCTGTGCAATTTGAACATCTTGAAATTCTAATATAATCTTTTTTTTGGCATCTAATTTGAGGCAAGAAGACCACAAGATCTGTATTTATACAGGCTCAACAAGCTCTCTCCTCCCTCATTGACAAACTATACACGTTTCAAAACTTTGCTCCTCTTCCAACCGCTACAATCTCAGTCAACCGCTCATCCTCTGCAGTTTCAATCGCTGTGCAGACCGCACGAAAGACCTGCAAAATCATGAAGGAAACCATCCCCAAATCAGTACATTCATAGTGAGAAGTCTGCCCAAATCGTGCATTAGCTTCCGATTCCGATGCTGATCAGTGCCTAAACAACGTGGGTCCAAGTTCGCAGACCGTGGTGCCTTTTTTGGCAGGTTTGATGTTGATGATGATGAATCTAGTTCACTACATCAATTTCGTTACCTACTCTTTCTTCGTGGGCCATGTACACAGGAGGCTTCTTTAACTTAGGATTCTACGAAATTTCCCAATTGGCTGTTATATCCACCTTTAATGTGGTCAAATTAAATGTGGACTTTGTGGCCCCGACAGTTGAATCGGCCCTAAATAAGCAGATGCTAGAAGCCCCCAAAAACAAAAGTGAAATGCTTTTGGTCAGCTTGCGCCAACCTGTGTAGAGAAATTGCTTGTCTACACGGGCATCTTGATGAGTTTTCCCTAATTTGTTAGGTTGGTCGCCTTTACATGCGCCGAAGAGACCGTCACCTAGATTTTGGTCGGCACGTTGAATCAGCCGCTCGGGCATACACGAGACTAGATCTGATCAAAAGGAAGAGCTAGACCCCAACGTCGAGCCGAGCTTGTCGTTCAAGCCGAGCCCATTTTCAAATTTCCCGAACCCGTCGTTTGCGGGTCGGAGACTAGGGGAGCGGATGAGTCGTTGGGTCGGTGATCAGGTCTAGCATTTATAGTTATGTAATTACTAAGTGCAACGTAACACGAGACAGGACGCACCTCCAGGTCACGTTTTCGGCCAGCACCCAATCTCCGTCCCGGT